>JASVEL010013279.1:0-185792 GCA_032618575.1 Nicotiana noctiflora
ATTTGTAGCCTTCATCACTCTAATAGTATTATATATCTCATCAAGGAAATCTTGGGAGTAGCTCCGTATGGTGATTTTGGATTTAGGAACGTGATCGGAAGTGAATTTGGAGGTCCGTAGGTCATTTTGGAACTGTTTGGCTAAATATAGAAATTTGAAGGTTTTTGAGAAAATTAGACCAGAAGTGGAAATTTTTATATCGGGGTCGGAATGCGATTCCGAACGTTGGGACAAGTCCGTAATATCGAATGTGACTTGTGTGCAAAATTTGAAGTCATTCCGGAATGATTTTTGTAAGGTTTGAGACACTTAGTCTCTTTTAAGGAAGTTTAAATTGGAAAGGTCAACCAGATATTGACATATGTGTTAGAGCGTTCGAAATGCAAATTGTATGGTTCGGATAGCTTCGGATATTGACATATGTGTTAGAGCGTTCGAAATGCAAATTGTATGGTTCGGATAGCTTCGTTAGGTTATTTGAGACTTAGGAGTATATCGGGAGTATTTTTGTGATGACCGGTGTAGAATTAAGTTTGAATTGGCAAAGTTAGCATTTTGGCGAATTCCGGTTGATAGGTGAGATTTTGATCCGAGGGTCGGAATGGAATTCCGAGAATTGTTGTACCTTCGTTATGTCATTTTACACTTGTCTGCAAAATTTGAGGTTATTCGGACTAGTTTTGACGTGTTTCGGCATCAGATGTGGAATTTTGAAGTTCTAGAGATTCATAGGATTGAATCCGATGATGATTTGATGTTTTGATGTTATTTTGTGTATCCCGAAGGTTGGAACAAGTTTGAATAATATTGTGGACATGTTATTATAATTGGTTAAGTTCCCGAGGGCCTTGGGTGGATTTCGAAAGGTTAACGGAATGAATTTCGGACCAAAGAGAAAAAAAAAGTTGCAGAAATTCTGCTGGTGAGCTGTCTTTGGACAGCAAAAGTTGCATAATTCGGAGGCCTATATCTTTCGATCAACATGGAATTTTAGATGATTAAAAAATGAAAGTTGTAGCCCTTTGTGTCTAGTTTCCAGAAAGCCAACAAAAACGTAATTTGGACATCTATAGTGAAAGTTATGATCGATTTAAAATGACTGGTGCATCAATTATTTTCAATAGGATGTACAACTTGTACAACACGAGTGTACAACTCGACGAAGCACGGGCAGATTGTTTTAAACACGGATTTGGCTTATTTCTTTCATTTCTTTCATTTGGTTTGGATGATTTTGGAGAGAATTTCAAGGGAAATTTCATCAAGGATCAAAAGTGAGTTGTTTCTACTTATTTCCAAGTTAAATACATAATTATTATGTGAAATTAACATAGAAACTCATGGAATTAAGCCAAAAAAAAAAAATTGATGAACTAGGGCTTGGGATTTGAGATTTAAATATGGAATTTGGAGGGTCAAATGGACTCCGATTTTGGTAAATTTGATATGTACGGACTCGTGGTGAGACGAGGAATCCGGTAATGCGAATTTTGTAAATTTTTGAGAAGTGAGCCCAGGGCTCAGGTTTTGCTAGTTTCGAGATTTTTGTTATATTTTGATTGTTTTCGATTGGGTGTTGTTCCATTAGCCTATTATGATATATTTGTACTGATTTTTGCTAGTTTCGACGCGCGTGCAGGCTGATTTGAGGAGTAAAGGCGTTGCGGGCTTGAGTTTTCGCCGGTTCGAGGTGAGTAATACTTGGGAATGAGATCCTGAGGGTTTGAAACCCCGAATTTGCACATCTTAGTGCTATATTGTGGTGACTTGCATGCTGGACCTGAGCATGGGGTAGAGCACCATAGGGGATCGTGACTTGGTCCGTCCCGATTGTTGGGTTTTACCGCGTATTTGAAATGAATTGCTGTTATCATTATGATTTAGGCTTATTGCCATACTTGGGGCTTATCGCCGATTGTTAAAATTCTTTATGAACTATCATCACTATTTTCCCTCACTATTTGAAATACTAATTGAACTCAGTCCGTGTGATGTATACTATTTTTGAACTCGGCTATATTTTACTCAAACCTGGAGTTTTGACTGATTTTGAACTATCATTTGAGCAGAGTATCATTGTTTTACTGATGCCCAGGGGCTTTTTGATTATTTGTTGGACTGATTGGGGCCGAGGGCTATATGTGAGGGCATGAAAATTTATGTGAGGAGGCTTTCAGGCCTCGAGTGATATGTGAGCATATACATATACATGCGTGGATCGGACTGCACGCCGCAGTAGCATATTGCATGGATCAGACTGCACGCTGTTGTAGTATATGGATCGGACTGCATGCCGCAGTATTATTACGTTTGGGCTGTAGGAGCCCCTCTGGAGTCTGAACCCCCACAGAGAGCGCGGGTACCCAAATGGATCGGGTTGCACGCTGCAACGGTCATATGCATTGCATTGCATTGCATTCATTCCTGTTTGTTCTACGTGGCATGACATTTAGCACTCATATATCATTGACATACATACTGTTACTTGCCTTGTTGACCGGATACCCTGGTACTATATGTTAAAGTGTGTTGTGCCCAAGTGGCCGATTTATGAGCAGATTTGCTCTAGTTGACCAGATACCCTGGTGTTATATGTTAAGGAATGTTGTGCCCAAGGGGCCGATTTATGAGCTGATTTGCTCTAGTTGACCAGATACCCTGGTGTATATGTTAAGGAATGTTGCGCCCAAGGGGCCGTTTTGTAAGCCGACTTGCTCTATCTAATATAACATCCATATGCTTGGTTGTTGGAAATGAAAAAGGGATATTTGTAAAAATATTTTAACTGATCTTGAGATTTTTTAAAGAATTTTCACAGTGTTACGGCTTTTGTTCTCAAAGGGTTGTATTGTCTTTTATAGCTATAAGGCTCCATAAAATTTTGTGCATGACCTAGTAGATATGGTGTCATTGTCCGAATAATGTGTTAGGAATGCGTATTCGGTGCACCCAGGTTCCACGAAAATGTATCATGATCTTAAGGAGATTTATTGGTGGAATGGTATGAAAAGGGATGTGGCAAGCTTTGTAGCTAGATGCCCGAACTGCCAGCAAGTGAAGGCCGAGCATCAACGACCCAGTGGATTAACTCAGCTTATAGAAATACCAAGAAGGAAATGAGAGATGATCAATATGGATTTCATGGTGGGGTTACCTCGCACTCAGCGTAAGTTCGACTCAATATGGGTGATAGTGCATCGACTCACCAAATCAGCCCACTTCCTGCCTGTCAAGTCCACTGATACTGTGGAGCAATATGCAAGGTTGTACATCAAGGAGATAGTAAGGCTTCATGGCACTCCACTTTCTATTATCTCGGATCGCGGGGCTCAGTTCACAGCTAACCTTTGGAAGAAGTTTCAGCAAGGTTTGGGAACTCAGGTGAATCTCAGCACAGCTTTCCATCCACAGACCGGCGGTCAGGCCGAACGGACCATTCAGACGTTTGAAGATATGTTGCGGGCTTGTGTCTTAGATTTTAAAGGTAATTGGGATGAACACTTGCCATTGATAGAATTTGCTTACAATAACAGCTATCATGCTAGCATTCAGATGGCCCCGTTTGAGGCATTGTACGAGAGAAGATGTAGGTCGCCAATCGGGTGGTTTGAGGTAGGTGAAGCAGAATTGCTAGGGCCAGATATGGTGTACGAACGTATGGAAAAAGTTAAGGTTATTCAGGAAAGGATGAAAACTGCACAGAGTCGCCAAAAATCCTATGCAGACGTTCGTCGAAGGGATTTGGATTTTCAAGTTGATGATTGGGTGTTCTTGAGGGTATCTCCTATGAAGGGAGTCATGTGATTCGGAAAGAAAGGGAAATTGAGTCCTAGGTATGTTGGGCCATACCGGATCGTTCAAAAGATTGGTCAAGTTGCTTATAGGCTGGAGTTGCCTCCTGAGATGTTATCAGTGCACCCGGTATTCCATGTGTCCATGTTGAAGAAGGTGATTGGACATCCATCCACCATCATGCCAGTCGAGGCTATTGCGATTAATGAAGATTTGTCATATGAAGAAGTTCCAGTTGCCATTCTTGATAGGCAAGTCCGTAAGTTGAGAAATAAGGAAGTTGCCTCTGTTAAAATATTGTGGCGAAGTCAACAAGTTGAAGAGGCCACATGGGAAGCAGACAAAGAGATGAAGGAGAAGTACCCCCATTTGTTTGATCAAGCTTAGAAGAAATTAGGCGACCCTTCTACTCCTAGTAACTGCCATCTTGTCCAAGTTGTTTCCCTCTTAGTATTAGTAAAGTCTCCTTCATTTTGTAATGAGTTAAATGTGTTGTTACCTTGGGTCACTTGAACCCTTCTTGATAAATGAAAGCCTTATAAAGATTCATGTGTTAAATAAACAACTAATAGTAAGTGTAGATTGGTAATGGTTTGCTTGTGTGTACATGGCATGTTAAAATGGTTAAACAAGGTAAGAACTCATTGAAGTGACTAGTTTATGTGCAATTGTAACAATGTGATAGAATATGTTCATTCGTTGAGGTAAGAAAGTGTATACAAGTTGTGGAAAGTGTTGTATTTGTGTATTGTTGTTTGGTAATGTGTTTCGGGGTCCCTCTGACAGATGGATATGTCCATAATACAAAGGAAACTCTGGCGAAAGTTTTCTAAAATATAAGAGTTAGTCAAAATTTTGATAGTTTGCATATCATGTCTTTCAAAACCAACTCATTTTCAAAATCCTCATTCGAGGACGAATGATCTTAAGGGGGGAGGATGTAAGGCCCAGTAAAAGTTTTGTGCATAAGACCTAGTAGCTATGGTGTCATGGTCCGAATAATGTGTTAAGAATGCGTAGATTTCTTCGCGGCTCGCAAGCTCGCTGCGGTTCAGACCCTTGGTAGTGATTTAAGTTCGAAAATGTAAAGAATCTATTTTTCCAGAAAAATGTCAATTTTGCGGTCAGGAATGCGACCGCAGATCTGCTATGTGGACCGCATTCCTGCCGTAGAGCTTAACAGAAGGTTTACAAAATTTGGTGTTGAGAATGCGGTCGATATGCGATCGCAGAATAGATCTGCGGACCGCAGATCTACCGCATAAATTCTCGAAGGTTTTTGAGTGTCAAATCTGCGGTGCACTATGCGACCGCAGATCAAGAATACAGACTGTATTTTGGTCGCATTCCGTAATAGAACTTGTGTAAATTTTGAGGCAATTCCGCGGTCATTATGCGGACCGCATGTTGATTCTGCGATCGCAGATGCGACCGCAGAATTGACCCGGCCCAGAAATTTTATAAAATTCAACCCGACCTCTTCTTTAATATAACACCTTTCTCCTTCATTTTATCATATCATCTTACTAAAATTAGAGAGAGAAGAGAGGGGTTTTAGAGAGAGAAGTCTTTCATCTTCAAAGATTGTTCCAACTACTTAGTTCAAGGGATTCTAGGGCAAGGATTCAACTGCCATCTTGTCCAAGTTGTTTCCCTCTTAGTATTAGCTATTTCCTCTAATTTTCAGTTTTAAAATGGGTAAGGAGAGGGTGGCATATAACAGCTTTTGAAAATGGAATTTTACACTCATGCATGATTACTGAACTTGATTTTTTAGTAAAGAGGAAGTGAAAAGGCGTAAGAATATGCAAAACAAGGTCGGCAAGGATAGCATAGCTTGGGTAAGCATAAAGTAGGAAGTTAACGGAAGAAAACTCGATACCAGGTATGTATGGCTAATTTTGATTCTTGTGAAATCGCCTATATGTGTGAAATTTTGTTGGTTCGTGTTAATTTGACAAATTGTGTGAAATTCTTGATTTTGCTGTTGGATATTCAAATTTGCTTTTGAACTATGAGTATGTAATGTGGGATACGAACCCAAAGATAAATGAGAGTTGAATTTGGTAAATAATTGTGAATAATGGCATATATGGTACCTTGTGGAAAAGAAACGAAACACTTGAGGTGTGGTAAGTTGTTGAACATGACAGTATGAACATTCTCGATTTTGGAAACATTGTAACTTGGTTATGATATTGGCTTGAGAAGTAATTGAGAACATGAACTAATGTGTAAGTTGCTTATTTGAGCTTGTTGTAATTGTGTGTAGTACCTTATCTACTATTTGTGATTGTTGTGTTTGATTGTACGGTGGGATCGGGTTGCACGCCGCAACATGAAAAAATAAGGTGTGGGTTGGGGTGATAAGGGTGGCCGAGGTAATAAGGGTGGACGAAGTAATAAGGATGGAAAGCGATCGAAATCGCTAATGAAATTGATACAAAGTCATTGATATGAAATTGTGAAAGGAGACAGCAGGAGAGTTTGCAACGTGTGGGGCACTGATTGCCCCTTTGTTTGACTACTTGTGATTTATGTGGTTAATTTGTTGTTGTTCTACTTGTTGACCTTAAACGTGCATCGTGTTGAGACTTATATGAAATGAGTAAAAGGTGGAAAACATGGTTAGCTGGCTTAATCGATTTTCTTGATGTAATTTATTGGCTGTCTTGTCATCGTGATTTTCGTTTATCGGCTTGAGTTTACTTGGGACAAAGTTTGTCCATACATACCAGTACAATTCAAGTGTACTGACGTCCCTTTTGCCGGGGACACTACATTCGTGTTTTAAGTGTAGGTGGATCAGTAGAAGGCACTTCAGTTCATCGGCAATAGTATCCTTCATCTTCCACTACCCGTTTTGGTGAGCCCCTTTCTTCCTCGGGGTCCTGTGTGGTTCACGCCACTTTTGTTTAGACTTCATTTTGGTTTTGAAAGGTATAGCTGGAGCCTTGTTACCGGCAAGTATTGTATTCCCTTTTGTATCCTAGAGGCTCTGTAGACGTGTAAATTGTGGGATTCCAGTCTTATGTATATATTATGTCGGGCGATCTAAAAACTGTAAACTTGTTAATGAATCACTCGTGTGATTATGTATGTTTATTATGAAATCAGTTATGATTAGTAAGATATTTGGTTAATGAGAACACTCAACATATGGGTAACGCGTGGGAATGAAAGGCACCCAGGTCCGCTTGACTGGGGCTACCTGGTCAGGCGCCGGTCATGTCCCTCGATTTGGGGCGTGACAATAGCATTTTGGTGTGCTCTTATGTGTTTTCTTATCGCTCAGATATTATTCTATCTTATTACTACTGAGTTGGAAGTACTCACTTTACTCCCTGCACCTTGCGTGCAGTTGCAGGTATTGTTCACCTGGTAGTGGGTTAGCAGGGCAGAAGACCTTATGGTGGTAGTTGAGCCAGGTGACTGCTAGCGTTCGCAGCACCATACTTCATCTTTGTATTCTAGTTTTTATCTTGTATTTATCTATACATTGTTGGCCAGTAGTAGCGCCTTTACTCATTAGATGCCTGTGACTTGTGACACCCCTGTCGGGTTGTATTAGGATGAAATTAATAGTTTTTAACACCAATAAGTTGTATTTTCTATTCATTTATGTTTGATTGCTGTTAAATAGAGGATTTTGGGGTTGTTGGCTGGCCTTGTTTTCTCGAGAGGCGCCATCACGACCGGGTTTGAAATTTGGGTCGTGACAAGTTTGTATAAGAGCCTAGGTTACTAGGTCTCATGAGTCATGAGCAGGGTTAGTAGAGTCTTGCAGATCGCTACGGAGACAGCTGTATTTATCCTCGAGAGGCTACATAACCTTTAGGAAAACTTCCCATTCTTGGAATTCTTATCGTGCGTACTTGGTCCAGTTTGAGATAACTCTTGAAATTCCTTCAACACGCCTGTGTGCGCACGCGAGCGCTCAGTATTATATGTGCCTTTATGACTTGTAATTCCCTTATCAAGGGGGCGAGATGTAATCTCCATGAGTTTGATGTGAGGACAGTCTGGAGGACTTGAGGCCGAGTCATTGCCAATGGCTTAAGCACAAAGGTGCTAATTGTGCGAGCAAGTGTTTTGAACTTATATGTCTGGTATTGTCCCTATTAGTGGGAATGATGGTTGGATAGCAACGGAAGAGGCCATGAGTGGTAATTTGAGTAAATGAATTGTTGGATGCATGCTATGGTTAGCTTTATTGGATCATGTTTAGACTTGAGGGAAGATTCATGATTTATGCCTCGTATAGGTGCAGACTTGGAGGGAAGTGATTCCGTTGGGTGCTTTATTGAGATGCTATTCATATGTTATAAAATTTTGTATAGTTGGTTGCATTTGGGGCCAAGTCAAGCTAGGTGGCTCTCAATAGTGGTCCTAGTTAATTCAAGAGTTAAAGTCTGCCTAATGATTTTGAGTCTATAAGTACGGTTAAGAGCCAAGCTTTTGAAGCAGCTTATGAAGAAAGGCACATGATGTTCTATGATGTTTTGAATTGCGGTGTAGCATTTGAGAGACATAAAATGGTCATGGTATTTGAGACAGCATGAGTCTCTTGATTTAAGGTCACTCGGGGTGAGTGCGGTTGAAATAAGTTAGATGTTAAAGGAAGATATTATTATTCCTAAGGCAATCAAGGGTAAATTGGAAGGAAGTAGATTGATTAGCCATAGTTGAGTTGGCATATTGGTGTTAGTGATCAGTTCATTCATCGTGATCGAGTTATGCATGTGATTATGGTGGTGCGTGAGGCTTACCGGTCGCAGTGATTGATGTTATTCTGAAGCATTCTTTTGTTAGGGTTTATTATGGGTAGGCGGATCCCAGAAAGTGTTATGGTGGTTTGGACAACAACTTAGAGATTAGCATATTAGACGATTATGAGAATTCGCCTGTATGCTGCTATAGTTCCTCTGAAGTGAGTTAAATGGAAAGTCTTATGTGATGAAGTATTAGCCTATCGGCGGTTCCAGAGTTGTGATAGAAATCACATCTATCGTATATTGGCACGTGAGGTACAGTGAGTGGTATGGAAATTGAAGTAAGGACCAAGGTTGCAGTTTGGTCAATGACTGTGATGTCACAATCTCGGATGAGTAGGATATGAGTTTCAGTGTTTTGAGTAAGATGGGTATTGACGTCGGTGTCACCTGAGACCGGTGTTATGTGAGAAAGGCTTTGCATCCTGGTTAGGGATTATTGATCGCTTTTCAGCGTTAGTGCAGCAGGTAGTTTGAATGTGCAAACCCGTTAATTATTTCGGAAGATGGTGGGAGCTTGTCGCACAAGAATATTGTATAAGTGTGACATGTAGTGACTTGATTAATTAGAAATTTAAACCAAGTATAAGGATTTTCATAATATCATCCATTTGAGAATTTATGCTTGGAGGACACTCTGCTTATTGGGTTATGGACCTGTGAAATATTATCGGCCTAGTTTGGCATGATCGGGATCAACTTGAGGTTGGTGGATAGATTTAAATGTGGAAGTGAGCCTAACGTCAGGCCAGTTGTGTTTATTTTAGCAATGCGCTCTTTATGAAAGGATGATCACGGTCTTATTTCGTGGTCAGCTAATTTATGTAAAGATATATTGTGCCGTATGAGTTATGAGACGGCTTGGTAAATTCCTTATGTGTAGAGGTTCCGCTCAGCGGTGATATTATATAATTAGGATGGCTCTTGAGACTTAGATCATGTATCACACCTCAGAAATGCTTGAGTTTGTAGCCTATAGAGCTATATGTTTCCCTGGGAATGGTATTATGCACCTTAGTGTGTTTATGATCGATATCTGGTGTTTTGATGTGATGAGCTTTTCAGCTCGACGTATATCTCCTTATGTGAGTTTTATATATGGATCGGGTGGCACGCCGCCATGGGTAAGTTGTTTGGATCAGTTGCGGGCCGCAATGGTACGATGTTCAGTACAGTTCCCCATATTTGCTTTTATGTGTTTTGTCTCTCATTTTTCCCAGAATTCTAGTTCTAGCTGTGAACCTGCATCGCATGTATGATTCACGAGCAGGGTAATTAGATCTCCTTTTCAGAGTTAGGCTTTCTTTTTGTGTCGTGTTCTGAATGGTAGCCTATTGTCACATTGTGACATCATATGTGACTTTTGATTATATCCGAGGTGGCTTATTTCTTGAGCGGTTCGTACTAGGTAAAACCAGATTATTGGATTTAGGACTAGTGCAATCTGATTATATAAAGTATATTAAAGAGCAAGGATCGTTCTTTGGTTCGAGATGAGGTATGGATTGTGTCAGGGGATAGACCCAATGATTTTTTGATTCATCAGTTGGTTATGAATTTCGGCACGTCTCCTCCGTCGTATCGGTGTTGTAAAACCTAGATCAAGATCTATGTAGGTCATAAGATGCAATGGGATCATCAAATTTATGGAATTTCGACTATTACATTTAAAAAATATTACTGTGGTCTCATGAGTAAAGTAATGCAAAGTGTGAATTCAACAAGGTTATGCAGTCATGTTTGGGTACAATGTGTGAAGATTGATATGGTGGTCGTATGATGGAAACAAGCTTCGCAGGAAATTCCGGATGTTGGAATTGGGCTTATTTGCTTGAATAAATGAGTATATCTACCAAGTTATCGAGCTAATGTAATCAACTGAATTGTGGAAGCATAGGAAGGTGCATGAGGTGTTAAACAAGTGATTTCAAACTACTTCGGTGTAGTTCTCAGCACGTTCGAGGACGAACGTATGTTTAAGTGGGGGAGATTGTAATGACCCAACCGGTCGTTTTGAGCTCCAGCGCGTCATTCAGTAGTCTGTGGCCATGAGCAGCTTCATTTCAGGTATATTGACTTGTGTGTATGGTCAGAATTAAAATTCAGGAAGTTTGGAGTCAAATCTAAATGAAAATTCTCATTTGAGAAGCTTAAAATTGAAGAAATGAACTGAGATTGGAATTTTGAGTAAACGACCTCGGAATTGGGATCCAAAAGTTCCAGCAGGTTCATATGATGATTTCGGACTTGGGCGTATGCCCGGATCGGGTTTTGGATAACCAGAAAGCATTTTGGTGCCTATTATGGAAGATATCTTTTTAGAAGAAATTGCATCAATTTGGCTTAAAATGCATTTCAGAGTTATTGATGTCCATTTGGGATTTCGAGACTAGGAGTAGCTCCGTATGGTGATTTTGGATTTTGGAATGTGATCGGATGTGAATTTGGAGGTCCGTAGGTCATTTTGGAACTGTTTGGCTAAATAAAGAAATTTGAAGGTTTTTGAGAAAATTAGACCAGAAGTGGAAATTTTGATATCGGGGTCGGAATGCGATTCTGAATTTTAGGACAAGTCCGTAATATCGAATGTGACTTGTGTGCAAAATTTGAAGTCATTCCGGAATGATTTTGGTAAGGTTTGAGACACTTAGTCTCTTTTAAGGAAGCTTAAGTTGGAAAAGTCGACCAGATATTGATTTATGTGTTAGAGCACTCGAAATGAAAATTTTATGGTTTGGATAGATTTGTTAGGTGATTTGGGACTTAGGAGTATATCCGGAGTATTTTTGTGATGACCGGTGTAGAATTAAGTTTGAATTGGCAAAGTTAGCACTTTGGCGAATTCCGGTTGATAGGTGAGATTTTGATTCGAGGGTCGAAATGGAATTCCGAGAGTTGATGTAGCTTTGTTGTGTTATTTTAGAGTTGTATGCAAAATTTGAGGTTATTCGGACTAGTTTTGACGTGTTTCGGCATCGGATGTGGAATTTGGAAGTTCTTGAGATTCATAGGATTGAATCCGATGATGATTTGATGTTTTGATGTTAATTTGGGTGTTCCGAAGGTTGGAACAAGTTTGAATAATATTGTGGGACATTGTTGTTATAATTGGTTAAGTTCCCGAGGGCCTCGGGTGGATTTTGGAAGGTTAACGGAATGAATTTCGGACCAAAGAGAAAAAAAAAAGTTGCAGAAATTCTACTGGTGAGCTGTCTTTGGACAGCAAAAGTTGCATAATTCGGAGGTCTATATCTTTCGATATACATGGAATTTTGAGATGATTTAAAAATGGAAGTTGTAGTCCTTCGTGTCTTGTTTCCAGAAAGCTAACTAAATCATTATTTGGACATATGTAGTGAAAGTTATGATCGATTGAAAATGACTGATGCATCAATTATTTTCAATAGGATGTACAACTTGTACAGCACGAGTGTACAACTCGACGAAGCACGGGCAGATTGTTTAAACAGGGATTTGGCTTATTTCTTTCATTTCTTTCATTTGGTTTGGAGATTTTGGAGAGAATTTCAAGGGGGATTTCATAAAGCATCAAAGGTGAGTTGTTTCTACTTATTTCCAACTTAAATACATGATTATTATGTGAAATTAACATAGAAACTCATGGAATTAAGCCAAAACATTTTTGATGAACTAGGGCTTGGGATTTGAGATTTAAATATGGAATTTGGAGGGTCAAATGGATTCCGATTTTGGTAAATTTGATATGTACGGACTCGTGGAGAGACGACGAACCCGGTAATATGAATTTTGTAATTTTTTGAGAAGTGGGCCCATGTCTCGGGTTTTGCTAGTTTCGAGATTTTCGTTATATTTTGATTGTTTTCGATTGGGTGTTATTCCATTAGCTTATTATGATATATTTGTACTGATTTTGGCTAGGTGCGACGCGTGTGGAGGCCAATTTGAGGAGTAACGGCGTCGACGAGCTTGTGTTTTTGCCGGTTCGAGGTGAGTAATACTTGGGAATGATATCCTGAGGGTTTGAAACCCCAAATTTGCACATCTTAGTGCTATATTGTGTTGACTTGCACGCATGACCTCAGCGTGTGGTAGATCACCATTGGGGATCATGACTTGGTCCATCCCTGTTGTTGGTTTTTACCGCGTATTTGAAATGAATTGATATTATCATTATGACTTGGGCTTATGGCCATACTTGGGGCTTATTGCCGATTGTTGAAACACTTTATCAACTATCATCACTATTTTCCCTCACTTTTTGAAATACTAATTGAACTCAGTCCGTGTGATTTATACTGTTTTTTAACTCAGCTATATTTTACTCAAACCTGGAGTTTTGACTGATATTTGAACTATCATTTGAGGTGAGTATCAGTGTTTTACTGATGCCCGAGGGGCTTTATGATTATTTGTTGGACTGATTGGGGCCGAGGTCCATATGTGAGGGCATGACGATTTATGTGAGGAGGCTTTCTGGCCTCGATTAATATGTGAGTATATGCATATACATGCATGGATCGGACTGCACGCCGTAGTAGTATATGGATCGAACTGCACGCCGCAATATTATTGTGATGGGGCTGTAGGAGCCCCTCAGGAGTCTGAACCCCCACAGTGAGAGCGGGTACCCAAATGAATCGGGATGCACGCCGCAACGGTCATATGCATTGCATTTCATTGCATTCATTCCTATTTGTACTACGTGGCATGACATTTAGCACTCATATATCATTGGCATACATACTGTTACTTGCCTTGTTGACCAGATACCCTGGTACTATATGTTAAGGTGTGTTGTGCCTATGGGGCCGAATTTTTAGCCGATTTGCTCTAGTTGACCAGATACCCTGGTGTTATATGTTAAGGAATGTTGTGCCCAAGGGGCTGATTTATGAGCCACTTTGCTCTAGTTGACCAGATACCCTAGTGTATTTGTTAAGGAATGTTGTGCCCAAGGGGCCGTTTTGTGAGCCGACTTGCTCTATCTGATATAACATTCATATGCTTTGTTGTTTGAAAAGAAAAAGGGAAATTTTGTAAAAGAGATTTTTAACTAATCTTGAGATTTTTTAAGAATTTTCACAGTGTTACGACTTTTGTTCTCAAAGGGTTGTAGTGTCTTTTATAGCATTTTGGTCTGCTCTTATGTGTTTTTTATCGCTCAGATATTATTATATCTTATTACCACTGAGTTGGAAGTACTCACTTTACTACATGCACCTTGCGTGCTGTTGCAGGTATTGTTCACCTGGCAGCGGGTTATTAGTAAGGCAGAAGACCTTATGGTGGTAGTTGAGCCAGGTGACCGCTAGCGTTCGCGGCACCGTACTTCATCTTTGTATTCAAGTTTTTATCTTGTATTTATCTATACATTGTTGGCCAGTAGTAGCGCCTTTACTCATTATATGCTCGTGACTTGTGACACCCCGATCAGGTTGTATTGGGATGAAATTAATAGTTTCTAATGCCAATAAGTTGTATTTTCTATTCATTTATGTTTGATAGTTGTTCAATAGAGGATTTTGGGGTTGTTGGCTGGCCTTGTCTTCACGAGAGGCGCCATCATGATCGGGTTTGAAATTTGGGTCGTGACAAATTCGATAGCAGGATCTTATTACCACGAGACTGAGGTAGCTTGCAGGCGTCCACCGGCCCGGCGTCTCTTCTTATGATTTTCATTTATACTATGGTCTCATTGTTTCGAGACTGATAGCTATTATATTTCTTTCAGACCTTTCTATGTAGTTTATTCTTAGTGGTTCATAAGTATGTGACACCAAATCTTGGGTAGAGGATTTATGTTGAGTATTTCGTATTTATTTCAGACTTATAAAAATTAGACTTCCGCAGTTATTGTTATTATTATTATTGTTTATGTTATTAAATTAACAACAGGATTATTTTTACTAATGAAAAATGGTGAGTAAATTAGCTTGCCTAGCTACCACGAGTAGGCGCCATCACGATCCCGATGGTGGGAAATCCGGGTCGTGAAAAATTTCAGGTTATCTAAGAACATTCAAATAAAACAGAAAATTACATCAAACTTATAATATTACCTCTCAAAGTGATACATCCATCTGCATTGAACATGCCATCAAAGTTGTGCCTCATGTGCAAGGTGGATTGGAAGGTGTTCCATTACATCAAAAAACCAACATGGAAATATCTTTTCCATCTTAGTAGTTACACGAACGTTGTGATCCATCCGGAGTAGGTTTTCTTCCCTTAATGTGGAAGAACACAAGTCTTTGAAAAACAAACTAATCTCTGTTATGGGTTTCCAGTTTCTTTCAGGCAAACAAAAAAATGCAATAGGCACTAAGGTCTCCATGAAAACATGACAGTCATGACTTTTCAAATGGCTCAACTTCCCTACCTCCATATCAACTCTTTTCCCAAGATTCAACGTATAACCCTCAGGCATCTTCAAGTTCATTACCCAATCACAAATTTGCCATCTTTCCTCCAGAATGAATGTGTAACTTGCTTTGGGCTTGAACACCTTACCATTATTTTCTTTCTGTAAGTATAATTCAGGCCGCCTACAATATTCTTGTAAGTCCATTCTAGCACCTTTAACATCCATCACTGTGTTGAACAAATTATCAAAATAATTCTTCTCAATATGCATGATATCAATGTTGTGACGGAGAATATTATTATCCAATAAGCTAACTCCCAAAATATACTCTATTTCATCCAATTATGAGTAACATCGTATCCGGAGAATCTATAAGGTGGAGCGTCAGTAACTTTATTGAATTTCTGGACCATCTCCCAAATTTCCTCACCTGAAAGTATCAGAGGTGGAGAATCATATTTCATTTTATTCTTTTTAAATGCATTTTTCATCCTTCTAAACTCATGATCCGGAGGCAAGAATTGACGATGAAAATCAAACAATAATTGTTTTCGGCTATATTTCAAAGTAAACGCTTTACTATTTTCCATGCAGTAAGGACAAGCTAGATTCTCACTAGCCATCCACCCAGATAACATTTCATACGCAGGAGAAATCATTAATTATCCATACTAAATTAGCACGCAAATTGAAATTCTACTTGGTTGATATGTCATATATTTCAACACCATCGTACCACAATTGTTTTATCTCATCAGTCAAAGGTTGCAAATATACATCAATCAAACTTTTCTGATTACGTGAATCGAGGATAATACAATTTAGGAATATATATGGACTAGTCATGCACAACTCGGGTAGTAGATTATAAGGTGTAAAAAAGACAGGCAAACATGAATATGGTGTCACAGATACAGAAAAAAGGCATGAAGCCATCCATACACAGACCTAACCGAATGTTCCTTGGTTGACTAGCAAAATCTGGATATGTCCTATCAAAGTGCTTCCAAGCTTCTCCATCTAAAGGATGACATATAACACTAGGTGGTCTTCTATTTTCAAAGTTCCATCTTAAATGAGGAGCAGAACTCACCGACGCATATAACCTCTTTAACCTAGGTATAAGAGGTAAATAGTGCATCAACTTGATATCGACCATATTCCAGCCGGAAAGCCTCTTAAAATGAGGCTTTTCGCAAAATTTACAATTGTCTAAAGCTGCATCATCTTTATAATATAACATGCAACCATCTTCACAACAATCAATTCTCATTGACGAAAGTCCTAACTTACAAACTAATCTCTTTGCCCTATAGAAATCACCAAGTAATTTGATATTAAAGTCAAATTGTTTACTTATAAGGTCACTGAAAGAGTCTATGGTTTCTTGAGAAATATTCCAATAAGATGTGATACTTAGTAATCTAACTACAACAAACAACTCTGAGTGCGGACTTCTATTACGTAGTGGACGACTACCTTCATCTAACTGTTCATAAAAATATTTTGTTTTATCATTAGGAGTTTGTTCAATATTTACATTAGGCTCACCCCCTAAGTGCATCCTAAAAGCATCCGCAACCATACCATGAATTCTAGAATCACGATTTGTATTCTCCACCGACCTACTACTTTCACCCACAACCATGTTATGAAATATCCCGTGGCTACCATCGATCTCTGTGACGACCCAAAGGGTCATCACCATATTTCTCCCTTTTCCACGCTTCCAAGGCCTTAGAAACCTCACTTTTGGTTGCCTCTATTTGCATGCGTAGTCCGGGCGCGAAGACGGAAAAGTTTTATGTTAAAATATATGAATTTCGTAATGTTTTTTGAAGAATTATGATATTAATATTGATATAATTAGCTTTGGACAACATTTTGTGTCAATTGAGCCAGACAGGTGATGTGACGGTCCCGGAAGGAACGTAGAAAAATATGAGACACGGGCATGTGTTCGGAGTCGAAATCTGAGGTCCAACATCCCGGTAAAAGAATTTTTCTATTAAATTATTTTTGAAATTCTTAAGGAAAAAAATTGAAATCAAAATGAGTAAGAAAATATAGGTAACGGGCTCGTATTTTGGTTCCGACGCCCGGTACAAGATTTAAATATGTGTTAAGCACTACCTGTAAAGTATGGTTAAATTTGGACATCATGGAAATGGGAAGGAAATCATGGGTCCTGAGACCTAATTTGATGAATTATGATGTGTTTAAGCGATTTGATCGCACGGATTAGTCTGTACGATGTTTTTAGAGTTATGTGTATATTTGGTTTAGAGCCCCGATGGCTCGAGTGAGTTTTGAGTAGGTCCCGGGAGGCCTTAGGCTTAAAATATCAGATGTGGAAGAGTAGCAGGTCCCACGCGGCCGCGGTGTATTTCTGCTCAGTCCGTGTGGAAAATTTCAGAGAGTCGTTAGTTTTAGTTCAACCAGCGTGGTCGCGCACCAAATCAGTATGGTTCGCGCTGGAAGCCACGCGGCCGTGATGCATTTCTGTGCGGTCCATGTGGACAGGTTCAGTAAGGCCTATGGTTTGAGTTCAACCAGCGCGGCCGCGCAACAAAATAGTGCGGTCCACACTGGGTAGGTTCAGAGAATCATTTTGCTCCCTTTCCTCGGCCAGGACATTTTTGTGCGGTTCGCGCCTACCCCAGTAAATTATATAAGTTTGGGATTTTCAGTCATTTTTCACTTTTCAAAAACCCAAAACATAATAGGCGATTTTCCATACAACTTTTCTTCTCCAAAATGATTGGTAAGTGATTTCTAACTTATTTTGTTTACTCCTTAACATCTTTTAACAAGATTTCAACTTCAATTAAGGATTTTCATAAATGGGAATGGGGAGTTCGGTTAAGGCTTAGGGTTTTAAAAAATGGGGAAGTTGGATCTCAGTTTGAGGTCCGATTACAAAACCAATCATATAGTTGGTATCATGGGTGAATGGGTAGCCGGATTTTGGTTCTAACCTCGCGTTTCGACCATGTGGGACTGGGCGAATTTTGGGAATTTTTGAACAAGCTTTGGGAAAATTCATTTTCATGCATTCAAATTGATTCAAGTAGCATTCGTTAATACCTTCAAGTAATTTGTGACTAGATTCGAGCGGTTTGGTGGTGAATCTGAGGGGTAAAGCTATTCTAGAGAAGTGAGTTGAGTTGGAGCATTCGAGGTAAGTGTTTAATCTAACTTTAGCATGAGGGAATATGAGTAGAGTATTATAAATTATTATTTGCTAAATGATCGAGTGCGGTATATAGGCATGGTGACGAGCGTCTATACACCGGAGTCTAGCATGACCGCGGGCCTTTATTTGTACTTGTTTTTGAGATAATTTGGGACTCTTCCAAGATAAATTATGATTTCTACAAGTGTGAAGAGTTTGAGGATAAGTTGTGAAATAGTAATATTTTTGGAGCGTTGGCTCAAATGATAAATTCTATTAAGGAGAATATGAAAGCATTGAAAGGAGTTGTGATTAAATCCCTTGTCGAGTTGTCAAAGTTGATGTAATCTTTCCCTTGCCTGGACTTAATTGATATTTGTGTTATTCCCATGCCCAGATAGTTCTTACTATTTTTTTATTTCTCTTGCCCGTTTAGTTGTGACTGTTGTTTGGGTGAGGAAGAGTGATATTGCACGAAGGGTCATTCCGTGCTATTTCTAATTATATTCGCACGAATGGTCATTTCGTGCTATGTTTGACTATTTATGCACGAAGGTACATTCCGTGCTCTGATTTGATTATATATTGCACGAAGGGTCATTCTGTGTCATGAAATGACACTTGTGTGAGGGAAAGCACAAAGGGTGATGCCGTGCATTTTATTCGATTGTTTTGGGTGAGAATTAGAGTAAAAGCACGAAGGTTGATGCTGTGCAACTATTGCATTTCTTATTCCTTGATAGATATTATTGTGCCCTATTTTCTTAATTACGCTAATGAATTTTATTCTCCGATTGTACTCCTCCACAGCATGCCTCCCTCCATTTTTAACTGTTTAGTTCGGTATTTCTTTTCCTTTTATTGTATTTATGTATATAGGATTGTACAGGTTTATTTTGGTAGTCCGGTCTAGCCTCGTCACTACTTCATCGGGGTTAGGCCGGGCATTTACCAGCACATGGGGTCGATTGTGATGATGCTACACTCTGTGCATTTTGATTGTGCACAGATCTAGGAGCAGCTTTTGGACACCAGTAGTAGGATTTCTATCTGGGAGCTATCTTCAGTCCAGGGACTCTCGAGGTAGTCTAGCTGACGTTCGAAAGCCGAAGTCCCTTTCCTTTATTTCTGTTTGTTTTCATTGTACCGAAACAAACACATGTACTTTTCTTTCATTCAGACTTGTTTGTAGTATTCTATAGTAGTCCGTGGGCTAGTGACACCAGATCTAGGGTAGTGATGTGTTTCAAACCTTCTGCATTTGTATATCATTTTGTTAAACTTAAAGTCTTCCGCACTTATTTAATTGTGTTAAAATATTATATTATTGAGGTTGAATAGAGAATGTGTGATGTTTGGCTGGCCTAGCTCCGTTAGTAGGCGCCATCACGACGCCCGATGATGGGATAAATCCGGGCCGTGACAATCTCTCCACGATTAGTCCAAACAAAGTAATTTGCTATAAAGATGATGATTAACTTCCGCCGATATTCCAAACTTCATACAGTCGTAGCTAACACAAGGGCACCTAATTACTTTGGAAGTGACATTGTCTGTCTAATAAAGTCATCCATCCTTTCTATAAAATCCTCCTGCAGATAATTCCTATTGTACATCCAAGTACGATGTTCCATCTATACAAATAAAACAAGAACAAATTAATTTAGTTAATTCATATCCAAATCGTTTTAAGGTAGTTCATAATTTATACCTTAAGTTCATAATTTTAGCATTAAATAATTTAAATGCATTAATTTGAGTTTTATTAAGAACCATAAGTTCATAATTTAAGATAGTTCATAATTTATATCTTTAGTTCATAATTTATACATTAAATAATTTGAATACATTAATATGAGTTCTATTAAGAACCATAAGTTCATAATTTAAGGTACTTCATAATTTATACTGTAAGTTCATAATTTATATATTAAATAATTTAAATGCAATAATTTGAGATCTATTTAGAACCATAAGTTCATAATTTATATATTAAGTTTATAATTTATACATTAAATAATTTTAATTCATTAATTTGAGTTCTATACCTTAATTCTAAATCTAATGTAGTTCAAACCAAAAACCATAATACTAAATAGACAAAAACTCCATAAAATTACATAAAATTATATAGCAAAAATAAAAAATTTAAAAGCTAATAAGGTAGATTACTAACCTTGTACAACAATGGCAGTGGTGAAGCACTCGGAACACCGGACTGTGTTCTTTGAGGTATTGATATACTTGTAAATTGATTCATCGACTTATAACCTACTGTGAGCACGTGATTTTTTCCCTATAAGAGAAATACTCCCAAAGATTCAAAATAAAATAATTTTAATTTTCTTGCAATTGTTGTGAATTTTGTGTTATTTTTCTTGTATTATTTGCATTTTTATATGTGCATATTTGTTTGTTTAAATAAATAAAATATACAAACAATATGTTGCATATGTATATAAAATTCAAGTTTACAATTAAGTTTATTTTACATAAATGAAAAGTCATAAAAAATATGTATTTTTGCATTTTTTTTAAGCATTTAATGTCCAAATCGTGCAATTTTATTTTTATTAATGTTTAATTTTGTGTGATAATTATTATTATGAGTTAATTAGTATTTCAAGATAATTTTTAGTTTTTATAAATTAATCTTAGTATTTTTGGGCTTTATTAATTAGGATGTTGAATAATAGAGAAGAACAAAATAGAAAAAAATTTGGATTGGGCCATCTTGCAAATTAAGTTACAAGCCCAATCTTAAGCACCCTTACCCAACCCAAAACCCCTTGGCCCAAAATGAAAATTTCAGATTTTTAGCCAAAAAAATAATCATAATCACATAACATAAAGTAGTGGGGGCAAGGAAATAAAGGAAGAAAACATGGAGAGGAAAACATGGAGAGAAAAACATGGATTAGTGGGTTTTCTTTAAATTAAAAAATATATTCTTTTTAATAAAAAGATCTGAAAATTTTCGAAATTCTTGCCTATAAATAGAAGAGAAGATTAGAGAGAAAAGGGAGAGAACAAAGAGAGAAAAAATCGGAAGAGAAGAGAAAATAAAGAAAATTCCCTGCTGTGGTATACACTCGATATACACTCTGGATACAGAAGTATACACGGAATAAAATGCAATTTTTGAGAGTTTCTTTTGAGAAGTGAAAAGAGTTCAAAGCTAGAAAGCCAAAACAAAGAGAAAATCTGGAATATATTTTTCTTTTCTATTTTTTACTGGTTTTTTTTTTGTTTTTCTCCATATTGCTGGGATTTTCGGGATTGAGGTGTTGAAGCTACTGCTGATTGTTACTATTGTTGTTGCTGTATTTTCACCGCCCTGTTGATTTGCCATTTTCCCATTCCTTTCAAAACCAGGTACACATTCTAAAAACCATGTGTTGATGTAAGCTCGAATTGGAAGTTGAAGTTTTGAAATGAAATAGAAAAGCAAGTTGTTGATTAATATTTGTTGTTATTTTCTATTTTATTAGTTTTTGCCAAATTGTAGTTAGCTTTATAATTTGAAGAATAAATTTGTCATTCAAGGGAACACCTTTTCTACTAATATAGAGTAGCCTTTTAAGCATGTAATTGTTTAGGACTTTTCTTTTCTTTTAGAGACAAACTAAATAGAAAAAATGTAGTCACTTTAGGATTATCCTTTTTTTTTTTAAAATAAAAATGTTACGAGCCTAGCTAAATAGAAGAAATAAAATTGCGGGGCCCCTCAATAACAATGTTCATTTTTTTTCTTTTCTTAAAATAACCAAACGCGGTAAATGTTTAAAATTGCATTATAGTATTGAACATTTTTTAAAAATCAGATATTTAGCCATTACAATAATTTAAGCGACCGGGCTAGAACCACGGGATCCGGGGATGCCTAACACCTTCCCTCGGGTCAACAGAATTCCTTACTTAGAATTTCTGGTTCGCAGACTTTATTTGGAAAGTCGAAAATTTCCTCGATTTGGGATTTAAATAAATTGGTGACTTGGGACACCATAATTTATTCCAAGTGGCGACTCTGAAATAAATAAATAATCCCATTTCGAATATTGTCACTTAAATTGAAAAAACTCCCTTATGCATTATCCTTCGGGGTAAGCGCGCCAAAAGGAGGTGTGACAGCTCTGGCGACTCTGCTGGGGAGACAAACCCAGAACCACTAGTTCAGGGTTTAAGAATTCGAGCTTTGAATAATTATTGTATTTGGCTTATTTGTTATCTGATTTTGTTACATGTTTATATTTAATATTCTAAATATTGTTTTTACCGCTTTGATATTTTGTGAATTGTATATAAATTGTGTTGATACCCATTTTTCATCTTCTGAGTCTTTTGAAATATAATATCGGGCATTTGCTGGACATAGCCCGTTTTTCTCAAGAGAGTTGTGGTGCTTGGCAACCGGTGAAGGATTTGTAGTCACACATGTTTAGGCGGAGAGTTTTGTCAATTAAGCCGGAAAGCCATGCTACCGGTGCACCTGACACTCTTCGGCTCGAGTTGTCCGCTCGAGTTAAAGCCAGTCTAGACACCTTTTCCAACACGATGATGACTTAGAATAACAAACCCTTATGCCGGATCCCCGATAGGAATATTTATTTGCATCATGTGCATATTTGACTTAGGAGGCTCAACATAGGGGTTGGGCCTATCTAGGACAGGTGTACCTGAAATAAAAAGACCAACTTGATGCATCTTTTGTCTGTGCATTTATTTCGATCTTACATGCCGACCGGTTTGTTATTAGAAATGGGGAGAATAAGAGGTGGAAATTGTCGGGGTATAAAATCATTTTAATTTGATGAAAATAGTGTGTTTTTCTTAGAAAATATTTTTTGAAAAAAAAACGAAAATTTTGAAAAACAAATCTCTAATTAATTTTGTTGATTTCTAAATAGTTAGTTTCTTAATTTTACAAAAATTAGATTCTTTTAAATATTGAAAAATGCAGAAAAAAAAATTTCAATAGTTTTTTTTTATGAAAAAGTAAGTGTCTTTGAAAATAATTTGTTTTGAAAAATTGCTGTTAAAAATAGTTTGTTAAAATAATTTGGTTCTTTCGTAACCGAACTACGCTGGTTTGATTCTCACATAGTGTGAGATACGTAGGCAACCTTCATCGGGTCCAACCTCCCCTGTTCCAAAAATAACCAAAAATATCGAAATTGATTTTTTCGTTGTAAATATGTCGAGTGATGCCGTTTTCAAAAACAGTCGAATGTACCCGAAAGGGACGCCGGAAGGCTGACTTTGCATAAACGGCCACTTTTGGGTCATTTTGTAGATTTTTTGGTCGATTGACCCTCACAACCTTATAATCTTCGTCCCCGAGGCTTGAAAGGCCGTATTTGCAATACCGGATTTTTTTTGTTTTAATTTGAAAAATAAAAAGAAAAAAAATATATCTAAATTTTAATTTTTGTCATAAATAAGTCAGGTGATGCCGCTTTTGCCAAAAATAGTCGAATGTTCCCGAGAGGGACGCCGAAAGGTTGACTTTGCATAAACGGCCACTTTTGATTATTTTTAGGATTTTTGGTCAATTAGCTAAACACAACCTTAAAATCCTCGTCCCCGAGGTGCTAAAAGGTCGTGTCTGCAAAACCATGTCTTTTATTTTAATTTGAAAAAAAAAAGAAAGAAAAGAATCAGTGGCAAGTAAATGCTTGAATTTTTGGTCAAAATAAGCCAAGCCAGTTTCGGCGGTATTTTAAATCGTTCTTGCCGAGATAGCCTTATAGCATCTTTCAGTGGTTGAAAGGTTGTCTTCGTTAAAAGAATGGACAAGTTTGTAAAGAAATTCTTCCCGGCCTCAAAATTCATACGGAGTTGAGAAGGGGCCACGTTTGCAGAAATAGCCATTTGGTTGAAATTGTCAAACAGGGAAGTAATCTGCTAGTTTTTTTTTCTTAATTTATATTTCTTTTGATTAGATCATATGATGTTTGATTTTCAAGTCTGTAAGTATTTCTTTTCATCAAAATCCGTTAGTATGGCTAGTTTTTAAAACTTTGTAATCAAGTTTGTTTTATTGTGAAAATTGAAAATTCCTGTAAAAAAAAATGTTTTATTATTATTGTCCTCTCGTATCTGAACTACGCGGGTCTGATTCTCACCGGAAGTGAGATACGTAGGAAAACCTCATCGGTTCCGACCCCCAAAAAAAAAATCCAAAAAAAAATATTGTTCATTTAGTTCCTTCTTTAAAATCTTTCCTTAGAAAATTCAAAAAAAAAAATGGTTTCGTTCTTCCTACTGTTTTTCATGAAATAAAAAGAAAACTCAATAAAAATCAAAATTAAAAAAATATGGGTTTCCTTCATTTTTGAAGTACTTTTCTAAAAAATAAAAATAAAAATAAAAGAGAAGCCAAAATCTAAAAAAAAAAATATTTCCTTTCTTCCTTAGAAAAAGAGACAATAAGTAAAAAATTCAAACAGAAATATATTTTTTTTTCCTTTTCTTTTACTTAAAAGCAAATAATTTTTAGAAGTCTTTCTGTCAAAAAAAAAAGGCAAAAAAAAAAGCAAAAATATAAATATATTTTCCTTCCTTCTTTTAAAGCATTTCTTTCAAGAATTAGTTGATTTACTTCATTCGCGATTATTCCGAACTACGCGGGTCTGATTCTCACCGGATGTGAGATACGTAGGAAAACCTCATTGGTTCCGACCCCAATTTAAAAAAAAATATATATATATATATATATATATATATATATATATATATAAAATATTCTCGTTTAGTTCCTTCATTAAAATCTTTTTTTTTATAAAATTCAAAAAAGAGGGTAAAAGTAGTTAAAAAAGAAAACCCAAAAAAAAAATGGTTTCGTTCTTTCTACTGTTTTTCATGAAATAAAAAAGAAAAATCAATAAAAATCAAAATTTAAAAATATGGATTTTACTCCAAAGCAAATAAATTTTTATTTTTAGAAGTCTTTCTATCAAAAAGCAAAAAAAAAAAGCAAAAATATGAATATATTTTCCTTTTTCTTTTAAAGCATTTCTTTCAAGAATTAGTTGATTTACTCAATTCCCGGTTTTCCGAACTACGCCCGGTCTGATTCATGCGGGGACATGATACGTAGGCAATCCACATAAGATTCGACCATCACTAAAAGAAAAAAAAAAGAAAAACAAAAAAAAAGAGTGTAAAAGAAAATTGATAAAGAGAAGAAGAAGATGAAAGCAAAGGAAAGTATAAGCCGGAATAACGCATTACAATCGATTACAAGTAGCAACACGATCAAATGTATAAGTGCATCACACCCAATGTGAGATTACTTATCTGTTATGTTGTCTCAGACTAACCGTTTGTTTGCCAAACTCCAGGTTTTAGAAAAGGGTGGTTGATTTTGTGGTACTCTGGCCTCATATTCATACTTCACGAGGTCCAAAGGAAAAGTTCAGCAACCCGTTGCTAAATCAAAAGAAAGTACCCATCCTTATTTCACAAGGTCCAAAAGAAGTGCCAACAAGTCTTCAGAAATCCCTCTACCAACCGTTCCCGTCCCAAATATGACCAATAATCCGCTGCATGCTCACAATAACGGACCGATAATTGGGATGATTTGTGAAGACGAAGAATTTGATCCAGCGCTTAAGGCCATAATTGCTATTGCTGATGTGGAAAGGAAGCCCAAGGTTGCCCCCGAAACAGGAGAAAGGGGAAAAGAAGAGTAAAATCACTGAGTTAGAACCAGAAAGGGAAATTGGTGCACCTAAGCAAGCCTATGTGACATGGGGGAGGGGGGGGCAATAAAGACACCACGGCTGAATGAGCCGGTGTTTGTTGGACGTGTACCACAGAAGCTTAAAGACCGTCAAGAGGAAGATAATGAGAATTTCATGACCGAAGAGAGTGAAGGAAAACATGAGGCAAAGCTCTGCGATACCCACATGGTCGAGCCAGGGAAAGGGACTATCACCGTTGAGATGGGACCAGACACTAAACTCCCAAACTGAAAGGCTAGGCCATTCCCGATCAGGCGGAAGCCCAGTAAACTTGTCCTGCCGCATTCTTCTGCATCATGAATTATTTCAAGGTGTAAATTGGATGTTTCTTTTAGTTTTTGTCTTTAAAATTCCGAATGTGAACCCTGTTTTATCCTTTCAATTCCAAGAAATGGAAGTAATATTTCATCGTCCGTTTCCTTTTCTTTTGTTATTTTTTATTCTTTCAGATTTGTTTTGGTTTTCTTTTTCTCTTCTCTTTAGTTCAAATCATGCAGCTTTAAATAACATGACATACTTGCAGACTTCATGCCTAGATCTCAAAACGCTGTCAGACTTCAGAATAATGAATCGAGAGTTGAAATGCACAAACGTTTATTTTGAGGAAATGAAACAATGAATTGGAATAACTGAAGGAAAATTGGTTCGCATAGAAAAGGGGTGTGTTGTACTCAGGGAATACCCGAGTAATTATCCCAACAAAGAATGGCCCATGCTTGCAACAAGAAAGTGCGGCCCAGGAATCTCGAAATAGAACAACCGACGTTAAGGCACATTCCTCCTCATTACCAAGAGACAAAAGGAAAATTGGCTCCTGATTGGAAAGATCCATACATCATCTGGAAAATATCACTGAGAGGGACGCTTGTCACGACCCGGATTTCCCACCGTCGGGGTCATGATGGCGCCTACTAAATGGAAGCTCGGCAAGCCAAATATTAATTACATCTCCATTAATTACCAATTTCTTATTATGACTTATTATTAAAAAGATATAAATTACAACGGAATAATCAAAATTAGCGGAAAACTTAGTCAAATATGATAAAGACCACCCAAGCATGATACACTACCCAAGACTGGTGTCACAATACTCACGAACTTCTAAGAATAATACACATAATTGTCTGAAAGAAAATACAAGCTGTTTATCTCGATTACATGAGATAACAGAATGAAAAGCATAGATAGAAGAGACAACGGGTCCTGCGGACGCCTGCAAGGCTACCTCGTAGTCTCAGTAGTCGGAAAATCCACAAGTCGCTACTGCCGCTGCTGCTGTCCGTAACATGTATCTGCGCAAAAAGAGCGCAGAGTGTAGTATCAGCACAACCGACCCCATGTGCTGGTAAGTGCCTGGCCTATCCCAGCGAACTAGTGACAAGGCTAAGGCCGGTCACCCACATAAACCTGTACAGTTGCAATATACATATATATACAATACATTTATAAGGAAATACTCTGCTCTGAAATAACAGTCAATAACTCACGATATCCAGAATAATCTAATCAACATAATAAATCTTACTTCCATGTCTCAATTCCTCTCTCATTTCATATCTCGTGGTAGGCGTACCACCCGCTCCCAACTATCACAGTAATTATATCTTGTGGTAGGCGTACCACCCGCTCCCAAATATATCAATAATTATATCTTGTGGTAGGCGTACCACCCGCTCCCAAATATATCAATAGGCTACCGGCAACTATGGCCAATGCCAAGATTTAAGTCACTTTGTGGTCGGCGTACCACACGATCCCAATTCATAAATATATATAAGTGGTCGGCGCGCCACACGATCCCAATTCATAAAATATATATATTACGGCATTTAGCCAATAATCTCTATATCAACAATATTTATAATTACCGGTTTTAAACCAATAATTTATAATAATTTCAACAATTTACCTTCATTACCGGTATAACACCAATAACTCTTATTCAACAATTTATTCATAACTAAATTCATATTCCTACAAACTAGGATAGAACAAACACTTACCTCGAAAGTTCACGAACGATTCAATCCGTAGCAATGCCTTTTCCTTTCGAATTTGACTCCAATCCAACCGTATCTATACACAATTGATTTCATATCATCAATTCTACTTAACAAACTAGTTCATATTGCTAAATATGATTTTTACAACATTCTCTGCCCGGAATAGTAAAAATCGACCCCGGGCCCACATAATCGAAACTCAAGTTTCGAACCAAAATAAGTTCACCCAATCCTCCATGAGTTCAACTATACAATTTGTTCTTAAGTTCGACTCCAAAACGAGTTCTAGATCGCAAATTCTTTGAAACCCCTTATTATACTAAATTCTCAATTTTTCTACCCATTTACACCTAATTAGGCTTAGGAATTCAAATAATATTGATGGAAAATGAAGAAAACGAGTTAAGAATCACTTACCCAAGAAGTTTGATGAAGAATCGCTCAAAAGTCGTCCAAGAAGCTGTGGAGAAGAGAGTTGAACAGAAATGGGATTTTTATCCCGTTTCTGTTCTATTTTGGGATTTAATTCACTGGGCAGCGAATTTGTTCTACGCGATCGCGTGAACTGGGTCGCGATCGCGGAAGGCAAATATTCAACACTACGCGATCGCGTGGACAAGTCTGCGATCGCGTAGAAGAATTTCGCTGGGTGGCTCATTTGTACTACGCGATCGCGTGAAAAGGGTCGCGATCGCGTTGAAGGAGAACGGAAGGCTACGCAATCGCGTGCAGACGGCTGCGATCGCGTTGAAGAAGGACAGAAAACTTCGCGATCGCGTGCAGACAGCTGCGATCGCATTGAGTAATTTGACAAGGCAGTGCGATTGCGTGTACAAGGCCGCGATCGCGTAGAGTAAAATGTCTGTGTAAAAATTGCAGAAAATCTGCCAGTTTTCTAAGTCTAAAAACACCCCGAACCACCTCCGAAACACTCCCGAGCCCTCGGGGCTCCAAACCAAATATGCACACTAACTCAAAAACATCATACGAACTTGCTCGCGTGATCAAATCGCTAAAATAACATCAAAATCAATGAATTGAGCCTTAAAACTCAAGAATTCTTTAAAATTTCATAATTTCCAAACTTTCCAATTTAAGGCCGAAACACGTCAAACGACGTCCGTTTTTAACCAAACTTTACAGGAAGCGCTTAACCAATATATATGACCTGTACCGGGCGTCGGAACCAAAATACGAGCCCGATACCAGTACGTTTTAATCAAAATTCAGTTTCATTTTCTTTAAACATTTTCAGAAAACAATTTAACAGAAAAATTCTTTTACTGGGGTTCTAGACCTCGGATTTCAATTCCGGGCATACTCCCAAGTTCCATATTTTACTACGGATTTTCTGAGACCGTCAAATCACGGGTCCGTTTACAAAAAATGTTGACCAAAGTCAACCATATCAATATTAGTATCAAAATTCTTCAACTTTTTCACATATTTCACATATTTCAACATAAATATCTTCCAGCTTTGTGCCCGGACCGTGCACGCAAATCGAGGCAACTATAAATGAGGTTTTCAAGACCTCAAAAGCTCGGAATGATTAATAAAACAAGTGATGACCCTTTGGGTCGTCACAATCTCCACCTCTAAAACAACCGTTCGTCCTCGAACGGACAAAACAAAGAAGTACCTGAGTCAGGAAACAAATGTGGGTAGCGGCTCCGCATATCAGACTCGGACTCCCAGGGTTGATGCCTCAGGAGGCTGACCTCTCCACTGAACACGCACAGAAGGATAACTCTTCGACCTCAACTATCGAACCTGCCGGTCTAGAATGGCCACCGGCTCCTCCTCATAGGATAAATCGTTGTCCAATTGGACAGTACTCAAATTTAACACATGTGTGGGATCGCCGTGGTATCTCCGAAGCATAGATACATGAAAAATCGGATGCACGACTGATAAGCTAGGCGGTAGAGCTAATCTGTAAGCCACCCCTCCCACTCCGTCTAGAATCTCAAATGGGCCAATATACCTAGGGCTGAGTTTACCCTTCTTCCCAAACCTCATCACACCCTTGATAGGCGACACTCGGAGCAATACTCGTTCGCCAACCATGAAATCTACATCACGAACCTTACGATCCGCATAAGTCTTCTGCCTGGACTGAGCTGAACGCAATCTCTCCTGAATAGTCTTGACCTTATCCAAGGCCTCTCGAACTAAGTCTGTACCCAACAACCGAGCCTCTCCAGCTCAAACCATCCTACTGGTGATCGACATCGCCTACCATACAACGCCTCATACGGAGCCATCCGGATGCTAGATTGGTAACTGTTATTGTAGGCGAACTCTGCTAATGGCAGAAACTGGTCCCACGAGCCTCCGAAATCAATAAAACAGGCTCGAAGCATGTCCTCTAGAATCTGAATAGTCCTCTCGGACTGGCCGTCCGTCTGAGGATGAAATGCTGTACTCAACTGAACCTGGGTGCCTAACTCCTGCTGGACCGCTCTCCAGAACCGCGAGGTAAACTGCGTACCCCGATCAGAGATAATAGATACCGGCACTCCATGGAGACGAACAATCTCCCTAATGTAAACCTCCGCTAACCTCTCCGATGAGTAGGAGACAGATACTGGAATAAAGTGTGCTGACTTGGTCAGCCTATCAACAATGACCCAAATAGCATCAAATTTCCTTCTAGTCAAAGGAAGTCCAGTAACGAAATCCATAGTGATCCGCTCCTATTTCCACTCGGGAATTTCAATCCTCCGGAATACACCACCAGGTCTCCGGTGCTCATATTTCACCTGCCGACAATTTAGACGCCGAGCGACATACGCAATGATATCTTTCTTCATTCTGTGCCACCAATAGTGTTGCCGCAAGTCCTGGTACATCTTTGCGGCACCCGGGTGAATGGAATACCGCGAACTGTGGGCCTCCGCTAAGATTAACTCTCGAATCCCTTCGACATTGGGCACACAAACTCGACCCTGCAATTTCAATACCCCATCATCATCTAGATTTACCCGTGTGGCACCTCCCCGCTGTACTGTATCTCTCAACTCACGCAAATGAGGATCATCAAATTGCCTCTCACGGATACGCTCTAATAAAGAAGAACGAGCGACCGTGCAGGCTAACACCTGCTAGGCTCAGAAATGTCCAATCTCACGAACCGGTTGGCTAATGCCTGGACGTCTAGAGCCAATGGTCTCTGACTGACCGGAATATATGCAAGACTACCCATGCTGGCAGACTTTCTACTCAATGCATCGGCCACCACATTGGCCTTACCCGGGTGATATAAAATAGTAACATCATAGTCTTTTAGCAACTCTAGCCACCTTCTCTGCCTCATATTCAACTCTTTCTGCTTAAACAAGTACTGAAGACTCTTATGATCGGTGTATACTTCACATGCTACACCATACAAATAATGCCTCCGGATCTTCAATGCGTGAATAATCGCCGCCAATTCTAGATCATGCACTGGATAGTTCTTCTCATGAATCTTCAACTGCCTCGAAGCATAGGCAATAACCTTGCCATCCTGCATTAACACCGCACCAAGCCCAATACGGGAAGCATCACAATAAACAGTATAAGGTCCCGTACCTGTGGGTAAAACCAATACCGGTGTCGTGGTCAAGGTTGTCTTGAGCTTTTGAAAGCTCGCCTCACATTCATCGGACCATTCAAATTGAACACCCTTCTGGGTCAATCTGGTCAGTGGGGTTGCAATAGACGAAAATCCTTCTACGAATCGGCGATAATAGCCCACTAACCCCAAGAAACTCCGAATATATGTGGCTGATGTCGGTCTAGGCCAGCTCTTGACTGCCTCAATTTTCTTCGGATCAACCTGAATACCTGCTGCCGTCACAATATGACCCAGGAATGCAACCGAACTTAGCCAAAATTCACACTTTGAAAATTTTGCATATAGCTGGCTATCTCTCAGAGTCTGTAAGGCCACTCTGAGTTGCGCATGCTCCTCCTGACTGCCGGGAATATATTAATATGTCATCAATGAAGACTATTACAAACAAGTCTAAATAAGGCCGGAACACCCGATTCATTAATTCCATAAAAGCTGCTGGAGCATTTGTCAACCCAAAAGACATGACCGGAAATTCATAATGTCCATACCGAGTGCGGAACGCTGTCTTAGGACATCAGATGCCCTAATCTTCAGCTGATGATAGCCAGATCTCAAATCTATCTTTGAAAATACCTTGGCACCCTGAAGCCGGTCAAATAAATCATCAATTCGCGGAAGTGGATATTTATTTTTGATAGTCACCTTGTTTAACTGTCGATAGTCAATGCACATTCTCATCGAACCATCTTTCTTCTTTACAAATAATACTGGTGCACCCCACGGCGAAACACTGGGTCTAATGAAACCCTTTTCAAGTAAATCCTGCAACTGTTCCTTCAATTCTTTTAACTCTGGCGGAGCCATATGATATGGGGGAATGGAAATGGGCTGAGTGCCTGGAGCCAAATCAATGCAAAAATCAATGTCCCTATCGGGCGGCATACCTGGTAAGCCTGAAGGAAATACTTCAGGAAATTTGCGAACCACAGGCACATAGTCAATAGAAGGAACCTGAGCACTAGAATCACGGACATAGGCCAAATAAGCCAAGCATCCCTTTCCAACCATACGCCGAGCTTTAACATAAGAAATAACATTACGGCTAGTATGACCTGAAATTCCTTTCCACTCTATACGAGGCGAATTCGGCAGGGCTAAAGTCACAGTCTTGGCATGACAATCTAAAATAGCATGATACGGAGATAGCCAATCCATGCCTAGTATAATATCGAAGTCCACTATATTTAGGAGTAATAAATCAGCACGGGTCTCGAGACCCTCAATTACTATAATACATGACCGATGAACTCGATCAACCACAATATAGTCGCCTACTGGTGTAGACACATGAACAGGAACACTCAGTGGATCACCGGGCTGAATCAAGTATGGTGCAAAATAGGAAGACACATACGAATATGTAGACCCAGGGTCAAATAATGCTGATGCCTTTCTATCACAAACCAAAATAATACCTGTAATGACGGCATCAGAAGACTCAGCCTCTGGTCTGGCGGGAAGTGCATAACATCGGGGCTGTGCCCCACCACCCCGAGCAGTATCTCTAGGACGATCAGCTGCTGGCTGGTCTCTACCTCTATCGGTCTGAGCTCCACCTCTATGACCTCTACCTCCACCTCTATGACCTCTACCTCCGCCTCTAGCCGGCTGGGCAGGCTGTGAGGGAACTGGGGCCTGAATCATGGCACGAGAACTCTGCTGGTGAGATCTGTCAAGAGCTCGAGGGCAATACCTTGCAATGTGCCTAAGATCACCGCACGTAAAACAAGCCCTCGGCTGCTGAAAATGGCGAAGTGGTGGTGCACTGATAGGCTGCTGATCAGAGTAGCGTGGCTGAGAATTACGATCACCTGAAGCATCATGAGAAACCTGAAGAGCTGACCGATAAGGCCTAGGAGGATGGCCTCTATCATAAAAATCTCTATCTCCAGACGAGGTACCACTGAATCTACCCGAATTATGAGATCTCTTATCCGATCCATGTCTCGCTCCCCGTGACAGAGCCATCTCGATCCGGCGGGCTGTATTAGCCGCCTCCTGAAAAGTGATTTCAGTTCCTGCCCCCATAGCCATCTGTAGCCGAATTGGCTGATTTAAGCCATCAATAAACCTCCTCACTCTCTCCTGATCTGTGGGAAGTATGATGATAGCATGACGAGCCAGGTCCACGAACCTAGTCTCGTACTGTGTGACAGACATAGAATCCTGATGAAGACTCTCAAATTGTCTGCGCATAACTTCCCGCTGAGTTGCCGGAAGGAACTTCTCCAAGAATAATTCTGCAAACTGCTCCCAAGTCAAAGATGACGATCCCGCTGGCCTGGTTAGACAATAATCTCTCCACCAAGTCTTGGCGGAACCAGATAATCGAAAAGTAGCAAAATCCACACCATTAGTCTCCACAATACCCATAGTACGGAGAACTTCGTGGCAGCTGTATAGGAAATCCCGTGGATCCTCTGAAGGAGTGCCACTGAATGTGGTAGTGAACAACTTGGTAAACCTGTCCAATCTCCACAACGCATCAGCAGACATGGCTGCACCATCATTAGACGGAGTCGTAATAATAGGTCGAGTTGCCTCAACTGGCTGAATCACAAGATCTTGCGCCTGGGGAATTACTGGCTCCGGAGTGCGCGTAGCAGGAGTCTGATTACCTCCTCCGGCCTGAGAAGTGGCTGGTGCTACCGGTAATAAACCTGCTCTGGTGACATGATCCATAAAACCTGCTATCCGGACCAAAGCATCCCTGAAGATCCGGTGAAAATAAAGCTCCTCCTGGGACCTGAGCTGGGCCTACTGGAGCTGCTGGGGCTGGAACTTCCTCCTCGATATGAACCTGAGGTTCTGCCACTCGTGCTGCTGCTCGGGGCTGAGCTCCGCCCCTACCTTGTCCTCTAGGACGACCTCGACCTCGGCCTCTACCCCTAGCGGGAGCTGCCGCTGCTGGGACCTCGGGCTGCTGGTCAGTAGATGAGGATGCACGTGTCCTTACCATCTGCGGAAGAACCGAGTAGAAGTTCAATTAACATTTAAAAGATCAAGTCGCACGACGGAAAAGAATAAAGGGAATATTTTCCTAACTCCGTAGCCTCTGGAGGATAAATACAGACGTCTCCGTACCGATCCTTCGGACTCTACTAAGGTTGTTCGTGAGTTGTGAGACCTGTGCAACCTAGTGCTCTGATACCAACTTGTCACGACCCGGATTTCCCACCGTCGGGGTCATGATGGCGCCTACTAAATGGAAGCTAGGCAAGCCAAATATTAATTACATCTCCATTAATTACCAATTTCTTATTATGACTTATTATTAAAAAGATATAAATTACAGCGGAATAATCAAAATTAGCGGAAAACTTAGTCAAATATGATAAAGACCACCCAAGCATGATACACTACCCAAGACTGGTGTCACAATACTCACGAACTTCTAAGAATAATACACATAATTGTCTGAAAGAAAATACAAGTTGTTTATCTCGATTACATGAGATAATAGAATGAAAAACATAGATAGAAGAGACAACGGGTCCTGCAGACGCCTGCAAGGCTACCTCGTAGTCTCGGTAGTCGAAAAATCCACAAGTCGCTACTGTCGTTGCTGCTGTCCGTAACCTGTATCTGCGCAAATAGAGCACAGAGTGTAGTATCAGCACAACCGACCCCATGTGCTGGTAAGTGCCTGGCCTATCCCAGCGAACTAGTGACAAGGCTAAGGCCAGTCACCCACATAAACTTGTACAGTTGCAATATATATATATACAGTACATTTATAAGGAAATACTCTGCTCTGAAATAACAGTCAATAACTCACGATATCCAGAATAATCTAATCAACATAATAAATCTTACTTCCATGTCTCAATTCCTCTCTCATTTCATATCTCGTGGTAGGCGTACCACCCGCTCCCAACTATCACAGTAATTATATCTTGTGGTAGGCGTACCACCCGCTCCCAAATATATCAATAATTATATCTTGTGGTAGGCGTACCACCCGCTCCCAAATATATCAATAGGCTACCGGCAACTATGGCCAATGCCAAGATTTAAGTCACTTTGTGGTCGGCGTACCACACGATCCCAATTCATAAATATATATAAGTGGTCGGCGCGCCACACGATCCCAATTCATAAAATATATATATTACCGGCATTTAGTCAATAATCTCTATATCAACAATATTTATAATTACCGGTTTTAAACCAATAATTTATAATAATTTCAACAATTTACCTTCATTACCGGTATAACACCAATAACTCTTATTCAACAATTTATTCATAACTAAATTCATATTCCTACAAACTAGGATAGAACAAACACTTACCTCGAAAGTTCACGAACGATTCAATCCGTAGCAATGCTTTTTCCTTTCGAATTTGACTCCAATCCAACCGTATCTATACACAATTGATTTCATATCATTAATTCTACTTAACAAACTAGTTCATATTGCTAAATATGATTTTTACAACATTCTGCCTGGAATAGTAAAAATTGACCCCGGGCCCACATAATCGAAACTCAAGTTTCGAACCAAAATAAGTTCACCCAATCCTCCATGAGTTCAAATATACAATTTGTTCTTAAGTTCGACTCCAAAACGAGTTCTAGATCGCAAATTCTTTGAAAACCCTTATTATACTAAATTCTCAATTTTTCTACCCATTTACACCTAATTAGGCTTAGGAATTCAAATAATATTGATGGAAAATGAAGAAAACGAGTTAAGAATCACTTACCCAAGAAGTTTGATGAAGAATCGCTCAAAAGTCGTCCAAGAAGCTGTGGAGAAGAGAGTTGAACAGAAATGGGATTTTTATCCCGTTTCTGTTCTGTTTTGGGATTTAATTCACTGGGCAGCGAATTTGTTCTACGCGATCGCGTGAACTGGGTCGCGATCGCGGAAGGCAAATATTCAACACTACGCGATCACGTGGACAAGGCTGCGATCGCGTAGAAGAATTTCGCTGGGTGGCTCATTTATACTACGCGATCGCGTGAAAAGGGTCGCGATCGCGTTGAAGGAGAACGGAAGGCTACGCGATCGCGTGCAGACGGCTGCGATCGCGTTGAAGAAGGACAGAAAACTTCGCGATCGCGTGCAGACAGCTGCGATCGCGTTGAGTAATTTGACAAGGCGGTGCGATCGCGTGTACAAGGCCGCGATCGCGTAGAGTAAAATGTCTGTGTAAAAATTGCAGAAAATCTGCCAGTTTTCTAAGTCCAAAAACACCCCGAACCACCTCCGAAACACTCCCGAGCCCTCGGGGCTCCAAACCAAATATGCACACTAACTCAAAAACATCATACGAACTTGCTCGCGCGATCAAATCGCTAAAATAACATCAAAATCAATGAATTGAGCCTTAAAACTCAAGAATTCTTTAAAATTTCATAATTTCCAAACTTTCCAATTTAAGGCCGAAACACGTCAAACGACGTCCGTTTTCAACCAAACTTTACAGGAAGCGCTTAACCAATATATATGACTCGTACCGGGCATCGGAACCAAAATACGAGCCCGATACCAGTACTTTTTAATCAAAATTCAGTTTCATTTTCCTTAAACATTTTTAGAAAACAATTTAACAGAAAAATTCTTTTACCGGGGTTCTAGACCTCGGATTTCAATTCCGGGCATACTCCCAAGTTCCATATTTTACTACGGATTTTCTGAGATCGTCAAATCACGGATCCTGGTCCGTTTACCAAAAAAGTTTACCAAAGTCAACCATATCAATATTAGTATCAAAATTCTTCAACTTTTTCACATATTTCACATATTTCAACATAAATATCTTCCAGCTTTGTGCCCGGACTGTGCACGCAAATCGAGGCAACTATAAATGAGGTTTTCAAGACCTCAAAAGCTCGGAATGATTCATACATCATCTGGAAAATATCACTGAGAGGGACGATGTATCTAGGAGACATTGAAGGAAATGATCTTGAAACGGCAGTCAATACAGATGCAGTATAAAGGTACTATGTCGGGACCTCCTGCGACGTTGGCTTTTGTATAATTGAGATGACGGAGGCTTTCTTTCTTGCTACCCCAAACACTATAAATCCTTTGTAAAACCCTTTGAGCCGGTTATGTTTCTTTGTTCACCCTCTTTGGAACCCGAAATAAATAAAAAAATTAAAAAAAAATTGAGAAAAGAAAAATATATATATATATATATATATGTATATATATATATATATATGAAAGAAAAATAAAGTAAAATAAAATAAAAACAAAAATTATCACCACTTGAACTACGTTCTGACTTGATTCCGAAAGGATACGTAGGCAACCTCTCTTGAGGTTCAGTCATAACAAAACCAAAATCCCAATTTCCCCAAAATTGAAACTGGGGCAGATGATGTGACGGTTCAGTTTAGATCCATCAAGATGGTTCCAGAGTTGTAATTCCAGAGTTGTAATTCCATTCAAGTTCCTTCTTACCCAAAATACCTTGTTCAAGTCCTTCCGATCAATTATCAAAGGCAAGAAAGAGAAAGATGTCGTTGACGGAATTCCGACATAGCTTGAATTGAGAGAAACAAAATGAGAGAGTCTTATCGGTGAAAACCTTCGGGCACCATAAGGCGATGGCAGTTGGAGAAGATGAGAATGAGAGAGTCCGTTTAGTGAAAACTTGCGAAGAGCACTATCGGGCGATAGTGAGAAGAGAAATGAGAAAGGTCGATTGGCAAAAACCCACAAAGGGCGTCGCCAACCAAAAAGGAGACCTCCCTTCACTAAAAGAATGTTGGCAAGGTTCCCTGGTTTTGAAATTGCAAATCAATGGGTTCATAAGAAGTTGGAAAGTTTATGTGGGTCAGGCGTCCAGTCCAAGAAGCATGTTATGTTCATTTGAAGTCAGCATGCATCCCAGATAAGTCCTTCATTTCCCCGAAAGGGACGCTTCTCTTTAAACTCATTTTCTTGCTGTTTGTATAGTTATTCTTTGAATCCCTTTCGGTTTAATTTTTATTCTGAAACTATTACAAAGAAATGCGGCAGGACTGGTTTTACAGGATTCCGTCTGGTAAAAAGGCAAAAAAATGATACCCAGCCTCAGTGGTGTATTGATCCAATCCCGACTGATCATGATGGTCGATCATTTGCAAAGGAAAGGACATTAAGAAGGAAAAGGAAATCAAAGGCTAAGGTTTTAAAAACGGAACGAGACAGAAAGACAAAGCCCACACAGGCGAGTCCTCAAAGAATTCCGAGTTTGAACCCGGTCAGTTTGAAAATATGTCACCCCCAAAGACAATTGGTAGCAAGTTCTCAATGGAAATGGGGCAATCAAGGCCGTAAAGTCAACCACTTTTTCAACTAATAAAATGTTCTTTGTTGAAAGCAGGTCTATTTAATTGTGCAAGAACAAAGTACAACTCAAAGAAATGAAGTACTCAAGCATTGAAATGGCTCTGGAACAAGGAAAGCGCATAAAAAGGGAAGTTTCTTTTCAAAAGCTTTATCTTATGCATTTTGTTGATGATTAAAAAAAATACCTAAAAGAAGACCCAAAAGGAAGAATAAAAGAAAGGAAAATGAAAACTCCAAAAAGAGAATTAGATCATGTTAGTCCAATATCCGTTTGGACCCCGGTCAGAAAACCGAGGGTCTCTCCGGCTAGAAAGTCGTGAGACACTGCTTTTGAATTTCGGCCAGAAAGCCGTGAAACTTTTATCCCCGGTCAAAAAACCGAGAATCTCCCAGTCAGAAAATTGCGGAGCCATTTACTTTAACCCCGGCCAAAAACCGAGGGTCTGACGGCCAAAAAACCGTTAGACATTGTTTGAATTTCGTCCAGAAAGCCGTGAAACTTTTATCCCCGGTCAGAAAACCGAGGATCTCCCAGTCAAAAAACTGCGGAGCCATTTACTTTAACCCCAGCCAAAAAACTGAGGGTCTAACGGCCAAAAACCGTTAGACATTGTTTGAATTCCGGCCAGAAAGCCGTGAAACCTTTATCCCCGATCAGAAAACCGAGGATCTCCCAGTCAGAAAACCGCGGAGCCATTTACTTTAACCCCGGCCAAAAAACCGAGGATCTGACGGCCAAAAAACCGTTAGATATTGTTTGAATTCGGCCAGAAAGCCGTGAAACTTTTATCCCCGGTCAGAAAACCGAGGATCTCCCAGTCAGAAAACTGCCGAGTCATTTACTTTTACCCCGGCCAAAAAACCGAGGATCTGACGGCCAAAAAACAGTTAGATGTTGTTTGAATTCCGGCCAAAAATGCCGTGAAACTTTTATCCCCGGTCAGAAAACCGAGGATCTCCCAGTTAGAAAACTGCAGAACCATTTACTTTTACCCCGGCCAAAAAACCGAGGATCTGACGGCCAAAAAACCGTTAGATATTGTTTGAATTCCGGCCAGAAAGCCGTGAAACTTTTATCCCCGATTAGAAAACCGAGGATCTTCCAGTCAAAAAAACTGTGGAGCCATTTACTTTTACCCCGGCCAAAAACCGAGGATCTGACGGCCAAAAAACCGTTAGACATTGTTTGAATTCCAGCCAGAAAGCCGTGAAACTTTTATCCCCGGTAAAAAAAATGGAGGATCTCCCAGTCAGAAAACCGCGGAGCTATTTACTTTTACCCCGGCCAAAAAACCGAGGGTGTGACGGCCAAAAAACCGTTAGACATTGTTTGAATTCCGGCTAGAAAGCCGTAAAACTTTTATCCCCGGTCGGAAAACCGAGGATCTCCCAGTCACAAAACTGCGGAGCCATTTATTTTAACCCCGGCCAAAAAACCGAGGGTCTGACGGCCAAAAAACAGTTAGATATTGTTTGAATTCCGACCAGAAAGCCGTGAAACTTTTATCCCCGGTCAGAAAACCGAGGATCTCCCAGTCAGAAAACTGCGGAGCCATTTACTTTTACCCCGGCCAAAAACCGAGGATCTGACGACCAAAAAACCGTTAGATATTGTTTGAATTCCGGCCAGAAAGCCGTGAAACTTTTATCCCCGGTCAGAAAACCGAGGATCTCCCCAGTCAAAAAACTGCGGAGCCATTTACTTTTACCCCGGCCAAAAAACCGAGGATCTGACGGCCAAAAACCGTTAGATATTGTTTGAATTCCGGCCAGAAAGCCGTGAAACTTTTATCCCCGGTCAGAAAACCGAGGACCTCCCAGTCAAAAAACTGCGGAGCCATTTACTTTTACCCCGGCCAAAAACCGAGGATCTGACGACCAAAAAACCGTTAGATATTGTTTGAATTCCGGCCGAAAGCCGTGAAACTTTTATCCCGGTCAGAAAACCGAGGATCTCCCCAGTCAAAAAACTGCGGAGCCATTTACTTTTACCCCGGCCAAAAACCGAGGATCCGACGGCCAAAAAACCATTAGATATTATTTGAATTCGGCCGAAAGCCGCGAAACTTTTATCCCGGTCGAAAACCGAGGATCTCCCGGTCGAAAACTCGCGGAGCCATTTACTTTTACCCCGACCGAAAAACCGAGGATCCGACGGCCAAAAAACCGTTAGATGTTGTTTGAATTCCGGCTAGAAAGCCGCGAAACTTTCATCCCCGGCCAGAAAACCGAGGATCTCCCCAGTCAAAAACTGCGGAACCATTTACTTTTACCCCGGCCAAAAAACGAGGATCTGACGGCCAAAAAACCGTTAGATATTGTTTGAATTCGGCCAGAAAGCCGTGAAACTTTTATCCCCGGTCAGAAAACCGAGGATCTCCCAGTCAGAAAATTGCGGAGCCATTTACTTTAACCCCGGCCAAAAAACCGAGGATCTGACGACCAAAAAACCGTTAGATATTGTTTGAATTCCGGCCGAAAGCCGTGAAACTTTTATCCCGGTCAGAAAACCGAGGATCTCCCCAGTCAGAAAACTGCGGAGCCATTTACTTTTACCCCGGCCAAAAAACCGAGGATCTGACGGCCCAAAATCATTAGATTTTGTTTGAATTCCGGCCAGAAAGCCGTGAAACTTTTCTTCAAAATCCCGGCCAGAAAGCCGTGGAACGTTTATTTGTGAAATTGTGATTTTCTTACCCAATACCAAAGAGTCTTTTAATCGCTTTTTTTTGTGTCACAACTAACTCACGAAATTTTCCTAGCAAAACTGGGGCAGAAAAATTTCGTTCGTTTGTTTGTTTTGTTGTCTAAATAGGTTTGACCTCGGGACGCAAGGATCGAGATAACCTACAAATGGAACATCAATCCAGAATGAAGAAAATAAGAAAGGAACCAAAAGAAAAGAGTTCAAACGTTGGAGTAAACAAAGGCGCGGATTGCTCAGAAGATGATTGAAGTAACAAGCTCCGCCGACTCCGTTCCACTCAATGTTACAGAAATAAACAAAGCACATACAACTTGTTGAGCATCAAGATTCGGATCGAGGTCTACAACAAATCAGCTAAGATTCAAGATCAAGTTTCCAAGAGAATCATAGATAGGAATCTTGTAACTCATAGTTTGATAGCATAGCTAGTTCAGCTTTAATTTCTCTTTTGGTGTAATAAGGAGATCAGTAAGCAGTAAGCAGCAACAGCAGCAACGATAGCAACAGTAACAGCAAAGTGTCAGTCCACGGTAGTCCCAGCTACCAAAACTTCCCGAACTACATTGACCTGATTCCTGTTTAGCCCAGGATATGTAGGAGGCCTCTCGAAGCAAAGGCTCGATCAAGTCTTTCAAAAAATGCTTCACACGGAGTACTCAAACGGGCAAAAATCGCTCGTATCCGCTCACTTATCTTTGCACGAAAACTCTTCGTGTTTCCGAGTAAAGAGGGGCAGTTGTGAGCACGTGATTTTTGCCCTATAAGAGAAATACTCCCAAAGATTCAAAATAAAATAATTTTAGTTTTCTTGCAATTGTTGTGAATTTTGTGTTATTTTTCTTGTATTATTTGCATTTTTATCCGTGCATATTTGCTTGTTTAAATAAATAAAATATACAAAAAATATGTTGCATATGTATATAAAATTCAAGTTTACAATTAAGTTTATTTTACAGAAATGAAAAGTCATAAAAAATATGTATTTTTGCATTTTTTTAAGCATTTAATGTCCAAATCGTGCAATTTTATTTTTATTAATGTTTAATTTTGTGTGATAATTATTATTATGAGTTAATTAGTATTTCAAGATAATTTTTAGTTTTTATAAATTAATCTTAGTATTTTTGGTCTTTATTAATTAGGATGTTAAATAATGGAGAAGAACAAAATAGAAAAAAATTTGGATTGGGCCATCTTGCAAATTAAGTTACAAGCCCAATCCTAAGCACCCTTACCCAACCCAAAACCCCTTGGCCCAAAATAAAAATTTCAGATTTTTAGCCAAAAAAATAATCATAATCACATAACATAAAGTAGTGGGGGCAAGGAAATAAAGGAAGAAAACATGGAGAGGAAAACATGGATTAGTGGGTTTTCTTTAAATTAAAAAATATATTCTTTTTAATAAAAAGATCTGAAAATTTTCAAAATTCTTGCCTATAAATAGAAGAGAAGATTAGAGAGAAAAGGGAGAGAAAAAAGAGAGAGAAAATTGGAAGAGAAGAGAAAATAAAGAAAATTCCCTGCTGTGGTATACATTCGATATACACTCTGGATACAGAAGTATACACAGAAAAAATGCAATTTTTGAGAGTTTCTTTTGAGAAGTGAAAAGAGTTCAAAGCTAGAAAGCCAAAACAAAGAGAAAATCTGGAATATATTTTTCTTTTCTATTTTTTACTGATTTTTTTTTTGTTTTTCTCCATATTGCTGGGATTTTCGGGATTGAGGTGTTGAAGCTACTGCTGATTGTTACTGTTGTTGTTGCTGTATTTTCACCGCCCTGTTGATTTGCCATTTTCCCATTCCTTTCAAAACCAGGTACACATTCTAAAAACCATGTGTTGATGTAAGCTCGAATTGGAAGTTGGAGTTTTGAAATGAAATAGAAAAGCAAGTTGTTGATTAATATTTGTTGTTATTTTCTATTTTATTAGTTTTTGTCAAATTGTAGTTAGCTTTATAATTTGAAGAATAAATTTGTCATTCAAGGGAACACCTTTTCTACTAATATAGAGTAGCCTTTTAAGCATGTAATTGTTTAGGACTTTTCTTTTCTTTTAGAGACAAACTAAATAGAAAAAATGTAGTCACTTTAGGATTATCCTTTTTTTTAAAAAAAAATAAAAATGTTACGAGCCTAGCTAAATAGAAGAAATAAAATTGCGGGGCCCCTCAATAACAATGTTCATTTTTTTTTCTTTTCTTAAAATAACCAAACGCGGTAAATGTTTAAAATTGCATTATAGTATTGAACATTTTTTAAAAATCAGATATTTAGCCATTACAATAATTTAAGCGACCGTGCTAGAACCACGGGATCCGGGGATGCCTAACACCTTCCCTCGGGTCAACAAAATTCCTTACTTAGAATTTCTGGTTCGCAGACTTCATTTGGAAAGTCGAAAATTTCCTCGATTTGGGATTTAAATAAATTGGTGACTTGGGACACCATAATTTATTCCAAGTGGCGACTCTGAAATAAATAAATAATCCCATTTCGAATATTGTCACTTAAATTGGAAAAACTCCCTTGTACATTTATCCTTCGGGGTAAGCGCGCCGAAAGGAGGTGTGACACCTACTCAAATCCATGTATATATATTAAAAATAAAACGTCTCGACTTATATCAATTAATATATAATAATTGATTCATCGAATATTGCAACAGAGTTATTGAATTACATTAATTCATCACTTGGTCGCCAATTTTGGTTGTTTTTTTCGGATTTCAAGTAGTGATGGTATTCTAACATATAACAAGTACAATAGGTATGTGGTAAAATAGATAGGATTTCTCCATTTTTAGTAGCGCTTCTTCTTTAATGAGTCATATGTTGTGAGGACTCGACTAGTCGAATTAACGAGTCATATGTTGTGTTATTTTAGAGTTGTCTGCAAAATTTGAGGTTATTCGGAATAGTTTTGACGTGTTTCGGCATCGGATGTGGAATTTGGAAGTTCTTGAGATTCATAGGATTGAATCCGATGATGATTTGATGTTTTGATGTTAATTTGGGTGTTCCGAAGGTTGGAACAAGTTTGAATAATATTGTGGGACATTGTTGTTATAATTGGTTAAGTTCCCGAGGGCCTTGGGTGGATTTTGGAAGGTTAACGGAATGAATTTCGGACCAAAGAGAAAAAAAAAAGTTGCAGAAATTCTACTGGTGAGTTGTCTTTGGACAGCAAAAGTTGCATAATTCGGAGGTCTATATCTTTCGATATACATGGAATTTTGAGATGATTTAAAAATGGAAGTTGTAGTCCTTCGTGTCTTGTTTCCAGAAAGCTAACTAAATCATAATTTGGACATATGTAGTGAAAGTTATGATCGATTGAAAATGACTAATGCATCAATTATTTTCAATAGGATGTACAACTTGTACAGCACGAGTGTACAACTCGACGAAGCACGGGCAGATTGTTTAAACACGAATTTGGCTTATTTCTTTCATTTCTTTCATTTGGTTTGGAGATTTTGGAGAGAATTTCAAGGGGGATTTCATAAAGCATCAAAGGTGAGTTGTTTCTACTTATTTCCAAGTTAAATACATGATTATTATGTGAAATTAACATAGAAACTCATGGAATTAAGCCAAAATTTTTTTGATGAACTAGGGCTTGGGATTTGAGATTTAAATATGGAATTTGGAGGGTCAAATGGATTTCGATTTTGGTAAATTTGATATGTACGGACTCGTGGAGAGACAACGAATCCGGTAATGTGAATTTTGTAATTTTTCGAGAAGTGGGCCCATGTCTCGGGTTTTGCTAGTTTCGAGATTTCCGTTATATTTTGATTGTTTTCGATTGGGTGTTATTCCATTAGCTTATTATGATATATTTGTACTGATTTGGTTAGTTTCGACGCGTGTGGAGGCCGATTTGAGGAGTAACGGCTTCGACGAGCTTGTGTTTTTGCCGGTTCGAGGTGAGTAATACTTGGGAATGATATCCTGAGTGTTTGAAACCCCAAATTTGCACATATTAGTGCTATATTGTGTTGACTTGCACGCAGGACCTCAGCGTGTGGTAGATCACCGTTGGGGATCGTGACTTGGTCCATCCCGGTTGTTGGTTTTTACCGCGTATTTGAAATGAATTGATATTATCATTATGACTTGGGCTTATGGCCATACTTGGGGCTTATTGCCGATTGTTGAAACACTTTATCAACTATCATCACTATTTTCCCTCACTTTTTGAAATACTAATTGAACTCAGTCCGTGTGATTTATACTGTTTTTTAACTCAGCTATATTTTACTCAAACCTGGAGTTTTGACTGATATTTGAACTATCATTTGAGCCGAGTATCATTGTTTTACTGATGCCCAAGGGGCTTTTTGATTATTTGTTTGATTGATTGGGGCCGAGGTCCATATGTGAGGGCATGACGATTTATGTGAGGAGGCTTTCTGGCCTCGAGTGATATGTGAGCATATGTATATACATGCATGGATCGGACTGCACGCCGCAGTAGTATATGGATCGAACTGCACGCCGCAATATTATTGCGCTTGGGCTGTATGAGCCCCTCAGGAGTCTGAACCCCCACAATGAGAGCGGGTACCCAAATGAATCGGGCTGCACGGCGCAACGGTCATATGCATTGCATTGCATTACATTCATTCCTATTTGTACTACATGGCATGACATTTAGCACTCACATATCATTGGCATACATACTATTACTTGCCTTGTTGACCAGATACCCTGGTACTATATGTTAAGGAGTGTTGTGCCTATGGGGCCGATTTTTTAGCCGATTTGCTCTAGTTGACCAGATACCCTGGTGTTATATGTTAAGGAATGTTGTGCCCAAGGGTCCGATTTATGAGCCGTTTTGCTCTAGTTGACCAGATACCCTAGTGTATATGTTAAGGAATGTTGTGCCCAAGGGGCCGTTTTGTGAGCCGACTTGCTCTATCTGATATAACATTCATATGCTTTGTTGTTGGAAAAGAAAAAGGGATATTTTGTAAAAGAGATTTTATAAAAGAGATTTTTAACTAATCTTGAGATTTTTTAAAGAATTTTCACAGTGTTAGGACTTTTGTTCTCAAAGGGTTGTAGTGTCTTTTCTAGCATTTTGGTCTGCTCTTATGTGTTTTTTATCGCTCAGATATTATTATATCTTATTACCACTGAGTTGGAAGTACTCACTTTACTCCATGCACCTTGCGTGATGTTGCAGGTATTGTTCACCCGGCAGCGGGTTATTAGTAAGGCAGAAGACCTTATGGTGGTAGTTGAGCCAGGTGACCGCTAGCGTTCGCGGCACCGTACTTCATCTTTGTATTCAAGTTTTTATCTTGTATTTATCTATACATTGTTGGCCAGTAGTAGCGCCTTTACTCATTATATGCTCGTGACTTGTTACACCCCGATCAGGTTGTATTAGGACGAAATTAATAGTTTTTAATGCCAATAAGTTGTATTTTCTATTCATTTATGTTTGATAGCTATTCAAGAGAGGATTTTGGGGTTGTTGGCTGGCCTTGTCTTCACGAGAGGCGTCATCACGATCGGGTTTGAAATTTGGGTCGTGACAAATTCGATATCAGGATCTTATTACCACGAGACTGAGGTAGCTTGCAGGCATCCGCCGGCCCGGCGTCTCTTCTTATGATTTTCATTTATACTGTGGTCTCATTGTTTCGAGACTGATAGCTGTTATATTTCTTTCAGACCTTTCTATGTAGTTTATTCTTAGTGGTTCATAAGTATGTGACACCAAATCTTGGGTAGATGATTTATGTTGAGTATTTCGTATTTATTTCAGACTTATAAAAATTAGACTTCCGCAGTTATTGTTATTATTATTATTGTTTTGTGTTATTAAATTAACAACAAGATTATTTTTACTAATGAAAAATGGTGAGTAAATTAGCTTGCCTAGCTACCACGAGTAGGCGCCATCACGATCCCGATGGTGGGAAATCCGGGTCGTGAAAAATTTCAGATTATCTAAGAACATTCAAATAAAACAGAAAATTACATCAAACTTATAATATTACCTCTCAAAGTGATACATCCATCTGCATTGAACATGCCATCAAAGTTGTGCCTCATGTGCAAGGTGGATTGGAAGGTGTTCCATCACATCAAAAAACCAACATGGAAATATCTTTTCCATCTTAGTAGTTACACGAACGTTGTGATCCATCCGGAGTAGGTTTTCTTCCCTTAATGTGGAAGAACACAAGTCTTTGAAAAACAAACTAATCTCTGTTATGGGTTTCCAGTTTCTTTCAGGCAAACAAAAAAATGCAATAGGCACTAAGGTCTCCATGAAAACATGACAGTCATGACTTTTCAAATGGCTCAACTTCCCTACCTCCATATCAACTTTTTTCCCAAGATTCAACGTATAACCCTCAGGCATCTTCAAGTTCATTACCCAATCACAAATTTGCCATCTTTCCTCTAGAATGAATGTGTAACTTGCTTTGGGCTTGAACACCTTACCATTATTTTCTTTCTGTAAGTATAATTCAGGCCGCCTACAATATTCTTGTAAGTCCATTCTAGCACCTTTAACATCCATCACTGTGTTGAACAAATTATGAAAATAATTCTTCTCAATATGCATGATATCAATGTTGTGACGGAGAATATTATTTATCCAATAAGCTAACTCCCAAAATATACTCTATTTCGTCCAATCATGAGTAACATCGTATCCGGAGAATCTATAAGGTGGAGCGTCAGTAACTTTATTGAATTTCTGGACCATCTCCCAAATTTCCTCACCTGAAAGTATCAGAGGTGGAGAATCATATTTCATTTTATTCTTTTTAAATGCATTTTTCATCCTTCTAAACTCATGATACAGAGGCAAGAATTGACGATGAAAATCAAACTATGATTGCTTTCGGCTATATTTCAAAGTAAACGCTTTACTATTTTCCATGCAGTAAGGACAAGCTAGATTCTCACTAGCCATCCACCCAGATAACATTTCATATGCATGAGAAATCATTAATTATCCATACTAAATTAGCACGCAAATTGAAATTCTACTTGGTTGATATGTCATATATTTCAACACCATCGTACCACAATTGTTTTATCTCATCAGTCAAAGGTTGCAAATATACATCAATGAAACTTTTCAGATTACGTGAACCAAGGATAACACAATTTAGGAATATATATGGACTAGTCATGCACAACTTGGGCAGTAGATTATAAGGTGTAAAAAAGACAGGCAAACATGAATATGGTGTCACAGATACAGAAAAAAGGCATGAAGCCATCCATACACAGACCTAACCGAATGTTCCTTGGTTGACTAGCAAAATCTGGATATGTCCTATCAAAGTGCTTCCAAGCTTCTCCATCTAAAGGATGACATATAACACTAGGTGGTCTTCTATTTTCAAAGTGCTATCTTATATGAGGAGCAGAACTCACCGACGCATATAACCTCTTTAACCTAGGTATAAGAGGTAAATAGTGCATCAACTTGATATCGACCATATTCTAGCCGGAAAGCCTCTTAAAATGAGGCTTTTCGCAAAATTTACAATTGTCTAAAGCTGCATCATCTTTATAATATAACATGCAACCATCTTCACAACAATCAATTCTCATTGACGAAAGTCCTAACTTACAAACTAATCTCTTTGCCCTATAGAAATCACCAAGTAATTTGATATTAAAGTCAAATTGTTTACTTATAAGGTCATTGAAAGAGTCTGTGGCTGCTTGAGAAATATTCCAATAAAATTTGATACTTAGTAATCTAACTACAACAAACAACTCTGAGTGCGGACTTCCATTACTTAGTGGACGACTACCTTCATCTAACTGTTCATAAAAATAATTTGTTTTATCATTAGGAGTTTGTTCAATATTTAAATTAGGCTTACCCCCTAAGTGCATCCTAAAAGCATCCGCAACCATACCATGAATTCTAGAATCACGATTTGTATTCTCCACCGACCTGCTACTTTCACCCACAACCATGTTATGAAATATCCCGTGGCTACCATCGATCTTTGTGACGACCAAAAGGGTCATCACCATATTTCTCCCTTTTTCCATGCTTCCAAGGCCTTAGAAACCTCACTTTTGGTTGCCTCTATTTGCATGCGTAGTCCGGGCGCGAATCCGGAAAAGTTTTATGTTAAAATATATGAATTTCGTAATTTTTTTTTGAAGAATTATGATATTAATATTGATATAATTAGCCTTGGACAACATTTTGTGTCAATAGAGCCAGACATGTGATGTGACGGTCCCGGAAGGAACGTAGAAAAATATGGGAAACGGGCATGTGTTCGGAGTCGAAATCTGAGGTCCAACATCCCGGTAAAAGAATTTTTCTATTAAATTGTTTTTTAAATTCTTAAGGAAAAAAATTGAAATCAAAATGAGTAAGAAAATATAGGTAACGGGCTCATATTTTTGTTCCGACACCCGATACAAGATTTAAATATGTGTTAAGCACTACCTGTAAAGTTTGGTTAAATTTGGACATCACGGAAATGGGAAGGAAATCATGGGTCTTGAGACCTAATTTGATGAATTATGATGTGTTTAAGCGATTTGATCGCACGGATTAGTCTGTACGATGTTTTTGGAGTTATGTGCATATTTGGTTTAGAGCCCCGATGGCTCGAGTGAGTTTTGAGTAGGTCCCGGGAGGCCTTAGGCTTAAAATATCAGATGTGGCAGAGTAGCAGGTCCCACGCGGCCGCGGTGTATTTCTGCTCAGTCCGTGTGGAAAATTTCAGAGAGTCGTTAGTTTTAGTTCAACCAGTGTGGTCGCGCACCAAATCAGTACGATTCGCGCTGGAAGCCACGCGGCCGTGATGCATTTTTGTGCGGTCCATGTGGACAGGTTCAGTAAGGCCTATGGTTTGAGTTCAACCAGCGCGGCCGCGCACCAAAATAGTGCGGTCCACACTGGGTAGGTTCAGAGAATCATTTTGCTCCCTTTCCTCGGCCGGGACATTTTTGTGCGGTCCGCGCCTACCCCAGTAAATTATATAAGTTTGGGATTTTCAGTCATTTTTCACTTTTCAAAAACCCAAAACATAATAGGCGATTTTCCATACAACATTTCTTCTCCAAAATGATTGGTAAGTGATTTCTAACTTATTTTGTTTACTCCTTAACATCTTTTAACAAGATTTTAACTTCAATTAAGGATTTTCATAAATGGGAATGGGGAGTTCGGTTAAGGCTTAGGGTTTTAAAAAATGGGGAAGTTGGATCTCAGTTTAAGGTCCGATTACAAAACCAATCATATAGTTGGAATCATGGGTGAATGGGTAGCCGGATTTTTATTCTAACCTCGCATTTTGACCATTTTGACCATGTGGGACTGGGCGAATTTTGGGAATTTTTGAACAAGCTTTGGGAAAATTTATTTTCATGCATTCAAATTGATTCAAGTAGCATTCGTTAATACCTTCAAGTAATTTGTGACTAGATTCGAGCGGTTTGGTGGTGAATCTGAGGGGTAAAGCTATTCTAGAGAAGTGAGTTGAGTTGGAGCATTCGAGGTATGTGTTTAATCTAACTTTGGCTTGAGGGAATATGAGTAGAGTATTATAAATTGCTATTTTCTAAATGATCGAGTGTGGTATATAGGCATGGTGACGAGCGTCTATACACCGGAGTCTAGCATGACCGCGGGCCTTTATTTGTACTTGTTTTTGAGATAATTTGGGACTCTTCCAAGCTAAATTATGATTTCTACAAGTGTGAAGAGTTTGAGGATAAGTTGTGAAATAGTAATATTTTTGGAGCGTTGGCTCAAATGATAAATTCTATTAAGGAGAAGATGAAAGCATTGAAAGGAGTTGTGATTAAATCCCTTGTCGAGTTGTGAAAGTTGATGTTATCTTTCCCTTGCCTGGACTTAATTGCTATTTGTGTTATTCCCATGCCCAGATAGTTCTTACTATTTTTTTTATTTCTCTTGCCCGTTTGGTTGTGGCTGTTGTTTGGGTGAGGAAGAGTGATATTGCACAAAGGGTCATTCTGTGCTATTTCTAATTATATTCGCACGAAGGTACATTCCGCGCTCTGATTTGATTATATATTGCACGAAGGGTCATTCTGTGTCATGAAATGACAGTTTTGTGTGGGAAAGCACAAAGGGTGATGCCGTGCGTTTTATTCGATTGTTTTGGGTGAGAATGAGAGTAAAAGCACGAAGGTTGATGCCGTGCAACTATTGCATTTCTTATTCCTTGATAGATATTATTATGCCATATTTTCTTAATTACGCTGATGAATTTTATTCTCAGATTGTACTCCTCTACAGCATGCCTCCCTCCATTTTTAACTGTTTAGTTCGATATTTCTTTTCCTTTTATTGTATTTATGTATATAGGATTGTACAGGTTTATTTTGGTAGTCCGGTCTAGCCTCGTCACTACTTCATCGGGGTTAGGCTGGGCACTTACTAGCACATGGGGTCGATTGTGATGATGCTACATTCTGTGCATTTCTTTGTGCACAGATCTAGGAGCAGCTTTTGGACAGCAGTAGTAGGATTTCTATCTGGGAGCTATCTTCAGTCCAGGGACTCTCGAGGTAGTCTAGCTGACGTTCGCAGGCCGAAGTCCCTTTCCTTTATTTCTGTTTGTTTTCATTGTACCGAAACAAACACATGTACTTTTCTTTCATTCAGACTTGTTTGTAGTATTCTATTGTGGTCTCTCGGCTAGTGACACCAGATCTAGGGTAGTGATGTGTTTCAAACCTTCTGCATTTGTATATCATTTTGTTAAACTTAAAGTCTTCCGCACTTATTTAATTGTGTTAAAATATTATATTATTGAGGTTGAATAGAGAATGTGTGATGTTTGGCTGGCATAGCTCCGTTAGTAGGCGCCATCACGATGCCCGATGATGGGATAAATCCGGGCCGTGACAATCTCTCCACGATTAGTCCACACAAAGTAATTTGCTATAAACCCCTTCCTATAAAGATGATGCTTAACTTCCGCCGGTATTCCAAACTTCATACAGTCGTAGCTAACACAAGGGCACCTAATTACTTTGGAAGTGACATTGTCTGTCTAATAAAGTCATCCATCCTTTCTATAAAATCCTCCTGCAATCTCTGCCGATTAGGATAATTCCTATTGTACATCCAAGTACGATGTTCCATCTATACAAATAAAACAAGAACAAATTAATTTAGTTAATTCATATCCGAATCTTTTTAAGGTAGTTCATAATTTATACCTTAAGTTCATAATTTTAACATTAAATAATTTAAATGCATTAATATGAGTTTTATTAAGAACCATAAGTTCATAATTTAAGATAGTTCATATTTTATATCTTTAGTTCATAATTTATACATTAAATAATTTGAATACATTAATATGAGTTCTATTAAGAACCATAAGTTCATAATTTAAGGTACTTCATAATTTATACTGTAAGTTCATAATTTATATATTAAATAATTTAAATGCATTAATTTGAGATCTATTTAGAACCATACGTTCATAATTTAAGGTAGTTCATAATTTATATCTTAAGTTCATAATTGATACATTAAATAATTTTAATTCATTAATTTGAGTTCTATACCTTAATTCTAAATCTAATGTAGTTCAAACCAAAAACCATAATACTAAATAGACAAAAACTCTATAAAATTACATAAAATTATATAGCAAAAATAAAAAATTTAAAAGCTAATAAGGTAGATTACTAACCTTGTACAATAATGGCAGTGGTGAAGCACTCGGAACACCGGACCGTGTTCTTTTAGGTATTGATATACTTGTAAATTGATTCATCGACTTATAACCTACTCAAATGCATGTATATATATTAAAAATAAAACGTCTCGACTTATATCAATTAATATATAATAATTGATTCATCGAATTTTGCAACAGAGTTATTGAATTACATTAATTCATCACTTGGTCGCCAAATTTTGGTTGTTTTTTTTCGGGTTTCAAGTAGTGATGGTATTCTAACATATAACAAGTACAATAGGTATGTGGTAAAATAGATAGGATTTCTCCATTTTTAGTAGCGCTTCTTCTTTAATGAGTCATATGTTGTGAGGACTCGACTAGTCGAATTAACGAGTCAATCAGAATACTTGATGGTAGTAGATTAGTGAATAGCTTAGTATTTTTCTCTTTTAAACTTGTACTTTCCTTTTTTTTTTTACGTGTAGTACTAGTGTTATTCTCGTATTTCCTAACCTTAAATATTTTTTATTATCTATTGTTTCATTTGCTTCGATTATTATTTTTCTGGCTCCTATTGTTACTTATCTTACCGTAGTTCTTTATCATTATTGTTGTGATTATGTTTTCCATGTGTCGATGGTCTACCATTGTGACAACCCGAAGGGTCATCACTTATTTTCTTACTTATTTTGTGCTTTCGAGGCCTTGAAATCTTATTTGTAGTTTCCTTGATTTTGCGTACATAGTCCGGGCGTGTAACCGAAAAGCCTTAATTATGAATTCTGTGAGAAAAATGCAAAATTTTGATCTTAAAATGAATAAATTTGACTTCGGTCAACTTTATAGGTAAATGGACCCAGACCAGTGATTTGACAACCCAAAAGGTCTGTAGGAAAATATGGGACATGGGCGTGTGCCTGGAATCGATTTCCAAGGTCCCAAGCCCAAGAAATGAATTTTTGTGTGAAATTGTTTTCTGAAAATATTTAAGAAAATTGGAAATGAAATTTGATTAGAACGTATTAGTATCTTGTCTGTATTTTGCTTCTAGCACCCGGTACAGGTCTTATATGTCATTTAAGCGCTATCTATAAAGTTTGGTTGAAAACGGATGTCGTTTGACATGTTTCGGACTTAAATTAGGAGTTTGTTGTTTTATGAAAATTTGGAAGGAATCATGAAATTTGAGGCGTAATTCGATGTTTATGATATTATTTTGGGGATTTGATCCAATGGATAAGTCCGTAGGATATTTTTGAGGTCGTGTGAATCATTGGTTTGGAGCCCCGAGGGATCGGGTGAGTTAGGAAACATTTCGCTTTTGTTCTTTCTTGTCGTGCGATTCTGTTTCTCAAATACTGATTGTCCTTCTACTCTGTTCTTTTGCGGATGGCGAGAACACGTGCTTCTTCTTCAACCGCGCAGCAGCCCGATCCCCCAATATCATCTCCCGTGAGGGGCAAAAGCCGAGGCCGTGCCAGAGGCCGTGGTAGGGGCATAGCTCAGTCCGAGACAGCAGTTATAGAGGTAGAGCCTCATATTGATTATGACGAGGAGGTTTTAGCCCCTACAACTCCAGTGGGCCCAACTAAGGTCCTACGAGGGGTTATGTTCACCCTGGATCTTCAGGATGCTCTAGTCCCATTGGCAAGCTTCATGGACAGTGTCACTAGAGCAGGTTTGCTACTAGTAGCACCAGCCACTTCTCAGGCTAGATGAGGGGTTCAGACTCCTGATACACGTACTTTGGAGCAGGAAGCTCCCCGGACTCAGGTCCCATTGGTTTAGCCCGCAGTGGCAGCTCAGGCAGGTATTATTGCTCAGGCCGGTGATGGAGCAGCTATGTCTTCGGATGCTTTGTGGAGACTTGATCGTTTCTCCAATATTTTTACCACCACTTTCAGCGGTGCTTCATTCGAGGATCTACAGGATTTTCTATTCAGTTGTTATGAGATTCTCAGGGCTATGGGTATAGTGGAGACCAACGGGGTCAATTTTTGCACCTTCAGGATTGCAGGATCCGCCAAGACATGGTGGAGAGATTATTGCCTATCTAGGCCAGCAGGGTCTCCAGCTTTGACATGGGATTAGTTCGAAGAGTTATTATTGGAGAAATTTCTCCCCCTCACTCAGCGGGAGGCACTTCATAGGCAGTTTGAGTGCCTCCAGTAGGGCTCTATGACAGTTACACAGTATGAGACTAGATTTGTTGACTTGGCACGCCATGCAGTTGTGATACTCCCTACAGAGCGAGAGAGAGTTCGAAGATTCATTGATGGATTGATTTAGCTGATCTATCTTCAGATGACCATGGGAGTTGGTAGTGATATTTCCTTTCAGGAGGTGGCCAATACGGCCTGCAGGGTTGAGATGGACCTCATACGGGGAGGTGGTCAAATGTCGGACAAGAGGTGTCGTCATTCTGGTAGATTCAGTGGTACCTCATCTGGAGGTAGGGAATCTTATGGTAGGGGTCAGACACCGAGGCCCTTTCAGTCTGCGCTTCAGGTTTTTCATGGTGCTCCAGCCAGTGGAGGTTCTCAGCAGTATTATTTAGATCAGCAGCTTATCAGTACACCACCACTTCAGAGCCACAGGGGAGGATATTCTGGTTGACAGGGCCAACAGTTGCAGTAGCAGAGATCTTATTATGGTTGTGGTGACCCCGATCATATTGTTAGGTTTGCCCTCGAGCATCGGGAAACTCTCAGTAGCAGGGTCCTCGCCCTATGATTCAGGTCGTAGGTGATCCACAGCTTGCCCAGCCAGCTAGAAGCCGGGGTAGGGATCATAGAGGTGGAGGTACGGACCGCAGAGGTGGAACTTAGACCAGCAGAGGCAGAGGACAACCAGTGGTTGATCGTACTAGAGATGCACTTAAGGGAGGTGAGGCCCAGCCCCGGTGTTATGCTTTTCCAGCCAGACCAGAGGCTGAGTCTTCCCATGCAGTTATTACAGGTACTATACTGGTCTGTGATAGGGATGTTTCAGTGCTATTTGACCCTGGGTCCACGTACTCATATGTGTCGTCTTATTTGTCTCCCCACTTGGCTATACCTAGTGATGCCTTGGGTATTCCTGTATATGTATCCACGCCAGTGGGTGATTCTATAGTGGTCGATAGAGTCCATCGTTCCTGTGTAGTAGTATTTGAGGGTCTTGAGACCCTTGTTGATCTATTGCTTCAAGATATGGTTGATTTTGATGTTATATTAGGGATGGATTGGTTGTCCCCGTATCATGCGATGTTGGATTGTCACGCCAAGACTGTGACCTTGGTTTTACTAGACTTGCTCCGATTGGAGTGGAGAATGACGCTAGGACATGCCACCAGCAGTGTTAATTCTTATGTTAAGGCTCGACACATGGTCGAGAATGGGTGTTTAGCTTATTTGGCATATGTTCGTTATTCCGGCACAAAGGTCCCATCCATCGACTCAGTTCATATTGTTCGGGAGTTCCCATAGGTTTTTCCTTCAGACCTGCCGAGTATGCCGCCTGACATAGATATTGACTTTTGTATTGACCTGGCCCCAAACACGCAGCCCATTTCTATCTCGCCGTATCGTATGGCTGTGATGACCTGGTCTGTCGTCACGTGAGTTACTGCCCCATTTTCCACGTTATATTCTTGTTCATGTTTCAATATATGTATTTGGAGAATTTGAGTCAATTCGGATTGAGTTTGGTAGGAAATGAGACAAAAAGTCTCTTTGATAAAGGAATAGTTTGGAAAAGTCAACCGGACATTGACTTGTGGTTAGAGGGCTCAGAATCGAATTTTGATGGTTTGTTTAGCTTCAGGAGATTATTTGTGACTTAGGAGAGCGATCAGAATTGAATTTGGAGGTCCGGTGTAGAAATAGGCTTGAATTGGCGAAGTTGAAATTCTGGCGAATTCCGGTTGATAGGTGAGATTTTGATCTGGGAGTCGGAATGGAATTCCAACGGTTGCAGTAGCTTTGTTAGGTGAATTTGGATAAATTTTCAGGTCATTCGGACATCGTTTGGTCAGATTTTTGATTGGATGTTGGTTTCAGAAGTTTTAGTTGAAACTTAGGCTTGAATCCGTCTTGATTTGATGATTTTTGTGTTTAAGGATATGTTTTTATGATTGGAACAAGTTCGTATCATGTTTTGGAGTATGTTGGTGGTTTTCGTTGAGATCCCGGGGGCCTCGGGGTGATTCTGGGGGTCCAAACAGATCATTTTTGGCTAAGTGAGAGATCAGGTTTGCTGTCATAATTGCAGAAGGTTTTTGTTCATCGCATTCGCAATGAGGGTCACGCGAACGCATAGTGTAATCTAGCGAGACTGGGTATTTTGCCTTCCCGTTCGCGAAGGAGGTGATGCAAATGCGTAGGATTAGGATATCAGTGAAACGCGTTCGCGATTGGATGCTCGCATTCGCGTAGAGTGGGAGATATTGATCACCGCGATCACGTCAGGGTGTACGCTTTCGTCTAGAGTAAATAGCCTGGAGCCGAATTTGTTCATCGTGAACGCGTGAAGAGCCTCGCGTTTGCATAGGGTTAAGTGTAACTAGACAGAAGGGTTTTTAAGGAGAAATCAGTCGCGAACCTTCCATATTTTCCTCCATTTTTAGCACCTTGAGAGCTAATTGATAGAATTTGAAGAGTATTTCATCGGGAAGTGATTGGAGGTAAGTCTCGTGGTCTTAATATATCATTTTATCAAAGAATATTCCATTAATTCTCTAAAGTTGGGCATAAATTGAGGAAGTTAGGGCTTGGGTTTTTGCTATGTAAAATTCGGTTTTGGTGACTCATTTGAACTCCGATTTTGATAAGTTTTATATGTACGGACTCGTGGCGAGATGAGTATTCCGGAAATGTGAGTTTCATATTTTTCGAGAAGCGGGCCCGGGGCTCGGATTTTGCTAGTTTCGAGATTTTTCATAGATTTTGATTGTTTTCGGGTGAGTGTTGTTCCATTAGACTATTATGATATATTTGTACTGATTTTGGCTAGTTTCGACGCACGTGGAGGCCACGTAGAGGAGCAAAGGCATCGCGAGCTTGAGTTTTCGCCGGTTCAAGGTGAGCAATATTTGGGAATGATATCCTGAGGGTTTGAAACCCCGGATTTGCACATCTTAGTGCTTTATTGAGGTGACTTGCATGATGGACCTGAGCGTGGGGTAGAGCACTGTTGGGGATCGTGATTTGGTCCGTCCCGGTTGTTGCTTTTTACCGCGTATTTGCAAATGTATTATTGTATCATTATGATTTGGGCTCATTGCTATACTTGGGGCTTATTGCCGATTGTTGAAACTCATTATGAACTATCATCACTGTTTTACCTCACTGTTTGAAATACTATTTGAACTTAGTCCGTGTGTTTTACACTGCTTTTGGAACTCAACTATGTTTTACGCAAACCTAGAGTTTTTAGTGATATTTGAACTATCATTTGAGCTGAGTATCATTGTTTTACTAATGCTCGGGGAGATTTTTGAATATTTGTTGGACTGATTGGGGCAAAGGGCCATATGTGAGGGCATGACGAGTGACGTGAAGAGGCTTTCAGGCCTCGAGTGTTATGTGTACATATGAATATACATGCACGGATCGGACTGCACGCCACAGTAGCATATTGCATGGATCAGACTGCATGCCGCAGTAGTATATGGATCGAACTGCACGCCACAGTAGTATGTGGATCGACGCACACCGCAGTACTATTGCGCTTGGGTTGTAGGAGCCCCTCCGGAATCTGAACTCCCACAGTGAGCGCGAGTACCTAAATAGATCGGGCTGCACGCCGCAGCGGTCATATGCATTGCATTGCATTGCATTCACTCATATTTGTACTACGTGGAATGACATTATCACTCATATATCACTAGCATGCATACTGTTACTTGCCTTGTTTACCAGATACCCTATTGTTACATGTTGAGGAGTGTTGTGCCCAAGGGGCAGATTTGTGAGCCGACTTGCTCTATCTGATTTAGACTTACATGCTGACTATTGAAATGAAATAGAGATATTTGCAAAAGAGAATTTCAAAAGTGATATTTTTGTTGTATGATCTTAAGATTTTCTAAAGGATTTTCACAATATTTCAGCTTTTCAAAAAGGGATTTTACTGTCTTGTGTAGCATTCTTATGTGCACATACATGTTTTCTTATCTCTCAGTTATTATTCTCTTTTATTACCACTGAGTTAGAAGTACTCACTTTACTCCCTGCACCTTGCGTGAAGTTGCAGGTATTGTTCACCCGTTAGGGGGTTATTAGCAGGGCAGAAGACCTTATGGTGGTAGTTGAGCCAGGTGACCGCTAGCGTTCGTGGCCCCGTACTGCATCTTTGTATTCCAGTTTTGTTTTTGTGTTTATCTATACATTGTTGGCCAGTAGTAGCACATTTACTCATTAGATGCTTGTGACTTGTGACACCCCGGTCGGGTTGTATTACGATGAAATTAATAGTTAAATGTTAATAAATAATATTTCTATTCCTTTATGCTAATAGCTGATAAAAGAGGAATTGAGGTTTTTGGTTGGCCTTGTCTTCACGAGAGGTGTCATCACGACTAGGTATGGAATTTGGGTCGTGACAATGGCCCCGCTAGAGTTAAAAGAGTTAAAGCATCAGTTACAAGATTTGCTGGAGAAGGGTTTCATCAGGCCTAGTGTTTCTCCTTGGGGCGCACCCGTTCTATTTGTGAAGAAAAATGATGGGTCAATGAGGATGTGCATTGATTACCGGCAGTTGAACAAGGTGATGATAAAGAACAAGTACCCATTGTCGAGGATTGAAGATTTGTTCGACCAGTTGTAGGGTGCAAAGGTATTTTCAAAGATAGATTTGTGATCTGGTTATCACCATGTGAGAATTAGGGTGTTTGATGTCCCTAAGACGGTGTTTCGCACTCGGTAAGGGCATAATGAGTTTTTGGTCATGTCATTTGGGTTGACTAATTCCCTAGCACCATTTATGGAGATGATGAACCGAGTGTTCAGGCCTTATTTGGACTTGTTCGTGATAGTTTTCATTGATGATATTCATGTGTACTCCCGCAATTAAGAGGAGCACGAGCAGCACCTCGGAGTGGTTCTTCAGACTATGAAGGATAGCCAGTTGTATGCAAAGTTCTCAAAGTGCGAGTTCTGGTTAAGATCAGTTGCATTTTTGGGTCATGTAGTATCAGCGGCGAGCATTCAGGTAGACCCAAAGAAGATTGAGGCAGTCAAGAATTAGCCTCGACCAGCTTCAGCTACTGAGATTCCGAGTTTCTTGGGGTTAGCCGGTTATTATCATCGATTTGTTGAGGAATTTTCATCTATATGACCAGGTTGACCTAGAAGGGTGCCCAATTCAGGTGGTCAGACGAGTGTGAGGAGAGCTTTTAGAATCTCAAGACAGCTCTAACTACGGCACCGGCATTGGTTTTGCCAACAGGTTCAGGGCCTTATACAGTTTATTGTGATGCTTCCTGTATTGGACTTGGTACAGTATTGATGCAGGATGGCAGGGTCATTGCTTACACTTCGAGGCAGTTGAAGATTCATGAGAAGAACTACCCAGTCCATGATCTAGAGTTGGCAGCCATTGTCCATGCTTTGAAGGTTTGGAGGAATTACTTATATGGTGTGACATGTGAGCTACACACTGATCACAAGAGTTCGCAATACTTGTTCAAGCAGAAAGAGTTGAACTTGAGGCAGTGGAGATGGTTAGAGCTATTAAAGGATTATGATGTTACTATTTTGTACCACCCGAGGAGAGCCAATATTGTGGCGGATGCATTGAGCAAGAAGTCAGCCAGCATCGGTAGTCTTGCCTATATCCCTATCAGCTAGAGACCGCTTGCTTTGGATATTCAGGCCTTGGCCAACCGGTTTGTGAGGTTGGATATTTTTGAACCTAACCGAGGTTTAGCTTGCACAATCGCTTGTTCTTAATTATTGGAGTGTATCTATGACCGGCAGTTTGATGACCCTCATTTATATGTCCTGAGAGACATTGTGCAGTATGGAGGTACCACAAAGGTGACTTTAGATGCGGATAGAGTTCTTAGGTTGCAGGGGTGAGTATGTGTGCCCAATGTTGATAGTATTCGAGAGTTGATCTTAGCGGAGGCCCATAGTTCTCGGTATTCTATTCACCTGGGCGCCGTGAAGATGTATCAGAACTTGCGGCAGCATTACTGGTGGCGTAGGATGAAGAAGGACATTGTTGCATATGTGGCTCGATGTTTTGAATTATCAGCAGGTCAAGTATGAGCATTAGAGGCCTAGTGGTGTGTTTCAGAGGATTGAGCTTCCCGAGTGGAAGTGAGAGCGGATTACCATGGACTTCATTACTAGACTTCCGGTGAGCTAGAAGAAGTTTGATGCTATCTGGGTCATTGTTGATAGGCTGATCAAGTCAACACATTTCATTCCGATTGCCACCACCTATTCATCAGAGGGACTAGCTGAGATATACATCCGAGAGATTATTCGCCTTCATGGTGTGCCAATATCCATCATTTCGGATCGGGGTACGTAGTTTACCTCGCGCTTTTGGAGAGCAGTTTAGCAGGAGTTAGGTACCCAGGTTTAGTTGAGTACAGCATTCCATCCACAGACGGATGGTCAGTCCGAAAGGACTATTCAGATATTGGAGGATATGTTCCGAGCCTGTGTTATTGATTTTAGAGGCTCTTGGGACCAGTCTCTACCTTTAGTAGAGTTACCGTACAACAACAACTACCAATCCAGCATTCAAATGGCTCATTATGAGGTGTTGTATGGTAGGCGATGTCGATCTCCAGTTGGATGGTTTGAGCCGGAAGAGGCTCGATTGTTGGATACGGATTTAGTCCAAGAGGCCTTGGATAAGGTCAAGATCATTTAGGACAGGCTTTGTTCGGATCAGTCACGGTAAAAGAGTCATGCAGATTGCAATGATTGAGATGTGGCTTTCATGGTTGGTGAGCGGGTATTGCTCTAAGTATCGCCTATGAAGGGCGTGATGAGATTTGGGAAGAAGGGCAAGCTTAGACCTAGGTACATCGGTCCATTTGATATACTTGATCGAGTGGGAGAGGTGGTTTATAGACTTGCCTTACCACCTAGCTTTTCAGTCGTGCATCCAGTGTTTTATTTATCTATGCTTTGGAGGTATCATGGCGATCCTACCAACGTGTTAGATTTCAGCACTATCCAGTTGGACAATGATCTGTCCTACGAGGAGAAACCAGTGGCTATTCTAGACCAGCAGGTTCAATAGTTGAGGTCAAAGAGTTTTCCTTCAGTGCGTGTTCAGTGGAGAGGTCAGCCTCCTGAGGCATCAACCTGGGAGTCCGAGTCTAATATGCGGACCTGTTACCCTTATCTATTTAATGACTCAGGTACTTCTTTCTTTTGTTTGTTAGAGGACGAACGGTTGTTTTAGAGGTGGAGAATGTGACGACCCAAATGGTCGTCACCGTATTTCTCCATTTTTCCACGTTTTCGAGGCCTTGGAAACCTCACTTTTAGTTGCTTCGATTTGCATGCGTAGTCTGGGCGCGAAGCCGAAAAATTTTTATGTTATAATATATGAATTCCGTGAAATTTTTTTATTTTGAAGAATTATGATATTAATATTAATATAGTTAACTTTGGTCAACATTTTGGGTAACCCGGACCAGTGATGTGACGATCCTGGAAGGCCCATAGAAAAATATAGGACTCGGGCATGTGTTCGGAGTCGAAATCCGAGGTCCAGAACCCTGGTAAATGAAATTTTCTGTTAAATTGTTTCTGAAAACTTTAAGGAAAAAAATTGAAATGAAAATGAGTTAGAAAATATAGGTATCGGGCTCGTATTTTGATTCTGATGCCCGTACAAGTCTTAAATATGTGTTAAGCACTACCTGTAAAGTTTGGTTAAATTTGGAAATCATTTGACGTGGTTTGAGCTAGAAACTGTAAAATTTATGTTTCATAGAAATGGGAAGGAAATCATGGGTCTTGAGACCTAATTTGATTAATAATGATGTGTTAGAGCAATTAGATCACACGGATTAGTCCATACGATGTTTTTAGAGTTATGTGTATATTTGGTTTAGAGCCCTGAGGGCTCGGGTGAGTTTTGAGTAGGTCCCGGAGGCCTTAGGCTTAAAGTATCAGATATGGTAGAGTAGCAGGTCCCACGCGGCCGCGGTGCATTTCTGCGCGGTCCGCGTGGACAGATTCAGAGAATCGTTGGTTTTAGTTCAACCAGCGCAGTCGCGCACCCAATCAGTGCGGTCCGTGCTGGAAGCCACTCGGTCGCGGTGCATTTCTGTGCTGTCCCTGTGGCCAGGTTCAGTAAGGCCTATGGTTTGAGTTCAACCAATGCGGCCGCGCACCAAAATAATGCGGTCCACGCAGGGTAGGTTCAGAGAATCATTTTACTCCGTTTCCTAGGCGCGGTCGCGGGATATTTTTGTGCGGTCCGCGTCAGCTCCAGTAAAGTATATAAGTTCAGGATTTTCAGTCATTTTTCACTTTCAAAAGCCCAAAACCTAAGAGGCGATTTTTCAAACAACTTTTCTTCTCCAAAACGATTGGTAAGTAACTTCTAACTTATTTTCTTCACTCCTTAACATCTTTTAACAAAATTTTAACTTCAATCAAGGATTTTCATAAATGGGAATTAGGGGTTTGGTTAAGGCTTAGGGTTTTCAAAAATGGGGAAGTTGGACCTCAGTTTGAGGTCGGATGACAAAACTAATCATATAGTTGGAATCATGGGGGAATGGATAGACGGGTTTTGGTCCAAACCTCGAGTTTCGACCATGTGGGCCCAGGGACAGTTTTGGAAATTTTTAACTAACTTTAGGGAAATTCATTTTCATGCATTCAAATTGATTCAAGTAGCATTCATTAATACCTTCAAGTAATTTGTGACTAGATTCGAGCGGTTTGGTGGTGAATCTAAGGGGTAAAGCTATTCTAGAGGAGTGAGTTGAGTTGGAGCATTCAAGGTAAATGTTTGATCTAACTTTGGCATGATGGAATAGGAGTAGAGTATTATAAATTGCTATTTGCTAAATGAACGAGTGCGGTGTATAGGTGTGGTGACGAGCATCTATACACCGGAGTCTAGCATGACCGTGGGTCATTGTTTTTACTTATTTTTGAGATAATTTGGGACTCTTCCAAGCTAAATTATGATTTATACAAGTGTGAAGAGTTTGAGGATAAGTTATGAAATAGTAATATTTTGGAGCGTTGGCTCAAATGATAAATGTTATTGAGTAGGAGATGAAAACATTGGAAGGAGTTGTGATTAAATCCCTTGTCGGGTTGTGAAAGTTGTTGTTATCGTTCCCTTGCCGGGACTTAGTTGCTATTTGTGTTATTCCATTGCCGGGATAGTTCTTACTATTTGTTTATTCCTCTTGCCCATTTGGTTGTGACTGTTGTTTGGCTGAGGAAGAGTGATATTGCACGAAGGGTCATTATGTGCTATTTTAGATTATATTAGCATGAAGGATCATTCCGTATGTTTGACTATTTATGCATGAAGCTACATTCCATGTTCTGATTTGCTTATATATTACACGAAGGGTCATTCCGTACCATGAAATGAGAGTTATGTGAGGGAAAGCACGAATGGTGATACTGTGTGTTTTATTCGATTGCTTTGGGCGAGAATGAGAGTAAAAGGACGAAGGTTGATGCCGTGCAACTATTGAATTTTTTATTCCTTGATAGATATTATTGTGCCATGATTTCTTAATTACGCTGATGAATTTAGACTCAGAGTGTACTCCCCCGCAGCATGCCTCCCTCACTTTTTAACTGTTTAGTTTGGTATTTCTTTTTCTTTTATTGTATATATGTATATAGGATTGTACAGGTTGATTTTGGTAGTCCTGTCTAGCCTCGTCACTACTTCGCCGGAGTTAGGCCAGGCACTTACCAATACATGGGGTCGGTTGTGCTGATGCTATACTCTGTGTATTTCTTTGTGCACAGATCCAGGAGAAGTTTTTAACAGCAGCAGTAAGATTTCTATCTGGGAGCTATCTTCAATCCAGGGACTCTCGAGGTAGTCAAGCTGACGTTCGCTGGCCGAACTCCCTTTCCTTTATTTCCGTTTGGTTTCATTGTACCGAAATATACACTTGTACTTTTCTTTCATTCAGACTTGTTTGTAGTATTCTATAGCAGTCTGTGAGCTAGTGACACCAGATCTTAGGTAGTGATATGTTTCAAGCCTTCCATTTGTATATCATTTTGGTAAACTTAAAGTCTTCCGTACTTATTTAATTGTGTTAGAATATTATATTGTTGATATTGAATAGAGAATGTGTAATGTTTGGCTGGCCTAGCTCCGTTAGTAGACGCCATCACGACGCCCGATGGTGGGATAAATTCGGGTCGTGACAATCTCTGCATGATTAGTCCACACAAAGTAATTTGCTATAAACTCCTTCTTATAAAGATGATGCTTAATTTTCGCCGGTATTCCAAACTTCATACAGTCGCACCTAACACAAGGGCACCTAATTACTCCTTCACTTAGGTACATTGGAAGTGACATTACGTGTCTATTAAAGTCATCCACCCCTTCTAAAAAATCCTCCCGCAACCTCTGCCGATTAGGATAATTCCTATTGTACATCCAAGTACGATGTTCCATTTATATAAATAAACTAAGAACAAATTAATTTAGTTAATTCATATCCAAATCTTTTTAAGGTAGTTCATAATTTATACCTTAATTTCATAATTTATACATTAAATAATTTAAATGCATTAATTTGAGTTCTATTAAGAACCATAAGTTCATAATTTAAGATAGTTCATAATTTCTATCTTTAGTTCATAATTCATATTATATTGCATAATTTAAATGCATTAATACGAGTTCTATTAAGAACCATAAGTTCATAATTTAAGGTACTTCATAACTTATACTGTAAGTTCATAATTTATATATTAAATAATTTAAATACATTAATTTGAGTTCTATTTAGAACCAAAGTTCATAATTTAAGGTAGTTCATAACTTCTATCTTACGTTCATAATTTATCCATTAAATATTTTAAATTCATTAATGTTTTATTAAGAACCATAAGTTCATAATTTAAGGTATTTCATAATTTCTATCTTAAGCTCATAATTTATACATTAAATAATTTAAATTTATTAATTTGAGTTATATACCTTAATTTTAAATCTAATGTAGTTCAAACCAAAAACCCTAATACTAAATTTACAAAAACTCTAAAAAATAACATAAAATTATATAGAAAAAATAAAAAATTAAAAAGCTAATAAGGTAGATTACTAACCTTGTACAATAATAGCAGTGGTGAAGCGCTCAAAGCATCGGGCCATGTAATACACTTGTAAATTGATTTATCGACTTATAACCTACTCAAATGCATGTATATATATAAAAAAGAAAATGTTTTGACTTATATCAATTAATATATTATAATTGATTCATCGAATTTTGTAACAGAGTTATTGACTTACATTCATTCGTCACTTGGTTGCCAAATTTTGGTTGTTTTTTTTCGGATTTCAAGTAGTAATGTTAATCTAACATATAACTAGTACCATAGGTCTGTGGTAAAATAGATAGGATTTCCCCATTTTTAGTAGCGCTTCTTCTTTAATGAGTCATATATTGCGCGGACTCGACTAGTCGAACTAACGAGTCAATTAGAATACTTGATGGTAGTAGATTAGTGAATAGCTGAGTATTTTTCTCTTTTAAACTTGTACTTTTTTTTACGTGTAATACTTGAGTTATTATTGTATTTCCTAACCTTAAATCTTTTTTATTATCTATTGTTTCATTTTATTCGATTATTATCTTTGTGGTTGCTATTGTTACTTCTTTTACCGTAGTTCTTTATCATTATTGTTGTGATTATGTTTTCCTTGCGTCGATGGTCTACCATTGTGACGACCCAAAAGGGTTATAACTAGTTTCCTTACTTATTTTTTGTTTCTGAGACCTTCAAAATATTATTTAGAGTTGTCTTAATTTGCGTGCACACTTCGGGCACGTAGCCGAAAAGCTTAATTATGAATTCTGTGAGAAAATGTAAAATTTTTATATTAAAATGAATAAATTTGACTTCGGTCAACTTTATAGGTAAACGGACCCAAACCTATGATTTGACGGTCTTGGAAAGTCTGTAGGAAAATATGGGACATGGGCGTGTGTCTGGAATCGAATTCCGAGGCCCAGGCCCGAGAAATGAATTTTTGTGTGAAATTATTTTCTGAAAATATTTAAGAAAATTGGAATGAAATTTGATTAGAGCGTATTGGTATCTTGCCCGTATTTTGGTTCCGGCACTCGGTACATGTCATATATGTGGTTTAAGCGCTATCTATAAAGTTTGGTTGAAAATGGATGTCGTTTGACGTGTTTCGGACATAAAATGAGAATTTGGTATTTTATGAAAATTTGGAAGGAATCATGTAATTTGAGGCTTATTTCGATGTTTATGATGTTATTTTGGCGATTTAATCACATGGATAAGTTCGTAGAATATTTTTGAGGTCGTCTGCATAATTGGCTTGGAGCCCTGAGGGCTCGGGTGAGTTTTGGATAAGTGTCAGATTGTATTTTGGAACTTCGGCAAATCTGGTGCATTCAGTCCTGCAATTTTTGCATTTGCGAAGCAGGGCTCGCAAATGAGATCCTGGCATCACAAATGCGAGGATTCAACTAGGTCGCAAATGCGAGCAATTGGCTCGCAAATGCGAAGATGGGGTTTTCGCAAATGCGAAGATGGGGTTTTTGCAAATGCGATGGAATTGTCGCAAATGCGAAGTCTTCCAGCTGGGTCTGAGTTCGCGAATGCAAACTATTGTTCGCAATTCCCATATCTGAGGCCTATACTTAGTCGAATTTTGGACCATTTTCCACCCACTTTCAAAATAGAACTCCTTAGGCGATTTTTCAAGAACAAGTTGCATTTCAAATCATTTGTAAGTCGATTTTTACTCAATTCTTTCAATCATTAACATCATTTAATATGTTTTTCGCTTAAAATCAATGATTTTCATGGGTGAATTGTGGGTTTTGGTAAAAATTGGGGATTTGGACCTCAATTTGAGGTCCGATTTCATAAACAAATTACATATTTGAGTTTGAGGGGAATGGGTAACCGGATGTTGGTTCGAACCTCGGATTTTGACTATGTGACCCCGGGGGCAATTTTGGAATTTTTGGAAAAACTTTGAAAGATTCATTTTATGCATTCAAATTGGTTCATTTGGTGTTTATTAAAGTAATTAAGTAATTTGTGTCTATATTCGAGCGGATTGGAGGTGCAATCACGGGGTAAAGCTATAATTGAGGTTTGAGTGGAATTCAAGGCATCGAGGTAAGTATTTGGTTTAACCCTAACTTGAGGGAATACGAATTGAGTCTTAATTGCTATGTGGTAATTTGTCGAGTACGATGTATAGGCACGGTGACAAGTGTCACACCTCCTTTTTCGCTACTACCGTGAGGGCGTAAAGGACTTTTTCCAATTAAAGGCCAATCGGAACAGAATTTATTATTACAATTCAGAGTCGCCAGTTGGGAGATTAATGGTGTCCCAGGTCACCGGTTGGATCCCGAACCGAGGATAATATGACTCTGTTAACAGTTTGCAAATCAGAATCCGAGTAAAGAATTCTGTTAACCCGGAAGAAGGTGTTAGGCATTCCCGAATTTCGTGGTTCTAGCACGGTCGCTCAACTATTCTATTTGGTTTTAGCTTATTTATCTGATTTTACAACATGTTTTAACTTGTGTGCCTTTTATTAGTAACCCGCTTTTATTGTTTTAATAAGAATTGCAACGTCGTGAAAATGCGTTTCGAACCACGTCGCACCAGTGCACCCGTGGTTGTCGACACATTTCGACTCTGTTGAGATTTGGATTTGGGTCACATAAATGTGCACTCGAGTTTAGGAAAGTAATATTATTAAACACGCGCCTAAAACAACTACACGTTTACACTTTGTGAGGGCCATGGAATTCGCTAAATGGCACGTCTCGAATTCTAAATAATTTTAATAACCAATTATTGAAGGCTCAATCTTTTGGTGCTGCTTATTATGGCGTTACATGGAACTGCCATATGACTTTTAACTACTGTAATGTCTAACAATTTCCCAATGCAACAATAAACTATCGTGAACCAATCTTTAAACTAAATAACAAGATTACACATTCAACGTCTAAAGCAAAACAGCATAGGTTTTTGCTTTTGCATTTCTAACAACAGTGAACGAATAAATGCATTTATTCAAGAATAAGAGGCCATATACATCACCAAAATGTAACTAATGAAGTTACCAAAATAGATGCTGCAACTTAAGACACTAGAACCAAACTCATGAATCCCGTAACCATACAATCATCATTGGCACACGATGCCATCAAATTCATGCTCACATCCGGCGTGAAAGCGAACATCATACATTTTCAAGCATCACATTGATTCAACTTCAAATAAATCACCAACTAGACAAATTACAGAACTAAATTACCAAACCAACAATTAACACTAAACTGGAATAAAATGAGTAGAGGATTAAGGAATGGAACCTCGCCGGCAACCTCAAACGGGCTTTGGCCAAAAACTAATAAAAACGATCGATGTTCAAATGAAATGCTCGGGACTCGCCGGAACCACGACGATACACAACAACTACTGGTTTGACAATAGGTATGGTTGCTTCTCTCCTGAAGGAGAACGAGTGGACTGGTCGACGCCACTGGTTTTTTCCGGTGACTGCTGAGGACGGGCAGTCGTTTGGGTGGTGTGGCTGGTTAGCGTGGTCGACTGTCATTTGGTCGTGAGGGCTGGAACTGTTGGTGATGGGTATTGAAGCGAAGAAGCTTGGGTGGTCGTTCCGGTCGAAGAAGAAGAAACTAGCGGCATTACTGTCTCTCGAAGGAGTCGACGTTTTCTAGTGTCCAGCGACGCAGGTTACAGGGTCGCATTTGGTGGTGTCTATGTCTTTAATGGAGGAGTTGTTTTTGGTGTTCTTGTGTGTGTGTTGAAGTCTGGAAAAAGAAGATCAATGGGAAGGGGTCGTTCGGGGAAGATGACCTAGGGGGGTGGGTCGTTGATGCGTCGTCTTTAGAAGAATCAGGCGTTATTTTTTGTTCAATTTTTAAACTCCCAGGCGTTACTTTTTTCTTTTTTTGTGTCTATTTGTGTAGTCTTTTTTTCATGTATCTCTTTTTTGTCCTCTTTGTTTTTCATTTAGTAGAGGATGGTTTTTATAGTGTGTGGAATGGGGTGTTATGTGGGGGAAAATTATTTTGGGGAAGGCTTTAGAGGAAAATTATTTTGGGGAAGGTTTTAGGGGAAAAATATTTCGGGGAAGCTTTTGGGGGAAAAATATTTTGGCTTTTCAAATGTTTGACCAATTTGAATTTAAGACCAAACCTTTTCACTTTCCTCTTCTTTTTGTTGTTCCTTTTTTTTTATTAGTTAAAACCTAAATTAAATTTCTAAATTAATTGTAAATTTAAGCTAATTATTTAACTATGTAAAAACGATCATTTTGTATGATTTTTTATTAATAGCATAATTAACTCAATGTAATTAATTCCTAAATGCAAATTAAACCTAAGGTGGCATGAAATTAAAATGTGACACTTTTTTTTTTTGGTTTTTCTATGATTTTTAAAAATATTAAAAATGCATGCAATGCAACTAAATAAAGAAAAACACCTAAAAATTAATTAAAATTATTTTGGTCTAATTTTAGGAGTTATTTTCATGTAGGGCAAAAATCACGTGCTCACAGCTGCCCCTCTTTGCCCGAAAACACAAAGAGTTTTCATGCAAAGATAAAGTGATCAGATACGAGCGATTTTTTCCCGTTTGAATACTCCGTGGGAAGCATTTTTTTAAAGATTTGACCGAACATTGCTTCCGAGGTTGCCTACATATCCTTGGCTGTAAAGGAATCAGGCCGGTGTAGTTCAGAAGTGAGTGAGATGGTAGAGTATGCCGAGGTGAAGAGCCGGTCGAGGTGCCGTTCCGCCGAGGTTCCGGTCCGCGGTCCTGTTTTACATCAAAATCAAAAGAAATAAAAAGAGACTAGCTAAGCATGTCAACTACGAGTTACAAGATTCCTATCTATAAGTCTTCTGAAGCTTGATCTTGCGTCTTGAATGGTTCTTCATGCATACTTTGGATCTGAACCTTGACGCTAGCTAGTTGCAGGTGCTAATTCATTCTTCCAAACTCGGACAGCACCCCACGCTTGTGACTCCTATCATGTCTTAAGAAATTCACATCTTTCTCTACTTGTGCATTTGGATTTCTTTTGTCGTTTTTTTGTTTCTCCTTTTTTTTTATTATTTTGGATTGTCACGAACATTCGCTAGTCATCTCGGAATTTTGACTCGCATTATTTCCGCAAACCTCCTTTGTTGCTGACTTAAATTGTAATTTGAGATGTTTTACCTTGTCTTTGAGTGATGCTTGACTGCTAAGACTTGAAATATGTGCCTCTATTATTCAGGCGGGCTCTGACTGCTGATGCTTGAAAAGTATTCCCTTGTTCTCCAGGTGGGCTCCTGACTGCAACGCCTGAAAAGTATTCAATTGTTCTCCGGGTGGGATCCTGACTGCAGTAAAATAGACAAACAAAGAAATTTTTCTACCCCAGTTTGGTGACTGGGCACATCATGTTATCAAACATTAAAATTAAAAGCTAAAATTGGAATTGTACTTCCCTTGTTCTCCAGGTGGGCGCCTCACTACTGAAACTTGAAATGTATTCCATTGTTCTCCAGGTGGGCTCCAGATTACTAAACTTGAAAAGTATTCCCTTGTTCTCCAGGTGGGCTAGTGATTACTAAACTTGAAAAGTATTCCCTTGTTCTCTACTTGGGCTCCTGACTGTTGAATTTAAAAAGTATTCCATTATTCTCTAGGTGGGCTCCTGATTGCAACAAAACAGACAAGACAAAGAAAATTTGTTGCTCCAGTCAGATGACATGGCACATTATGTTACCAAAGATTAAAACTTGAAGGATGAAATTTTCATTATACTTCCCTTGTTATCCATGTGGGTGCCTGAGTGCTGGAATTTTAAAATGTATTCCCATGTTCTCCAGGTGGGCTCCTGATTGTTGAATTTGGAAAGTATTCCCTTCTTCTCCAGGTGGGCTCCTGATTGTTGAACTTGAAAAGTATTCCCTTGTTCTCAAGGTAGTCTCCTAACTGCAACAAAATAGACAAACAAAGAAAATTTTATGCCTAGTTTGGTAGCTGAGTACATCATGTTATCAAATATTAAAACTTGAAAGCTAAAATTTGAATTGTACTTCCCTTGCTCTACAGGTGGGTTCCTAATTGTCAATACTCGAATTGTCTTCCTTTGAACATTGCTGCTTTCCCTTAAAACTTGAATTGTCCTCCCTTGTTCTCCAGGTGGGTGCTTGATTGCCGAAACTTTCTGTGTTCCCTTGCTTTCCATGTGGGTACCTGCAACCAAAACAAATAAAACAAACAAAATTTCTACCCCTAGTTTGCACTAGGAAGATTTGTGAGTTGATAGCAAAATTATAACCATTTATACTATTGATGCACTGATGAGAGTAAACTAAGGACTCGACTAGGATGTGCGTCTCCTATGAGTAAAACCAAACAATTGACTAGCAAATGCGTCAGCTAAAATAAAACTTGAATGAACCAAACTAGGAAGTGCCTCTCCTAGGGGTGAATTTAAATGGCCATTACTAGAAAATGTGTCTCCTAAGGGTGAAAACTTCAGTGTCTAAAGTTAGGAAGTGCGTCTCCTATGAATAAACTTTCAGTTAGGAAGTGCGTCTCCTATAAACGGACTCTCAATTTATGAAGTGTGTCTCCTATGGGTAAAACTTCAATGACTCAAACTAGCAAGTGCGTCTCCTAGGGATGAAACTTCAATGATTCAAACTAGAAAGTGTATCTCCTATGGGTAAAACATCAATTATTCAAACTAGGAAGTGTGTATCCTAGGGGTAAAACCTCATTTTAGGAAGTGTATCTCCTACAACAAAATATGACTTGAAAACCCAAACTAGGAAGTGCGTCTCCTAGGGGTAAAACCTCTGTTTAGGAATGCATCTCCTATGGGTGAAACATCAATTACTCAAACTAGGAAGTATGTCTCCTAGGGGTAAAATATCAATGATTCAAGCTTGGAAGTGCGGCCCCTAGGAATAGACTTAAATGATCCAAAAATAGGAAGTGCGTCTCCTAGGGATGAAACTTCAATGATTCAAACTAGGAAGTGCGTCTCCTAGGGGTGGACCCTCAATGATTCAAACTAGGAAGTGTGTTGGGTAAAACACCAATTATTCAAACTAGGAAGTGCATCTCCTATGGGTAAAACTTTGTCTTAGGAAGTGCATCTCCTACAACAAAATATGACTTGAAAACCCAAACTAGGAAGTGCGTCTCCTAGGGTTAAAACCTCAGTTTAGGAAGTGCATCTCCTATGGCTGAAACATAATTACTCAAACTAGGTAGTGCATCTCCTAGGGGTAAAATGTCACGACCCAAATCTGGTCGTGATGGCGCCCAACCCTAAAGCTAGGCAAGCCAGACCAACAATTGTTTCCACAGTTAAAAACCAATCCCAAAAGAACAAATTTCAAGAAGAATATAAGAGTCAATAAATATACTCCAATAATAATAGTATGAATAAATACTGAGAAGTGCGAACATCAAAATAACACTCCCAAAAGATCTGGAATCACGAGTCTAGAGCCTCTAAGCAAAAACTGAATAGTAATAGGAATACTGAAATAAAATACTCAAGTCTAGGAATGTATATAGAAATAACTGAAATAAAGAGAGGAGCTAGGTCCTGCGAATGCCAGCAACTACCTCAACAACTCGAATATACTCTGAATAAGCAAGAAAGCTCGTCTAACCCTCCTGTATACCTGAATCTTCACACAAAGGTGCAGGGAGTAGGGGTGAGTACTAGGTACTCAGTGAGTAAAAAGTATATAAAATAGCTGAAAGCAGGAAATCCACAGAATACCACCGAGCAAAGCTAAAACTACAGTCCGATACCTACCACGAACTAACAACAACATCAAATCACAATTGGCATAGGTAATTTACAAACAAGAATGCAATGCAATGCACATGACCGCTACGGTGCGTAGCCCGATCCGTTTAACGTCGACGACGCTCACTGGGGGTGTGCTCAGACTTCGGAGGGGCTCCTTTAGCCCAAGCGCAATATTTAAGTCATCCGTTGTGGCGTGCACTCCGATCCATCCTCAGTCCACAACATGCATATGAGTCACACAACAGTTCAATTTATTTATTTCCAGGTTCCAATTCATTAACAATGAAAAATACTTTAATTTTATTTAATTTTTCCAAGAATAGGTAACTTAGCATTTCATAATAGTGATTTCAAGCCAGGACTGAGATCAATGATTTTACAAATCATGCTAACACATAGATATCTATCCCTTAGGGATACTACAGGTCGGCACACGGTCCCGAACATGGCTTATGGCCCACATATATATTTAACATAGTGTGTGTTTCAACCGCCAATATAATATTATTCATATTCGGGATGGACCAAGTCTCTATCCCCAGTCATAACCAATCCCGCGCCTGCCATGGGGTGCGATCCACACCCTAATAGCGTCACAATGTGCTAAGCCGGGGTTTCAAAACCTCTGGCTACCATATATACTAACTACTCACCTCTAGCCGGCCATGGACTCGTCCGCGATACCTTTTCCCTTCGAATTTGCCGCCTCGTGCATCGAATCTAGTCAAAACCACAACAATTACATAAATATGGGTCAAAGAAACATAACCCAATCAAAATTACTTGAAAATGCGATAATACACGAAGTTGGTAAAACCCGAGCCCCAGGCCCACTTCTCGAAAAATTCCGAAATTCATATCAAAGGATAACTCATCTCGCCACGAGTCCGTGCTTATGAAATTTATCGAAATCGGAGTTTGAATAGCCTTTCAAAATCCAAAAACTCATTCCATAATTTAGGCCCTTGTTTTTCACAAAATTCTACCCAATTTCATGAGTTTTGGTGTTGATTCTAGCATAAAATCATGTTTTGAGTCAAGAAACTTACCTCCAACGTTTCCATGACAAAATCTTCTTACTTCCCGTCCAAAAGCTCTCCAAATTGCTCACAGATGGTGAAAAAATTGGTTTTGCTTGCGGGTGTTCTGTTATTAAAACCCCTCTGTCAGGCCTGATTTTCCTTCTTCGCGTTCGCGACCCCCTTCCCGCGAACGCGATGAACAAATTTTTGAACCTTTCTGATTGCCCTACGCGAACGCGACCATACGTGCGCAAACGTGATGCTCTGCGACCATACTCTACGCGAACGCCTCGCTCAGGCACGCGATCACGATGACCAGGCTGCTAGTGCTTCGCGAACATGACCTCCAGCTTCGCGATCACGAAGGCCAAATTTCCAGGGCTCCATTTTCCTTTACGCGTTCGCGATACTTCCCACGAGAACGCGATGACCAATGACTCTTCAACATTCCAACAACAGAATATGCTGTGTTCTAAGGCCAAATTTGTCCGTTTAACCATTCGGAATCACCCCGAGACCCTCGGGAACTCAACCAAATGCACAGATATATCACATTACTTCATTCAAACTTTCTCGCAACATAAAAACACCATCATAAACATCAAAATCATCAAATTCTCAGGGATTCAAGCCTAAGTTTCACCAAAACTTTCGAAACTAACATTTTCTTTAAAACCCGACCTAAACACCTCCAAATGATCTGAAATTTTGCACACACATCACAAATCACATATTGAAGCTACAAAAAGTCTCGGAATTCCATTCCGACCCTCGGATCAAAATCTCACATATGGAATTCGCCAAATTCCAACCTTAGCCAATTCAAGCCTATTTCTACATCGGACCTCCAAATTCAACTCTGATTGTGCTCCTAAGTCACAAATCATCCCTCGAAGCTACCCGAACCACTGGAACTCACATCCGAGCCCTCTAGATACATAGTCAACTTCTATTTGACTTTTCCAAAATAAGGTTCCTTCTAAGATGCTAAGTGCCTCATTTCTAACCGAACTCTATCCGAATTACTTCAAATTCTCCAAACACATATAATGAAACATATAGAAGCATAAAACGGAGAAAATGCAGCCATAACTCCTGTAACGATGGGTCGGGTCATTGCATAAAATATCAATGATTCAAGCTAGGAAGTGCGGCTCCTAGGAATAGACTTAAATTATCCAAAACTAGGAAGTGTGTCTCCTAGGGGTGAAACTCAATTTATGAAGTATGTCTCCTAAAACAAAATATAACTTGAAAACCCAGACTAGGAAGTGCATCTCCTATGAGTTACGTGTGATTTTCTCAATAGCCTTTGCATAAGAAGAATTGGGGCACTACACCTGAAAGTTTCAAGCTTCCCAGCTTTGACGTGAACACAACGCATGTCCCTGTTTCAAACAACGAAAACTTGTGAGTTTAAACATGGTGGTTGGTTTGTGGCCTTGACTTTGCGAAGATTGCTCCTTCACTTTCCATGATAACTTTGATTTCACCTTGAAATACCTTTCTTGTTCCTTGACTAACCTCTTTCTCTGTTACCATTATCAAAAAATACCTCTTCTCTGTTCAAACCCGATATCCTCTATTTGTTGCTTGCTTATGAACCAACATTTACCAAACCCTGGTATTTCAACGAAAATACATTTTATCCATTCACCCTGACCTTTCATCTGTTGCATTGTTCATAAATTGATATATACCAAACCTTTATACTTCACACGAATCCCAAAACATGTTGTTTGTTACCAACTCAGTGCGCTTGTTGTTCTTTCTTAAAATATGACACTTTGATGTACTAGCCAGATCTTGTCTTGTGCAACTACAAAGCTGGTGGAACATTTTGAAGTCATTTCTCACTTATTTTGATCAAACAGACTCAGGAATATAAAGTGAACAAAACAAAGGAACAGAGTGAAGGACAAAGGAAATAGACGATTCCTAAAGAGAAAACTACAAAGTAGAAACCTATCGGATGTGGATACTAACTCTAATGACATTGACATGCACCTGCGGCTTATTCTGTTAAGAAAATCTGATGTTCAGCTCTTGTTGTACCTTTTCACCGTGAAAATGGGCTTCAATGCTCCACTTATCTAATCTGCTTCACATTCCGTATTTGGCTTGTAGTGCCCGAATGGTTTTCACCATCAAGCCTCTCTCCTTTTGGTTTTTCTATCGTCTCACCGTTCCTTTATGGTGCCTATAAAGGATTTTACCAATAAGACTCTCTCATTTTTATTTCTCTCATCTTTCATTGCCTTGGGGTACCCGTGGTGGTTCTCATTGACAAGATATTCTCATTCTTTATTTCTTTCGTCTGGACTGGAGTGTTGTCCCTGATATTGTTCACCTCTTCTTGCTTGACTCTACATTTCTTGAAGACTGATTGGAAGGTCTTTCTTTGGACCGTAATGTGGGCTTTTGGATAGGGATAAAAGAAAGGTATCAAAAGCTCAAAACAATTCAACATGGGTTCAAAATTACAACTTTCGAAATCAGACTTCTCCCAACAACCACAACTTTTGCCCCAGTTTCATTCTTGGGAACTTTTGGATTTTTATTTTGGTGTGACTGAACATCAAAGAGATGCTGCCTACGTACCTTTTCGGGATTAATTCAAACGTAGTTCACGCAACTACATTTGTTGTTGCGATCTTTCCTTCTTCCCCTTTTCTTTTCTGTTCATTCTTTTCTTTCTTTTCTCTTGTTACTTTGTCTTTTCTTTTCTCTTTTACTTTTGCTTTTCTTTTATCCTCTTTTCTTTTCTTTCTTTTTCTTTTCTCTGTTTGCTTTTTTTTATTTTCTCTTCTTCTCTTTTCTTTCTTTCTTTTCTTTTCTCTTCTTTTCTTTCACTATTTCTCTCTTATTTTTTCACTTACTTCTCCATTCAAACTTGCGAGTCTTATTATTAATTCCAAAAGAGGGGTATGCAAGAAAATAATCAAGGCTCAAAGGGGTAACAAAGGATAAAGTGTTTGGATAGCAAAATAAAATACCTTCGTCATTCCAATCTTCAAAACATGCCAAGTACAAACTACACAGTTAAACAAGCTGAGGAAAACACACACAACACATTTTTATTGATTCACATATTTGCCTTCTGTATTTGCCAATTCCCTAGCACCATTGGACAACAATTTCGGTAACACGAGCGGTTCTTGTAGACTTGGGGCAAACTTGCCTTTGGCTTTCAACCAACACGGCATGGTGCATTTCAACAGTAATTCTTTATGTTCTACCTGCCCCCAGTTTCACTTGATTTGGGCTCGAAGTTATCTCAAAATGCCTTTATGTATTTCCCTTGAAAGTCCTTATTATTTCGTTGATTTATTACTAAACTGACTTTCAAAATCAAGCTGAGAATTATGCGTGCATGTCGCGTCATCAGAACCGACATGAATAGGATAAGGAGAAGAAAACTAAACAAAATGACTAAAAATGGCAGGAAATAGAGAATTGCATTAGACTGACGGTGAAAGGGTTTAAACAACAGAACAAGCAAACAAACCTAGACAACACTAAACCAGCTATTACAACTAAACAAACAAGGCAAAGTGAAAAGATAGAAGGGTTTGATGCACAAGATAATACCCGAATTATAACCCTGAAATAACCTGGACAACAGAATTGACACCAAAATAAACCACCAAAATCCCACTCTGGCTGAACAAGAAATAGCGCGTGTTTCCAATTACCCAGCATGGCATCTTAGCCATTGAGTTTTGTATTAAAGTTGCCAAGACCATTACCAACCCCAACATCATCAACTTCAGTCACCAAGGTCCCAAGAGGAATCACGTGCTCCATTCTACTGACATTGATTGCAATTACCCCTTCTTGAATCATTCTTTCTATTTTTTTTCAAAGAACGACAATATTCAATACTGTGCCCTTGGACATTAGAATGGTACATGCATCATACATTAGGATCAAAGCCTTTTGCATATGGGTCTGGAGTATAACCGAGGAGTGGCTGAACCAGGCCAGCATGCCTTAACTTTTCAAATAAGTTTGTGTATGACTCCCCAATTGGCATGAAATTATTTCTTTGCTTTTGTTCTCTTCCCTGCCCCTATTTTCTAGGGTTGTTGGGTTCTCAAAAATGTTGTGAATGCGATAATGCATTATAGGGTGCTGGCGCTCACCATAGGGAGTGACCTGGTGGTTGGACATATGACCTGACATTGTTCAGAGGATAATACTAAGGTGGATTATATGGATCTCGGGGATAGGTTTGGGGTTGGAGTTGAGGCTGGGTGTATTGGTGAGGCAGATCCTTTGGTCCATGCCTTGACTCTGAAACAACCATGGCAACATCATCGTGTTCCTTCTGACCCAACAAGCTTCTGTATCGTTCTGAATTGCTTGTGTTATGGCTTTTAAAGCAGAGTAACTCACAATCTAGCTAGACTCCAGCCCATCTTCTACCATTTTGCCCATTTTTACCACATCATTAAAAGGCCTACCCACAGCCGAGATCAAATTCCCCAAGTAAGTTGGTTCTTGAGCTTGAAGAAAGTAGTTGACCATCTCTTTTTCTTTCATTGGGGGATCGACTCTGGCAGCTTGCTATCTCCATCTGAGCCTGTACTCCCTAAAGATTTTAGTAGGCTTCTTTTCTATCTTGTCTAGGGACTTACGGTCCGGGACGATTTCTATATTATACTGAAAGTGCCTGGAAAATGCCTGAGCCATATCATCCCACGTGTACCACCTATTGGCATCTTGGCGGGTGTACCACTCCAACGATGCCCCACTTAGACTCTGACTGAAATACGCCATCAATAGTTTGTCTTTCTGACTGGCGCCTCTCATCCTACTGCAGTAACCTCTCAAATAAGCCACGGGATCTCTGTGCCCGTCATATAAATCAAACTTTGGCATCTTAAACCCAGTAGGCAATTGGACATCAGAAAACAAGCATAAGTCCCTGTAAGCCACACTAACTTGGCCACCCAATCCTTGCATGTTCCTGAAGGATTGCTCCAGACTTTTTACTTTTCAAAGTATCTCTTCTTGCTGCGGGTTTTTAAGCGGCTCTTTGATTTCCACCGGGTGTTCGAAGTGAGGGGTATAAGAATATGGCTCAGGAGATTTAAATGTAGGCTCTGGAGGATAGTACTGACAGTTGTGAGATTGAAACAGAGGTTCACCGGAAGATCTTTACAGTATGACAGTGGAGGCGCCACAAAGATAGGGGTGATATGTGGGGGAGGGATTTATTTGGGTGGTGGAGCTTGGGGAAGATAGGAGGTAGTGCCATAACTCTGTTGGTAGAAGGAGAAAGGCAATGATGAATTCGCACGAGGAAGCTCCTAAGACTAAGACAAATGTGGGATATATGCTGGATTGGCGGGATAAACTGGCGCCAGCTGACCCTTAGCCCAGGCCTGATGCATCTCAACCATCTGCTGTCTTAACATCCGTATCTCTTCAACCAACCCATTATCCCGTTTAACCAACTCAATTTTGTTGTCATCTGCCATTGCCTTTTGACTTTGTTGTATAGAAGAGTTACCACTTTGAGAACAACAAACCAACCACCTTTCTGCTATAAATATAACAAAATGAAGCCATCACATTAGCGTTAGGGCATTTAACAACAAAAATCTCACATTGTGTGTAATGCACCTAGTCACAGTTAATGGTTCTAGAATGACTTCGAGGGTACAAAGGTCATTTAACATCATCCAAATTTGTTCATGTAACGACCCGGCCGGTCGTTTTTAAAATTTATGCCCCGATCCCCAATTAACTGTTTCCCCTAAGTTCATTTCTGCTATTGTGGTTTGCCGGGAGGTTCGGTTCTAGAATTTGGAGTGTTTTGGGACACTTATTCCCTAAATGAAAGCTTTATAGTTGAAAAATGGCCAGTATTCAGAACAGTGTTAAGACGACCTCGGAACGGAAATCCGATGGTTCCATTAGCTCCATTAGGTGATTTCGGGGTTGGGAGCGCGTTCAGAATGTATTTTGGAGGTCTGTAGCTCAATTAGGCTTGAAATGCCGAAGTTTGGAATTTTCGGAAATGCGATCGATAGGTGAGATCTTGATCCGGGAGTTGGAATAGAATTCCGACAGTTACAGTAGCTTCGTTAGGTGATTTTTTATATGTCTACAAAATTTCAGGTCATTCAGATGTCGTTTGGTCGGGTTTTTGATAGCATATAGGTTTCGGAAGTTTTGTTTGAAACTTAGGCTTGAATCCGCTATAATTTAATGATTTTTGTGTTTAATGATATGTTTTTATGATTGGAACAATTTCGTATTGTGATTTGGAGTAGGTTGGTGGTTTTGGTTGAGGTCCCGGGGGCCTCGGGGGTGTTTCCGGGGGTCAAACGAACCATTTCTAGTTGAAGAACAAGTCAGTTTTGCTGTCATAAGTGTTGCAGATGGTTGATCTATGCGATCTCAATAGGTTGATGCGATCGCATAGAAGGCTTGGGGTGAGGCTCAGAAATTGCTCTATGCAATCGCGGAAAGGGCTATGCGATCGCATAGTTTTGGATGATTCTGCTCTGCGATCATAAAGGGGTCTATGCGATCGCATAGTGGAAAGATTAGGGGTCCTAGGTCCTATATTTTGTTCTATGCAATCGTGGAGCAGGGTGTGCGATCGCATAAGTCTATTTGGATAAGCTGTGCGATCGCATTGTTGTCTATGCGATCGCATAAGGTAAATTGGTGAGGTAGAAAAATTATGCTATGCAATCGCAACAAAGGTCATGCGATCGCATAGAGTAAATCACTGGGCAGATAGAACCAGTATATAAAATTTCATCTGTGAGGGTTTCACCATTTTTGCAAAAACTCAAGCTAGGGAGCTCGGTTTTGAGTGATTTTTCGCGTGCTTTTCAGAGACAATTGTTGGGTAACGATTTCTTACTCCCTTGTGATCATTATTCGTTAGTCCAAACTCAGTTTCTTCCTTTAATTTCGGATTTGGGGTGTAAAATTGGGGTAGTTTCATAGAAGAAACTTTGATAAATTAGAGGGCAAACAAACTTCGATTTCGATAAATTTTATATGGTTAGACTTGTGAGAGTACGAGGGTTCTGAAAACATAAAAATATTTTGATTCCGAGCCAATGGTTGCGGGGTATTTTGGTCATTTAACCCATGTTCGCACTGTAGCTTTAATTTTAACATTGTAATTGGTTACTTGCGATGTTTTTTACATTGTGTAATTGGTTTGACTAGATTTGGGCCACTCGGAGTCGGATACTCATGGCAAGGAAATCATTTCTTAGCGGTTTTGTACCCGAATTGAGGTAAGTGACTTGTCTAACCTTGCGTGTGGGAAGCTTCTCCCCTAGGACATATATGCGTTGATATAAATGCCTGGTACGCGAGGTGACATGCATGTACTTGCGCAGATTGTCAAAAAACCACCTTACTTGAACTGTTCAAATCGTGATATCCTTGTTATTTAATTTATATAATTGCAAGATTCATTTGGTGATAGCTAGAGAAGCATGATTAGATAGGATTATCTGTCTAAGTACCTACTTGTCTTAATTGAACTTCCTGGAACTTGTTGAGACTCAATTTGGTGTAGTTGTAGCTGTGTATTTCATATTTCTCTGTGTTTTCCTCTTATTGATTGTGTTTGTGTTTGTGGACTGCGGGTTCTATTCCCGGAGATCCGATGCTACTGACATAAAGGACTGTGGGTTCAATTTCCGGAGATTCTGAGATACTGAGATACGGACTGCGGGTTCAATTCCCGGAGATCCTGAGATACTAAGATACGAACTGCGGGTTCAATTCCCAGAGTTCCAGATATACTAATATACGGATTAGGGGTTCATTTCCCAGAGATCATGTGATACTGACATAAAGAAATGCGGGTTCAATTCTCGGAGATCCCGTGAGACTGATATATGGACTGCAGATTCGATTCTCGGAGATCTTGAGTTGCTCAGTATAGAGAGGGACTGCGGGTTCAATTTCCGAAGATTCTGGACTTGTTGATTTGTACATTGTTGTGTTGATTTCTCCTTGTTAGCTTAATTGTAGACGATTGTAGTATTTACCTCATGGCTGTTATTTCAGTCTTTTTCTTATTTGAACTGCTCGATATTATTATTATCACTATTCTTATTATTTTTAGGTAGGGCCCTGACCTTCCTCGTCAGTACTCCATCGAGGTTAGGCTTGGCACTTACTGAGTACCGTCATGGTGTACTCATGCTACTCTTCTGCACACTTTTGTTGTGCAGATCCTAGTACATCCGATCAGCCGCACTACAGGTGATCTAGGAGAACCTTCAGGAGACTCGAGGTATGATCGGCTACGTCCGTAGATCCGGAGGGTCTTCTTCTATTAATCATAGTGACATTAGTTATTTCTTTATTTTCATTGTATAGACACTCTTGATGTATAGAGCCACAGTTGTACTATTTCTTAGTCTGTGTTGCCCGTGAGTTTCCGGGTCTTAGTAGTTGTGTTTTCTTCTGGTATTTGGTGAAGTTTATGTGCCGAGCGGTACTTGTTACATTTCTTTTACGTCATCTCGCTGTTATCTTATATTTTCTTTCATGAAAGTGTATATTCCGCATTGTGTTAGGCTTACCTAGTGGCGAAGACTGGGTGCCGTCATGACATGTTCACCTTTCATTAACTAGTGTCGTCACAAGTCGGTATCAAAGCTCTAGGTTCATAGGAGTCACGGGACACAGACCGGTTATTTGGAGTCTCGCTGATTGATACAGAGGCGTCTGTATTTATCTACGAGGGGCTATGTAACTGTTTAACAAAATCTTCATTTCTTTTGAATTACTTGTCGTGCGATATTTTGGCACCAAATCTAAACTTTTGTTTTCTATTCTCTCACGGATGGTGAGGACACGTGCTACTCGTGAGGATTAGGCACACGCGCCCCTGCTGCCGCCGCCAGAGGCCGGGGCCGTGGTAGAGGTCGAGGACGCGCCCGAGGTGCAGCCATAGCACCCGTGCGCACTATCGCTGAGGCACCACCGGTGGATCAGGTTGGAGCGCAGGCACATGGTACACCAACAATAGCTGCTACTACTCTAGAACTCCGGGAGACCCTGGCCCAGTTTTTGAGCATGTATTCCACTCTAGCACAGGCAGGGTTGCTTCCTCTCGCTGCAACTACATCTCAGGCCGGGGGAGGGACCCAGACTCCCACAACCGGCACACCTGAGCAGCGAGTGCCCGAGGGGCAGGTTCTAGAGATTATTACTATGCCTCCTACCGCACCAGTACAGCCCAGAGGCGGGCCAGCTGCCCCCGAGGACGAGCAGCATAGGTTAGAGAGGTTTAAGAAATATGATCTTCCAGTGTAAAGTGGCTTGGCTTCAGATAATGCATTGGGATTTCTGGAGGAGAGTCATTGTATCCTCCGTACTATGGGTATAGTGGAGACCAGTGGGCTTTCCGTTACTGCTTTTCAGCTTCGAGGGTCCGCTTATAATTGGTGGCGCACGTATGAGTTGGATAGTCTAGATGAGTCTGCCTCGTTGACCTGGACACAGTTTTCTGATATGTTTTTGAGGGAGTTTGTTCCCCAGAGCCTTAGGGATGCTTGACGATCGGAGTTTGAGCGGTTGCGTCAGGGTTCTATGACAGTATCGGAGTATGCTATTAGTTTCACCCGTTTAGCCAAGCATGCACCGACTTTGGTAGCCACGGTCCGGAGAGAGAGTGTGGAGGTTTATTGAGGGCCTTATTCTGCCGATCCGATCCAGCATGGCTAGAGAGCGAGAGACAGATGTATCGTATCAACAGGCAGTGAGTATTGCCAGGCAGATCAAGGGTATGCTCCCTAGAAAGCGAGGAGAGAGAAAGACCAAGAGGTCTCGTGAGTCGGGTTATTTCTCCGGTGCCCGTACTTTAGTAGCCGGTCATTTTGGCAGGGGTTATTACGGTCGCCCAGTCCATTCAGCATTGCCAGCAGCTGGTAGTACTCCAGCTCTTCCAGCACCTCAGGAGCCTTATTATGCTCCCCTAGTTTCTAGTGCACCTCCTGCGTGGGGTACCTCCAGAGGTCAGTCCAGCGGGAGCGGGGCCGGTAAGTCATAGCCAGCGCGTCCTCCTAGGGCTTGTTTTGAGTGCGGGGATACTTGCCATCTGGTTAGGGAGTGCCCTAGGCGTAGGAGAGGAGCGCCTCCGCAGACTTTGCAGCCTCATCATGGTTCATAGGGGAAGCAGGACATCGTTCCAGCCCCAGCTGCCACCCCACTTACCCAGCCAGCCAGGGGCGAGGATTAGGGTGATAGAGGCCATCCTTGAGGGAGGGGTCAGGCTAGATTTTATGCTATTCCTGATTGCACTGCAGCTGTCACCTCCGATTCTGTTATCACAGGTATTATCTTGGTTAGTCACAAAGAGGCATCGATTTTATTCGATCCTGGTTCTACTTATTCATATGTGTCCTCTTATTTTGCTTCACATCTGGGTGTGTCTCGAGATTCTTTGAGTGCCCCCATTTATGTTTCTACTCCGGTGGGAGATTCTTTGGTTGTGGACCGTGTGTATCAGTCGTGTTTGGTCACTATTTTTGGTTTTGAGACCATCGTTGATCTTTTATTGCTCGGTATGGTTGATTTTGATATTATTCTGGGCATGGAGTGGTTGTCGCCCCACTATGCTATTCTTGATTGTCACGCCAAGACCGTGACGCTGGCTACGCCAGGCATTCCACGTATTGAGTCGAGTGGTACTCTAGATCATACCTCCAGCCGTGTTATTTCCTTTCTCAAAGCTCAGCACATGGTTGAGAAGGGGTATGCAGCTTAACTAGCTTATGTGAGGGATGTTAGTATTGACACTCCTTCTATTGATTTTGTCCCAGTGGTACGTGATTTCTCTGATGTATTTCCAGCTGATCTCCCGGGCATGCCGCCCGATAGAGATATCGATTTTGGTATTGATTTATTGCCGGGCACTCAGCCCATTTCTATTCCTCCGTAACGCATGGCTCCTCCTGAGTTGAAGGAGTTGAAGGATCAGTTACAGTAGTTGTTGGGTAAGGGTTTCATTCGACCCACTGTTTCACCTTGGGGTGCTCTTGTGTTGTTTGTTAAGAAACAGGACGGTTCTATGCGTATGTGTATTGACTATCGCCAGTTGAACAAAGTTACAGTGAAGAATCGGTATCCTTTGCCATGAATTGATGACTTATTTGACCAGTTACAGGGCGCACAGGTGATCTCCAAGATTGATTTGCGCTCTGGTTATCATCAGCTAAAGATTCGGGAGCCAGATATTCGGAAGACTGCCTTCAGGACTCGGTATGGTGACTACGAGTTTCTCATTATGTCTTTCGGGCTGACTAATTCCCCAGTAGCTTTTATACATTTGATGTACAATGTATTCAGGCCGTACCTTGACTTGTTCGTGATTGTTTTCATTGATGATATTTTGGTATATTCCCAGAGTCGAGAAGAGCACGAGCAGCACTTGAGGATAGTGCTTCAGACTCTGAGGGAGAAGCAATTATATGCAAAGGTCTCTAAATGTGAATTTTGGCTGAGTTCGGTGGCATTTGTAGGCCACGTGGTGTCGAGCGAGGGTATTCGAGTGGATCCGAGGAAGGTGTTAGGTCGTGCAGAGTTGGCCCAGGCCCTCCTCAGCTATTGAGATTCATATCTTACATGGTCTGGCGAGTTATTATCGTTGTTTTGTAGAGGGGTTCTCCTCGATCGCAACACCATTGACCAGGTTGACCCAAAAGGGTGCCCTTTTCAGTAGACAGAGGAGTGTGAGGCGATCTTTCAAAAGCTCAAGACAGCTTTAACTTCGTCCACTATCTTGAATACCGGTTCGGGGTCCTATACGGTATATTGTGATGACTCACGGGTTGGACTCGGTGCAGTATTAATGCAGGACGGTAGAGTAATTGCTTACGTGTCCCGACAGCTGAAGGTTCATGAAAAGAACTACCCTATCCACGATCTTGAGCTAGCTGCCATTGTTCACGCCTTGAAGATTTGGCGTCATTATTTGTATGGGGTTCCTTGTGAGATTTACACTGATCATCGGAACTTGCAACACTTACTTAAGCAGAAGGACCTGAACATGCGTCAGAGGAGATGGTTGGAGCTGCTGAAGGACTATGATATTACCATTCTTTATCACCCGGGCAAGGCCAATGTGGTTGTCGATGCCTTGAGTTGCCGGGCGGAGAGCTTGGGGATTTTGGCATATCTGCCAGCTTCGGAGACCAATGGTGATGGATGTTCAGGCTTTGGCCAGACAGTTTATTAGATTGGACCTTTCGGAGCTCAGCTGGGTTTTGGCCTATGTGGTTTCTCGGTCTTCTTTATTGATCGCATCAGAGAGCGGCAGTTTGATGACCCTTATTTGCAGGATCTTTAGGACAAGGTTCGACGTGGTGATGCCTGAGCTGTCACCATCGGGGATGACGGAGTGATGAGGATGTAGGGACGTATTTGTGTGCCCAATGTAGATGATCTTCGAGAGCTGATTCTAGCAGAGGCCCATAGCTCGCGGTATTCCATCCATCCGGGTGTCGCGAAGATGTATCAGGACTTGAGGCAACATTACCGGTGGAGGCGGATGAAGAAGGATATAGTTGACTATGTTTCTAGGTGCCTCAACTACCAGCAGGTGAAGTATGAGCATCAGCGTCTGGGTGCGTTAATGCAGCAGATTGAGATTCTAGAGTGGAAATGGGAGCGCATCACCATGGACTTTGTATCTGGACTTCCAAGGACTCTGAGGAAGTTTGATTCCATTTGGGTCATTGTGGATCGGCCGACCAAGTCCGCCCATTTCATACTGGTAAGCACTACTTACTCGTCAGAGCGACTGGCAGAGATCTACATCAGGGAGATAGCCCGGCTGCATGGTATTCCAGTTTCCATCATTTCAGATAGGGGTACTCAGTTCACTTCATGGTTTTGGAGAGCCGTGCAGCAGGAGTTAGGCACTCGGGTGGAGCTGAGCATAGTGTTTCACCCCCAGACGGATGGCCAGTCTGAGCGCACTATTTAAATTTTAGAAGATATGCTTCGTGCGTGCGTGATTGAGTTTGGAGGTTAATGGGATCATTTCTTGCCACTAGAAGAGTTTGCTTATAACAATAGCTATTAGTCCAACATTCAGATGGCACCATTTGAGGCCCTATATGGTAGGAGGTGCAGGTCCCCCGTGGGTTGGTTCGAGCTGGGCGAGGCTAGGCTACTACGTACTGAGATCGTCTAGGATGCAATGGACAAGGTCAAGGTGATTCAGGACAGACTCCATGCGACCTAGTCCAGACAGAAGAGTTATACGGACAAGAAGGTCCGCAGTGTGGCTTTTATGGTTGGCGAGCGGGTTCTACTTCGGGTCTCGCCCATGAAGGGCGTCATGAGGTTTGGGAAGAAGGGGAAGCTGAGTCTGAAATTTATTTTTCCTTTTGAGATTTTGAGGCGTATTGAGGAGGTTGCTTATGAGCTGGCCTTACCTCCCAGCCTAGCTGGAGTCCATCCCGTATTTCATGTCTCTACGCTCCGGAGATACCATGGTGACCCGTCGCACGTGTTTGATTTAACTTGTGTTCAGCTAACGAGGATCGGTCTTATGTTAAGGAGCCAGTGGCCATTTTGGATAGGCAAATCAGGAAGCTAAGATCAAAGAACATCACGTCAGTAAAGTTCCAGTGGCGGGGTCAGCCCACCGATGAGGCAACTTGGGAGACCGAGCAGGATATCCACAGCCAGTACCCTCATCTCTTCACCACTTCAGGTATGTTTTCTATGCTCGTTCGAGGACGAATGAATCTTTTAGTGTGGGAAGATGTAACGACCCGACTGGTCATTTTTTAAATTTATGCCCCAATCCCCAATTAACTGTTTCCCTAGGTTCATTTCTGCTATTGTGGTTTGCCGGGAGGTTCGGTTCTAGAATTTGGAGTGTTTTGGAACACCTAGTCCCTAAAGGAAAGCTTTATAGTTGAAAAATGTCCCATATTTGGAACAGTGTTAAGACGACCTCGGAACGGATATCTGGTGGTTACATTAGCTCCATTAGGTGATTTCGGGGTTGGGAGCGCGTTCGGAATGTATTTTGGAGGTCTGTAGCTCAATTAGTCTTGAAATGCCAAAGTTTGGAATTTTCGGAAATCCGATCGATAGGTGAGATCTAGATCCGGGAGTCAGAATGAAATTTTGACAGTTGCAGTAGCTTCATTAGGTGATTTTTGGATATGTCTCCAAAATTTCAGGTCATTTGGACGTCGTTTGGTCGGGTTTTTGATAGCATGTAGGTTTCGGAAGTTTGGTTGAAACTTAGACTTGAATCAGCTATAATTTAATGATTTTTATGTTTAATGATATATTATTTTTATTGGAACAAGTTCGTATCGTGATTTGGAGTAGGGTGGTGGTTTTAGTTGAGGTCATGGGGGCCTCGCGGGTGTTTCCGGGGGTCAAACGAACCATTTCTAGTTGAAGAACAAGTGAGTTTTGCCGTCATAAGTGGTGCAGACGGTTGCTCTATGCAATCGCAATAGGTTGATGTGATCACATAGAAAGCTTGGGGTGAGGCTCAGAAATTGCTCTATGCGATCGCATAGTTTTGGATGATTGTGCTCTACGATCGCAAAGGGGTCAATGCGATCGCATAGTGGAAAGATTAGGGGTCCCGGGTCCTATATTTTGTTCTATGCGATCGCGGAGCAGGATGTGCGATCGCATAAGTCTATTTGGATGAGCTGTGCGATCGCATTGTTGTCTATGCGATCGCATAAGGTAAATTGGCAAGGTAGAAAATTTATGCTATGCGATCGCAACAAAGGTCATGCGATCGCATAGAGTAAATCACTAGGCAGACAGAACGAGTATATAAAATTTCATCCGCGAGGGTTTCACCATTTTTGCAAAAACTCATGCTATGGAGCTCGGTTTTGAGTGATTTTTCGCGTGCTTTTCAGAGACAATTGTTGGGTAACGATTTCTTACTCCCTTATGATCAGTGTTCGCTAGTCTAAACTCAATTTCTTTCTTTAATTTTGGATTTGGGGTGTAACATTTGGGGTAGTTTCATAGAAGAAACTTTGATGAATTGGAGGGGCAAGCGAACTCTGATTTAAATAAATTTTATTTGGTTAGGCTCGTGAGTGTACGAGAGTTCTGAAAACGTAAAAATATTTCGATTCCGAGCCGATGGTTGTAGGGGTATTTTGGTCATTTCACCTATATTCGCACTGTAGCTTTAATTTTATCATTGTAATTGGTTACATGCAACGTTATTTACACTGTGTAATTGGTTTGACTAGATTCAGGCCACTCGAAGTCGGATACTCGTGGCAAGGGAATCGTTTCTTAGCGGTTTTGTACCAAAATTGAGGTAAGTGACTTGTCTAACCTTGCGTGGGGGAACCTTCTCCCCTAGGATATATATGTGTTGATTTAAATGCCTGGTACGCGAGGTGACGCGCGTGTACTTGCACAGATTGTCGAAAAACCACCTTACTTGAACTGTTCAAATTGTGATATCCTTGTTATTTAATTTATTTAATTGCAAGATTTATTTGGTGATAGCTAGAGAAGCATGATTAGATAGGATTATTTGTCTAAGTGCCAACTTGTCTTAATTGAACTTCCTGGAACTTGTTGAGACTGGATTTGGTGTTGTTGTAGCTGTGTATTGCATATTTCTCTGTGTTTTCCTCTTATTGATTTTGTTTGTGTTTGTGGACTGCGGGTTCAATTCCCGGAGATCCGATGCTACTGAGGTAAAGGACTGCGGGTACAATTCCCGGAGATCTTGAGATACTGAGATACGGATTACGGGTTCAATTCCCGGAGATCCTGAGATACTAAGATACGGACTGCGGGTTCAATTCCCGGAGATCTAGAGATACTAATATACGGACTGCAGGTTCAATTCCCGGAGATCTTGTGATACTGAGATAAAGGAATGCAAGTTCAATTCCCGGAGATCCTGTGAGACTAATATATGGACTGCGGGTTCGATTCCCGGAGATCCTGACTTGTTGAGTATAGAGAGGGACTGCAGGTTCAATTCCCGGAGATCCTGGACTTGTTGATTTGTACATTATTGTGTTGATTTCTCCTTGTTAGCTTAATTGTAGACGGTTGTAGTATTTACCTCATTGCTGTTATTTCAGTCTTATTCTTATTTGAACTGCTCGATATTATTATTATCACTATTATTATTATTTCTCGGTAGGGCCCTGACCTTCCTCGTCACTACTCTATCGAGGTTAGGCTTGGCACTTACTGAGTACCTTCGTGGTGTACTCATGCTACTCTTCTGTACACTTATGTTGTGCAGATCCAGGTACATCCGATCAGGCGCACTACAGGTGATCTAGGAGCATCTTCAGGAGACTCGAGGTATGATCTGCTACGTCCACAGATACGGAGGGTCTTCTTCTATTCATCTTAGTGACATCAGTTATTTCTTTATTTTCGTTGTATAGACACTCTTGATGTATAGAGCCATAGTTGTACTCTTTCTTAGTCTGTGTTTCCCGTGAGTTTTTGGGTCTTGGTAGTTGTGTTTTCTTCTGGTATTTGGCGAAGTGTATGTGCCGAGCGGCACTAGTTACATTTCTTTTACGTCATCCCGCTGTTATCTTATCTTTTATTTCATGAAAGTGTATATTCCGCATTATGTTAGGCTTACCTAGTCGCGAAGACTGGGTGCCATCATGACATGTTCACGATTCGTGAACTAGGATCGTGACAGTTCATTTCAACCTCTCTTTTCTTTGCTTTCCTCTCGTTTCTTAGCTAGCTCATTTTCTTTCTCCCTTTTCCTTCTAATTATTGCTCGTTTTCTTCCTTCTCATTTCTCACCCCACAACTCTACCCCTTTTTTTCTTTTTCGTTTTCTTTTTCCTTTCTTTTTTCTTTCTTTTTCCTTTATTTTTCCTTTTTTCCTTTTTTTTCCTCTTAATAATGAATAAATGATTCGATCAAACCTTATGTAGGTTGACTACGTATCATGACCCCTCATGAATCAGATCTTTACATAGTTCTGCAAGAATGAGAATAAGGTAAACAAACAGACATATTCTCCATTTGTTTTTGCTTTTTTGAATTTTTGAGGTTAATACCTTAAAGAAAACTTTTAAAAAGTTACTAAAGGAAAATTCTCTTCTTCGTTTTTAATTTTTGTCCTAACATGGTAAAGAAAATATAAAAATAAATTTTATTTTAAGTGGTAGATATTAATTGCCTAAAGGAAGAACCACCTAAAATATTTTTTTTTTATTTCTACAACTAGTATTCTAAAGAAAATTTATACCGAAAATGTGAAATGCAACATCTCATTTTTTTTTTGGATTTTAATTTATTACACACCTTTTCAAATGCAAAATAGAAAGTACAATAATAATAATAAAGCTCGACATTACTTATTCAAAACTAAAAGGTAAAAGATGGCATAAAATAAAAAATAGAGTCAAAACAAAAAAGAAAAGAAAATTCTCTTTTAATCCGCTTCTGAATGAGTGATCCTTGGCTAGACGTCCTAGGCTCTGTCATGTCCAAACTCCGACAAGTGATCCAAACCTATATGAGAAAACTTAAACCAACACCATGTGCGACAAAAACATTTCCTATTAGACACATTCAAGACATGGTCGTGATTATTTTTTGCAAAATGATTTATTTAGCCGAAAGGTGGCTTGAAGTGTAAAATTTGGCTAAAACTCCGCAAAGCCAAAACCTAAGATTTACTAGGAAGACCGGACCCTATGTGGGTTGCCTACGTATCCCGTCCCGAGATATGAGAATCAGGTTCGCGTAGTTCGGGTAGATTGGATACGGTTGAGAATTAAAACAAACAACTAATGTGAGAAAATATATTTATTTATTTTTTGCTTTTTCTTGAAAAATGATGCAAAACCTTTTTTTTTCCTTTTATTTTTATTTTTGTACAATGATAAAATGTATAATCTTTTGGATATTTAATATTTTTTCCATTTTGGTCATTTTCTTAATAAAAACGTAACAAAACAAAACTAGGTCCTACTTGCTTTATTTTCACACATCACCCTCTCATTTTCTCTTTTCTTTCTCTTTTACTTTTTCTTTTTTTTTTCATTGTTTTTTTTTTCATTTACCCTCAACTATTATTGGTCTACAAAATGACCCTTTTACCCTTGAATAAATGCAACATGTAGCACATAGCATGCATCAAGATGGTCTGTTATTTTAGGTACACCTATCCTAGACGGATTCAACCCCTGTATTGAGTCCCCTAAGTCAAATACACGTCATGCAAATAAGCGCTCCTACTAGGGATCTCGCATGAAGTCAAGTTATTCTAGGTTCAAAACTTGGGTATGTGTTCTAGACTGCGCACCCGAGCGGACAACTCGAGTCGAGGAGGGCTACGTACCGGGAACCAAAAGGCCATCTGGCTTAGTAACTTTTCCGGCCTCTTTCTTATTTCAAGGTATTGACACTAACAGAATAGGGAGTCTCAACTAGTAAACACATCCCCGGAGGTGAGAAGAGAAGGGTTTTCGGCACAGTTTATATACAGTTCAGATAATATCAAAGCGGTAAACATATAGCACATTAAGCATGGACATGTTGAAAATCAGATATAACCAGATACAACAATTATTTCGAGCTCGAATTCTTAAACCCTTAACCAAAGTTCTGGGTTTGTCTCCCCAGCAGAGTCGCTAGAGTTGTTACACCTCCTTTTTCGCTACTACCGTGAGGGCATAAATGAGTTTTTCTAATTAAATTACAATAAAAAAACGGGATTTATTATTACAATTCAGAGTTTCCACTAGGGAGATTAATGATGTCCCAAGTCACCGGTTGGATCCCGAACCGAAGAAAATATGACTCTGTTAATAGTCCGTGAACCAAAAACTCGAGTAAGGAATTTTGTTAACCCGGGAGAAGGTGTTAGGCATTTCCGGATTCCGTGGTTCAAGCATGGTCGCTCAACTGTTGTATTTAGTTTTAGCTTAGTTATTTGATTTTACAACATGTTTTAACTAGTGTGCCTTTTATTAGTAACCCGTTTTTATTTTTATTTTAATAAGAATTGCAACATCGTGAAAATGCGTTTCGGACCACGTCGCACCAATGCACCCGTGGTTGTCGTCATATTTCAACTTCGCTGAGACTTAGATTTGGGTCACGTAAATATGCACTCGAGTTTAGGAAAGTAATATTATTAAACATGCACCTAAAGCAACTACGCGATTGCACTTTGCGAAGCCCATAGAATTTGCTAAATGGCACGCCACGAATTCTAAATAATTTTAATAACCAATTATTGAGGGCTCCGCCTTTTGGTGTTGCTTATGCATTACTCCCTCCGGTCCAAAATAAGTAATTTTTTGGATGTTTTCACACATATTAACAAAGTCACTTTTTAGCATTAATTAGCAATAGAATTGACAATTTTAACCTTACTATCACACATAAACACTCCTAATACATATTCCAATACTATTTACTCCAAGGACAATGTAGAAAAAATATCTTTAGGTCATTCTTGAAATCCGGAAAAATAACTTATTTTGGACCACAAAAAAAATGCCAAAAATCACTTATTTTGGACCGGAGGGAGTACATGAAACTACCATATGAATTTTAACTACTGTAATGTCTAACAATTACCCAATGCAACAGTAAACTATCATGAACCAATCATTAAACTAAATACCCCCTCCGGTCCAACATAAGTAATTTTTTGGATGTTTTCACACATATTAAGAAAGTTACTTTTTAGCATTAATTAGCAATAGAATTGACCATTTTAACCTTACTATCTCACATAAACACTTCTAACACATATTCCAATACTATTTACTCCAAGGACAATGTAGGAAAAACATCATTAAGTTATTCTTGAAATCCGAAAAAATCACTTATTTTGGACCACAAAAAAAGGCCAAAAAATCACTTATTTTCGACCGGAGGGAGTAACAAGATTACACATTTAACGTCTGAAGCAAAATAGCATAGGTTTTTGCTTTCGCATTTCAAACAACAGTAAATGAATTAATGCATTTATGCAAGAATAAGAGGCCATATACATTACCAAAATGTAAACTAATAAAGTAACCAAATATAGATGTTGCAACTTAAGACAGTAGAACCAAACTCATGAATCTCATAACCATACAATCATCATTGACACACGATGCCATCAAATTCATGCTCACATCCGGCGTGAAAGCGAACATCATACGTTTTCAAGCATCACATTGATTCAACTTCAAATAAATCATCAACTAGATAAATCACAGAATTAAATTACCAAACCAACATTAAACTCAAAACTGGAATAAAATGAGTAGAGGATTAATGGATGAAACCTCGCCGGCAACCTCGAACTGGCTTTGGCCAAAAACTAAAAGAAACGATCGATGTTCGTACGAAGAGCTCGGGACACGCCGGAACCACGACAATACTCAACAGCTACTGGTTTGTCAATAGGTATGGCTGCTGCTCGCCTGAAGGAGAACTGGTGGACTGGTCGACGCTACTGGTTTTTTCCGGTGACTGCTGAGGACGGGCAGTTGTTTGGGTGGTGTGGATGGTTAGCGTGGTCGACCGTCGTTTGGTCGTGAGGGCTGGAATTGCTGGTGATGGGTGTTCGACTCACAATGTTCACTAGCATTTATGAATTCGAAACAATTATTGAAAATCAAGGGTCAATCATAGCAGGTCGTAACACATCTGAAATTCGATAAAGGAAAAGACAATGGGAACATATGTAGAGACAACATAAGATATTAGTGATCTTTATTCATCATAATGGGTTAATCTGCCTCTCCATGAAGAGGTTCAGATCTTTCCAATCACATTTTCATAGATCTATTGTTATTCTGTATTTTTGGTATTGGGTTCTCACTCTGTGTTGTACTCTGTGTTTTTTAGAGCCCCCATAGGGAGAGAGTGGAGCCCCTTTTCTCATGACCGCCTGTGTATTTATAGATCTTTGTTGTACCAGTTGACTTTCTTGGAGATTGGGTCTGTGTCAGGAGGTTATTTCGGGCGTACCCGGAAGGCGTCGACCCTGGCCAAAACTTCTAGGCGGGTGCGGATAGTATCTCTTAGTTGAGGGCAGCCTTGCTGCTTGTTACGTTCGCATTGGTCAAGGAAAGTGATTAACCCACTTGATTACTATAAGGTCAAGTTATAGCCCATACAGTTAGTCCCTCCGCTTATCATGGTCGCGTCGAGGTAGACCGTGGTAAACAGATATGACCGTTTGAAGAGCGCTCCTTCCCGGGCGAGAGGATGATAGTTGCTTATGGTGCCCTATTACTATTTTCTTTTTCATGGAGGAGGTATGATTGCGTGTGCGTATATTCGTGGCGAAGGGTAATGGTAGGTACGCCGTAATCATAGGTTAGGGTACATTTTGTTCGCGCAAGCTTTGGGACGCGGGGCCTAGATGCCTCGGCCGATAAGGCATCTTCATGTTCGGGATATTTGAAGTGGTAGCCGCAATTTTGGCGTATACTCGCCGGTTTTAATCGTGGTGGTGATGGTTTTGGTGAAACCGAACCATTTTCTGATGGTTGGGATGCGCATTTAATGGCGTCTGTCGGTTTCCCGAGGTTTGATTCAATTTGCCTATAAGAAGGTCTGAGATGTCTGACATCCAACACTCTTTGGTTTACTAATAGCTCTCTTTTTTGACGAATTCTTAAAAAATTCTATTCTTCCTCCGAAATATTTGCCGTTCGTTCTCAGTTAGCTTTATCGTTCCCCTTTAGCCTTTCTGGTGACCTGAACCAATGGCTGGCTCTTCTTGTCGTGACGGTCTTCCGACGTTGGTACTGGTTGGTCCTTCGGTGATCGAAGGGTTGTCTCTGGTGCTTCCGGGTGTTGGTCGGGATGAAACTGATAGAGTACCCTCAGTAGATGAGATACTCCCGGGCGGCGGGGAACTTGGCAGTGGACTTCACCGCAGATGGAGGGGAAGGCCCAGTGGATGAGGCCTCGTTGATGGGGGAGGTGGGTATGACCCAGCTGCACGAGCAAGGGTTCATCCCCTCTCATGGCGATGTTGTACTGGCTCAGTCAAAGGAAAGGGTCCACACCGACCATGTCGGGTATTACGTGTTCTGTTCTTATCCCCTTAGGCTGGGGTTCAGATACCCCTCCCCAATCTAGTAGTCGATTTCTACCGGTACTACAGTGTGCGTCCGGGGTAGCTCACCCCATCCTTGTACAAGCTCTTGGCCATGCTATTGAAGTTCTCGTAGCTGGCTGGTCGGACGGTCACGTTGCAGCACGTACTTGCTCTGTACGCCCCTCAGCGAGTCCGGGGGAGCATGATCCGGATGGTCCCGTGCGGGTCGCAGGGCTTGCTGACTGCTTTGGACGACGAGGTCGAGCCTCGTCAATTCGAACAATTTTTCTACATCAGGACCGATCATTTGGTGGTGCCCTCTCTAGGGTTTCCAGAGACTTGGAATCACAGTCGTAAGTTACGGTTTATCTCTTTGGCGGGGTCGAATTTACTCTTCTTCTTCATTTTTGAATGGTCATTGTTTTGTTGTTATTTCTGTAGTCGACAGGTTGCCCCCGCCTTTATTCATTGGTCTGCGCGGATGGCTTGAGGTTATCCTTCCGCATACCGAGGGGATCCTTCGTGGGCGTCTTTCTCGAGGAGGCACGGCCAAGGGCTGGCCGTACGTAAGGAGTTTTGTTGTCTTTGGGCGTGTCCAATTTTTGGTTGTTGCCATGACTTGGGACTGATCCAATTTTATATTTGCAGGGCGGGTATACCGCGGCAGGGCTCCCCAGCTAGTATTCCAGCGGCCTAGAGTGATTGCCAGGTTCTTTGCTGCGCTGGCAGCCGATCAGGTGCCCAGGGCCACCTCAGTCGAATCTGTTGCAGCGCCCTCTCCCGTGCGCCCCTTTCTTGATGGTGGGGGCCTGTCAAGAGCAGTTCGCCCTCGGGAGGCGTCTCCCTCTCGTGATGAGGACGAGAGGCCTTTAATTAGTCGTAGAGTCATTCCCCCTTCAGCCCCCTCAGCAGCTCGGCCCGCTGCCAATGATGTGATAAATGTGGATTCCTTACCCGCCTCCGGGACGAGGGAGAACCTTGACGCGGCGCGCGTTCCAGGAGTCGGGACAGATGATTCTCAGGCTCGAGAGGAGCGAGAAGGAAGTGCCGCCCCTACCGCTCAATCCTCTACTAACAAGTTTGAGGTGGAAGAGCCCTCTCGGGTGATCGTGGATATTGGCGACTCGAGTACACCATCGACGGAGGTGGCGGCAGCGGGAGAAGGGTCCCCATCCAGTTTTGACTTGGACTTTGAGGATGTCCGCATATTACGTGACGGGGTCACGAACGCGACAGTCCACACAGACGGGAGGCCACGTGTGATCAAGATTCCCGCAAATGAGAATCTGTTGCCGACGGAGTCTGCTCTATTGCCACTGCTGGGCCAGTTGTGTTCCTCAGTTAAAAATGAGTCGCTGAGAGAGGTGACAGACGTGGGTTTAATGAACGAGGTGGCGTCGCTGGGAATGAGAGTATGTGCTCTGGGCTGATTATTTATCTACGAGCTTCTCGTTTCCTGTCCTCTCATGGGCTTCTATATCTGACTCCTTTGCTCTTTTTACGTTGTTTTGCAGGTGTTTTTGTTGCAGGTGGAGGGCCTCCATCTGGCCAAGTTTTGGTCTGGGGTACTTCTTCAGGTTCTCGAGAGGCGTTGCCGGTATCGGATCTGGTGTAGGGAGCTTAGTGAGCGCATAAAGGGTTGATCACCGTAACCAGGAGCTGGGTGGGGAGCTAGCGCGGAATGAACTGCACAAGAGCTAGGCGCTCGGTTGTGTCGAGGCCTTGGAGGATCCGCTGCGTCAGATGAGTGACGAGCTTGATGCTGGACGGAGGGTGTCATTGGAGAGTGCGCGCTTATGCCTGACCAGTGTGACGGAGGTCACTTCGGAGTGGAGCGGGAAGGTCGCTGCGCTGGAAGGGGAAGTGGCCGACCTGAAACGCAAGCTGCCCGAGGCTTCTGCTCGGGCGAACGAACTTGAAGGGGTCATCCGTGCCAACAATTTCCAACTCTCGTTGGTAAGGGCCGCCGCCGCTTTCAGGGACAGTGGCCTTGAAGAGCGGATTAGGGTTCTGGAGCAGAACGCTCAGGATGCTGCGGGGTAAATTGCACTCCTTGAAGAGGAGAACCGGCGCATTCAGGAACAGTCTGAGTTTATGGGTAGCTCTCGTGAAGCTTGGGTTTATGCCGAGGCTCAACGGGACATATATAAACATCTGTTCGAGGCAGGTATTATCTCTAAAGTTGTCTCCGCAGGGGCGCGCCAGAGGGCACGGGAAGCCCGCGAGGAATGCGGCTTGATACTGCGACGCACGGTATCGATGATGTCCCTGGCGGGAGCTTGGCTGGAGCTGGGGATGACATGTGCGCCGCGGATGCCGGTGAAGGCGGAACTAGCGGTGGAGCAGCGCGGGCCGGCGGCGGTGGGACTGGCGTGGACGGTGGTACTGGCAATCCCTAGTGATTGATGATTAGTTTATGATTCCTTTGTCGATTGTTGTCGTGTGTGGCTATTTTTCCTTCCTTTATTTTTATTCTATTTATAATTGTGGTTTGTTTCAAACAATATTTGTATTAGGGCGGACGGGTGTGGCCTGCGTCCGTCTTTTTTAATTGGGGGGTGGGGGATTCCTCCTTTTCCTGTTGTTTGCTTATTGATCGCTCCACTTTACGTTTTCCCTTAGTATGGTCATTAAGTGTTCCGGATCGAGAGCTCAAAACCAGAATATTGCTTCAACCTTTGTTGAATTAACGTGGCGAAGGCTCGTGGCCTGAGTCCCGGTTCAACCGCGGTTGGACGTTGTTGACTCTTTTGAGCCGGGGGCTCATATCCCGCCCGTTACTTCGACTATCGTTGAATTAGCGTGGCGGAGGCTCGTGGCCTGAGTCCCAGTTCAGCCGTAGTTGAACTTTATTGATTCTTTTGAGTCGAGGGCTCATAGCCCGAGTTTTACTTCAACTATCGTTGAATTAGCGTGGCGAAGGCTCGTGGCCTGAGTCCTAGTTCGACCATAGTTGAACTTATGTTGATGCTTTGGAGTCGAGGGCTCAAAGCCTGAGTCTTACTTTGACTATCGTTGAATTTATGTTGGCGAAGGCTCGTGGCCCAAGTCCTAGCTCAACCGTAGTTGAACTTTGTTGATTCTTCTGAGTCGAGGGCTCATAGCCCGAGTTTTACTTCAACTATCGTTGAATTAGTATGGCGAAGGCTCGTGGCCTGAGTCCTAGTTCGACCGTAGTTGAACTTATGTGGATGCTTTTGAGTCGAGGGCTCATAGCTCAAGTCTTACTTCAACTATTGTTGAATTTATGTTGGCGAAGGCTCGTGGCCCGAGTCCCAGCTCAACCGTAGTTGAACTTTGTTGATTCTTCTGAGTCGAGGGCTCACAGCCCGAGTTTTACTTCAACTATCATTGAATTAGCGTGGCGAAGGCTCATGGCCTGAGTCCTAGTTAGACTGTAGTTTAACTTATGTTGATGCTTTTGAGTCGAGGGTTCATAGCCCGAGTCTTAATTCAACTATCGTTGAATTTATGTTGGCGAAGGCTCGTGGCCTGAGTCCCAGCTCAACCGTAGTTGAACTTTGTTGATTCTTCTGAGTCGAGGGCTCATAGCCCGAGTTTTATTTCAACTATCATTGAATTAAATTGGTGAGGGCTCGTGGCCTGAGTCCTAGTTCAACCGTAATTGAACTTATACTGATTCTTTTGAGTCGAGGGCTCGTAGCCCGAGTTTTACTTCAACTACTGTTGAATTAATATGGCGAAGGCTCATAGCATGAGTCCCAGTTCAACCGTAGTTGAACGTATACTGATTCTTTTTAGTCGAGGGCTCGTAGCCCGAGTTTTACTTCAACTACCATTGAATTAACGTCGCGAAGGCTCATGGCCTGAGTCCCAGTTCAACCGTAGTTGAACGTATACTAATTCTTTTGAGTCGAGGGCTCATGGCCCGAGTTTTACTTCAACTACTATTGAATTAACGTGGCGAAGGCTCATGTCCTGAGTCCCAGTTCAACCGTAGTTGAACGTATACTGATTCTTTTGAGTCAAGGGCTCGTAGCCCGAGTTTTACTTCAACTACCGTTGAATTAATATGGCGAAGGCTCATGGCCTGAGTCCCCGTTCAACCGTAGTTGAACGTATACTGATTCTTTTGAGTCGAGGGATCATGGCCCGATTTTTACTTCAACTAGCGTTGAATTAATATGGCGAAGGCTCATGGCCTGGGTTTTGACGAGATGAATTGGGCTTGTTCTCATTGGGTTTACAGCCCTTCGTTCCTCGCTTTCCCTTTGCTTCTGACTTCAAGAGAGGCTACGCAGTCCTGCTATGAAATCCCCACAGACGGCGCCAAATTGTTCGACTCAAAATGTTCACTAGCATTTATGAATTCGAAACAATTATTGAAAATCAAGGGCCAATCATAGCAGGTCGTAACACATATGAAATTCGATAAGGGAAAAGACAATGGGAACATATGTAGAGACAACAGAAGATATTAGTGATCTTTATTCATGATAATGGATTAATCTCCCTCTCCATGAAGAGGTTCAGATCTTTACAACCATGTTTTCATAGATCTACTGTTATTCTGTATTTTTGGTATTAGGTTCTTACTCTGCGTTGTACTCTGTGTTTTTTAGAGCCCCCATAGGGAGAGAGTGGAACCCCTTTTCTCATGATTGCCTCTGTATTTATAGATCTTTGTTGTACCAGTTGACTTTATTGGAGATTGGGTCCGTGTCAGGAGGTTATTTCGGGCATACTCAGAAGGCGTCGACCCTGGCCAAAACTTCTAGGCGGGTACGGATAGTATCTCTTGGTCGAGGGCAGCCTCGCCACTTGTTATGTTCACATTGGTCGAGGGAAGTGATTAACCCACTTGATTACTATAAGGTCAAGTTATAGCTCATACAATGGGTATTGAAGCGAAGAAGCTTGGGTGGTCGTTCTGATCGAAGAACCAGCAACTGCCGGTGTTACTGTCTCTCGAAGGAGGCGAAGTTTTCTGGTGTCCAGCGATGCAGGTTACAAGGTCGCATTTTGGGGTGTCTATGTCTTCAATGGAGGAGCTGTTTTTGGTGTTCTTGTGCATGTGTTGAAGTCGGGAAAAAGAAGATCAATGGTAAGGGGTCGTTTGGGGAAGATGACCTGGGTGTGGGTCGTTGATGCATCGCCTTTAGAAGAATCAAGCATTATTTTTTGTTCAATTTTTAAACTCCGAGGCATTACTTTTTCCTTTTTTATGTCTATTTGTGTAGTCTTTTTTCGTGTATCTCTTTTTTGTCCTCTTTCTTTTTCATTTAGTAGATAATTGTTTTTATAGAGTGTAGAATGGGGTGTTATGTGGGGGAGTTTTATTTGGGGAAGGTTTTGGGGGGGGGGGGACTTATTTTGGGGAAGGTTTTGGGGGAAAAATTTTTTGGGGAAGGTTTTGGGGAAAAAATATTTTGGCTTTTCAAATGTTTGGCCAATTTGAATTTAAGATCAAGCCTTTTCACTTCCCTCTTCTTTTTGTTGTGTTTTTTTTTATTAGTTAAAATATCACGACCCCAATCCCGATCGTTATGGCGCCCAACCCAGCAGCTAAGAAAGCCCAACCAAATACACTCTCAACCCGAGCATAGAGCTCAAAATCATTTATTTTAAGTTACTAACAGTGAAGAAAATCAAAATAAGGTGATAACTAAATCAATATCCCGAAACTTCACGAAAACTACGTAACGTCCCAAAGATCTGGAGTCACGAGCCAAGAGCCTCTATTAGTATGTCAATACAATATTATAAGTAACTCTACAAGTCTGAGAGTACACAGAATAAACAAAATAACATAGTAAAATGGGGAGTGTCGGGTCAAGACCAAATGTAGCTCAAGACCAGCCCCAAGCTCAGTTAAGCTTCCAAGTACCTGAATTTGCACATGGTGCAGGGAGTCGAGTGAGTACTTCCAACTCAGCGGTAATAAAAGTAAATAATGCTGAGCAAAAGGAAACCACACAAAGCACTATCTCATGCTATAAAATTCAGAATCATCTTTTAAACTGCAGTTTACTTTCATGATATTCCTTTTTAACATATTTAGGTAGATTGTTGAAATCTCTTTTTAACATCTCTTCCTTTCATCATTAACAATTCAATACCTGGGTACAACCTCAAATAGTGCAAGTCTGCACTTAAATCAGCCCCTTGGGCTCAGCACTCCTTAACAATTTCCACCAGGATATCTGGTCAATAAGGCACATAACACATGTATGCCAGTAATGTCTGGGTGCTAAATGTCATGTCGCGCAATACAAGTAAAGCCAATGTATGTATGCAATGCAATGCACATGACGTTGTGGCGTACAACCCGATCCATGCAAAAGGCACCCGCGCTCACTATGGGGGTTCAAATTCCGGAGGTGCTCCTACAGCCCAAGCGCAATATCAATATCACTCCTGCTGCGGCGTGCAGCCCGATCCATGCATAGTCATGAATGCATATAAGCCCCTTGGGCAACAGTATCACATCAGCTCACAGCTAAAATGTCATCAAAACCTTGTTCAAGTTTTTCAAATCTTATAAAAATGCTGAGTAGCAAAATACCATTTTAAAACCTTAGACTGAGATAAAAATACGCACAGTATTACCAAGACAGTGATACTAATCCCTGAAGGATTCAGATATTCGGCACGAAGCCCAAAGCATGATAATCAGTCCAGTTCATGATAATTAATATCTTTATTAGGGTGTCAATTCAATTTCAAGCAGTTAGGTAGTGTTTTCATTAAGCGGACGGACCAAGTGACAATCCCCAACAGTGCTCTACCCCACGTCCGTTATCCGGCGTGCAAGTCACCTCAATACAGCACTAGGATCTGCAAGTCCGGGGTTTATTTAACCTCAGGGCATTATTTACAAGTATTACCCACCTCGATCCGACGAAAAATCTAGCCCGAGATGCCATTGATCCTCAAACCGACCTCCACGCGCGTCGAAACTAGCCAAAATCAGTATAAATATATTAAAATAGGCTAATGGAATAACACCCAATCGAAAACAATCGGATATATAAAAAAATCTCGAAACTAGCAAAACCCGAGCCCTACGCCCGCTTCTCGAAAAATTATGAAACTCGCATTTTTGGAATCCTCATCTCGCCACGAGTCCGTACATATAATATTTATCAAAATCGGAGTTGAAATGAGCCACCAAATCCCAATTTTTACATAGCAAATACCAAGCCCTACCTTTCTCAATTTAAACCCAAATTGAGAGAACTAATGGAAGATTCTTTGATAAAATAACGTATTAAGACCACGAGACTTACCTCCAATCACTTCCCGATGAAATACCCTTCAAATTCTATCAATTAGCTCTCAATGTAGTGCAAAAATGGAGGAAATAGTGAAACCCTCACGATTGATACTGATTCTGCCCATCATTATTTTCCCTTACGCGATTGCGACCTCCTTTCCGCGATCAAGATGAACAAATGCCTGGACCCACACGATCGCAACTTCCTGCACACGAACACGTATAACACAATCTCTGACCCCCATATCCTTCTTCGCGAACGCATGAAGATACTTGTGATCGCGTACCTTCTTCTTCTTCCTCTACGCGACCGCGTCCATCACCCACGCGATCGCGTAGGCTAAATTTTCGAACCCTCAATCTTCTTCTACGCGATCACATCCATCACCCACGCGATCGCAATGGCTTATTCTGCTGCAATTTAAGACAGCAAAATCTGATCCTATGCTTCATAAAAAGTGATCGTTTGACCCCCGGAATCACCCTCGAGGCCCCTGGGACCTCAACCAAAACCATCAACCTACTCCAAATCACGATACGAACTTGTTCTAATCATTAAAACACATTATTAAACACAAAAATTATCAAATCAAGGCAGATTTAAGCCTAAGTTTCAATTATAACTTCTGAAACCAACATTAAATCAAAAACCCAAACAAACAATGTCCGAATGACCTGAAAATTTACAGAAATATCCAAAATCACTTAAGGAAGCTACTGCAACTATCGGAATTCCATTCCGATTTCCGGATCAAAATCTCACATATCAGCCGGATTTCCCCAAAAATTCCAACTTTGCCAATTCAAGCCTATTTCTACCAAGGACCTCCAAATTCAATTTCGATCGCTCTCCTAAGTCATAAATTATCCTCCGAAGCTATTCAAATCACCGGAATTCACATCCGAGCCTTCTAACCACATAGTCAACTTCCGGTTGACTTTTCTAAAATAAGCTTCCTTCTACTAGGCTATGTGCCTTATTTCCAATCAAAACCAATTCAATTATACCCGACCAACTCAAATACTGATATAAAAACATGAAGCATCACAATAAGGGGAAAACAGGGCGGTAACTCACGTGACTCAGCTGCATGTTTATCAGCAAGAACCAGGTTCTTAGTATCCATTTACAAGGATGAAATGTGCGATTCGAGTTGTTTGATGACATCATTAGTTTCGGTTGAGAAGTCATGGTCCCCAACGGGCACCCTTCTTAACGCACCACATAACTCATGTAGGGTAAAGATATTTGTTTGTGTCCCTTTTTGGTTATGGACTTTTAGTTTCATAACCTCGCAAATTATTATCAACTTTGTTGTTTGGCAACATTTACTTCCTATTGACATAGTTATTTTATAATTTCAGGCCATACAGTCTAATGTTCGATAATTTAGCGGGTGGAAGATTTCAATATGACGAAGAGTTTCAAAGATTATTTAAGATTGTTATTCGTTAAGATTAGTTATATAGTAACATTAGCTATTTACTTCAAACAATATGAGTTATTTTTTAAGGTTTTGTGATATTAATATTTTGGATTAGTACTTCCTTTTGTTCGTTAAGATTTAACGAGATATACTATAGTTTTATCAATTAATATCAATATATTTTGTTATTTGCACTATTTTTTTGTCGAATGTAGTAGCTATTTTTAATGGTGGCTAAACTTACCGTTATAACTTGTGAATTGTAGTGCCAATTTAACAGGATTAAGAAGTTTATATAGGAATATTGTAAACATTATATTGCTATTAAAGATACATTTTAGCGGCAATTTAATTGACTTTGGTATTCATTAAAATAAACGTTAAAGTGATAGAAGAGATATTGTTGCTAATTTAATTGCCCCAAAACAATTACCGCTAAAGGTATGGACTTTTAACAACAAATATTTTGAATTTATCGGCTATAAAAATGGACATTAAAGGAGCATTATTAGTCATTTTTAGAATGGGTTTAGCAGCCATAATAATTGTCGCAAACAATTGTCGTTAAAGCTGATGAGTTTTAGCGGTAATAAATCATACCTTTTACCAGCTTTTGGCATAAATGCCGCTAAAAGCTTTACCGACATCGGCATCACCGACTAAAGATCAATTGCCGGTAAATGATATAGCGGCTATTGTTATTTCCGCCAATGCTACTTTTTATTGCCGCTAAAGATCCTTTTTGTAGGAGTGATCTGAAACACGTGATACACCGAACCCACCTCTCAGGTCAACCATTCATGAATCCATTTCCCCCTTAACAGATACTACAATAGATTTCAGAGCCAAACCTTGATATTACCCTTCTAACCAGCTGAAATCACATATGCTCGCACTCATTAATGACTCCAACGATCATTTCGATTGTAACACACCACACGAGTGATATGACACCTCAACACCAGCCTAATCCATGACGAGCACAACACATGCTCCAATAAGAAATGATCTAAACACACTCAAATCATGACAACTGACTCAAACAAAGAGCTATAATTCAATTTCCTCCGTACCATCACAACACATAACTGGGATCCCATCTCACATCATACAAATAGAGTACCTGAATCCTCCTCGAAATGTTATAACATCACGTGGCCATGTCACAACTCATGATTCTATCCAAACTCTATTACCCATGAAGCACCTCAAGTCACCATGCTCAAAATGGTCAGCCACGCATAGATTTAGGTTTGAAATCAAGCAATCAATCACACCCACGGTGAAACAATTAATATACTCTATTCAATCCTGAAAATGACACAACCGATGTGCTATTCGCCGAGCAATTTCCTTAGAAACCAAGAAGTAATGCATACAAGGTAACATATAAATAAGACTACTTTTCACATCATACTGTTGCGGCGTGCAACCCGATCCAGATGCCATACCCGTGGTGGCGTGCCACCCGTTCCAAAGACCATACCCGTGGTAGCGTGCCACCCGATCCACACATATATATATCACAAAAAGGAAATGCACATCGAGTCAAATTTGCTCATTACAATAACTTATATAGTCCTATGTTCGGTCACACGAAACTCATCCGAAAAGTCCCTCAATACCGAAACTATATCAATGGTAGAAACCTCTGCACTGACATCTGCCACGAAGGCCCAATTAACAAAGAAATACCTGCTAGCCATCCGCTGGTCCTTAGGATACAAAACTACCCTGTTAGAACATAATCTGATGCATCTTTCCACGCAACCTGTGTCATTTTCGGACATAGTCCATATCACATTAGTCTAGACAGCCTAACTTAAGACAACCAGTCTGTAATCAAATATCATAACCCAAATTCATCATATAAAGCAAAGAAATATCCACTAGGGCTTCCAATCTCCCATAACCGCTAAACAGTACCGATACACACGATATACAACCACTACATAGGCGGATTACGAGAATGTCTAGTCTCCAACACATATATAACACATGAATCACTATGCCTGATTCCACACTCCTCCGTACGAATACATAACACACATCAAGCATCCATTCATACCACGAAAGCCATTCAGAAATCTCCCTATGCCATCAACAACTCAATCATTATAGTCGATCCAACAACAGAATACTGCAATACAATCGGATATTATCAGTTTACATATACCTTGCCCTTTTGAACATATACCCCGTCAAATCACTAGAATAGCAGTGCCATTTTCCTTAATCACCAGAAAGATTGATTCTCAAATTATCTGCAGCTGCCCGCGCTACTCACGAATTTTAATGACTTCCCATATATTATGAACTGATCTCAAAACCTTGAACATTCCATTATCAACTTTCCATAATGCATCGCATATACCATACCATACTAAGATAACATGGAAACTTCTATTCCTCTCCTACACCGCAAACATCGATGCACTCAACTATTAGAGGACTTTTATGATCCCATATAGAAGAAAAATCATTACACATTCCAAGCTTCGTATACCAACAGAAAATATTCTTATGTTCAGACCACTGTAAAACACATCACGAACTGTTTCTCCTAATTCCATTGCACAAACTAACTGCCAGGACTGAGTCCTTCTACCCACATCGAGCTACGCAACTACCAGCACTCAAGAGCTTTGTTGCATAATACCTACAAGACTCATTACTTCAAACATATACCAGGAATTAATCGTATCCTTATCATGCCGTTTCAGTTTATTATCAAGCTGTTCCATTTACCCAGTTTCCATTCTAATTCATCTTTAATTTAATATTAGCCTTTACTGTAGCACCACAATACCTCAACTCAGGTTACCACACGGGACTTACACATAAGACCTGTCAAGCCCCAAATTTAGGGACATGACCGGCACCTAACCGGGTAGCCCTAATCAAGCGGACCTGGGTGCCTTTCATTCCCACGCGTTACCCCTGTGTTGATTGTTTCTCATTAACCAAATATTTTACCAATTATAACTGATTTCACAATACACAAACATAACCATACGAGTGATTCATTAACAAGTTTACATCTTTTACAACGCCCGACATAATATATACATAAGACTGGAATCCCACAGTTTACATGTCTACAGAGCCTCTATGATACAAAAGGGAATACAATACTTGCCGGTAGTAAGGCTCCGGCTATACCTTACAAAACCAAAATGAAGTCTAAACAAAAGTGGTGTAAACCACACAGGGCCCCGAGGAAGAAAAGTGGCTCACCAAAATGGGCAGTGGAAGGTGAAGGATACTACTGCCGATGAGCTGAAGTGCCTGCTACTGATCCACCTACAATCATAACACGAATGTAGCGTCCCCGGCAAAAGGGACGTCAGTACACTTGAATTGTACTGGTATGTATGGAACAACTTTGTCCCAAGTAAACTCAAGCCGTTAAACAAGAATCACGATGACAAGACAGCCAATAAATTACATCAAGAATCAATTAAGCCAGCTAACCATGTTTTCCACATTTTACTCATTTTAGAAAAGTCTCAACACAAAGCATGTTTAAGGTCAACAAGTAGAACAACAACCAATCAACCACATAAATCACAAGTAGTCAAACAAAGGGGCAATCAGTGCCCCACAGGTTGCAAACTCTCCTGTTGTCTCCTTTCACAATTTCATATCAATGATTTTATATCAATTTCATTAGCGATTTCGATCGCTTTCCATCCTTATTACCTCGTCCACCCTTATTGCCTCGGCCACCATTATCACCCCAACCCACACCTTATTTCTTCAAGTTGCGGCACGCAACCCGATCCAAACGTACAGTTTCAAACACAACAATCACAAACAACATATAAGGCACTACACACAATTACAACAAGTTCAAATAAGCAACTTACAAATTGGTTCATATTCTCAATTACTTCTCAAGCCAAATTCACAACCAAGTTACAATGTTTCCAAAATCGAGAATGTTCATACTGTTATGTTCAACAACATACCATACCTCAAGTGTTTCGTTTCTTTTCCACAAGGTACCATATATGCCATCGTAACCATTATTCACAATTCTTTACCAAATTCAACTCTCGTTTATCTTTCAGTTCATATCCCATACTACATCACTCATAGTTCAACAGCAAATTTGAATACCCAACAACAACATCAAGAATTTCACACAATTTGTCAAATTAACACAAACCAAACAAATTTCACACATATAGGCGATTTCACAAGAATAAAAATTAGCCATACATACCTGGTATCGAGTTTTCTTCCTTTAACTTCCTCAAACGGAGCCATTTGAATGCTAGCATGATAGCTGTTATTATAAGCAAATTCTATCAGTGGTAAGTGTTCATCCCAATTACCTTTAAAGTCTAAGACACAAGCCCACAACATATCTTCAAGCGTCTGAATGGTTCGTTCGGCCTGACCGTCAGTCTGCGGATGGAAAGCTGTGCTGAGATTCACCTGAGTTCCCAAACCTTGCTGAAACTTCTTCCAAAAGTTAGCAATGAACTGACCCCCGCTATCCGAGATAATAGAAAGTGGAGTGCCATGAAGCCTTACTATCTCCTTGATGTACAATATTGCATATTGCTCTGCAGTATCAGTGGACTTGACTGGCAGAAAGTGAGATGATTTGGTGAGTCGATCCACTATCACCCATATAGAGTCGAACTTACGCTGAGTGTGAGGTAACCCCACCATAAAATCCATATTGATCATCTCTCATTTCCACCTTGGTATTTATATAAGCTGAGTTAATCCACCGGGCCGTTGATGCTCGGCCTTCACTTGCTGGCAGTTCGGGCATTTAGCTACAAAGCTTGCCACATCCCTTTTCATATCGTTCCACCAATAAATCTCCTTGAGATCATGATACATTTTCGTGGAACCTGGGTGCACCGAATACCTGGAAACATGAGCCTCTGCCATCACTCTTTCCCGAAGCTCGTTCACGCCCGGAACACATAGTCTACCTTGACACCGCAATACACCATCCTCGCTGCTGAGTACAAATGCTGAGGTCTTGTCATTCATAACCGTTTCCTTCACCCGAACCAATGCTGGATCCATGAACTGTTTTTCCTTGATTTTCGCGATCAATGATGATTCTGCTCCATTATGCACCAAAACATTCCCCTCGTCTGACACCGAGATACGAACCCCCAAACTGGCTAATTGGTAAACCTCCCGAGCCAGGGGTCTCTGATCCACACCCAAATGAGCTGAAATATACATGGATATTCAACTAAGAGCGTCGGTTACCACATTTGCCTTCCCTTGATGGTACAATATGTTCATATCATAGTCCTTGAGCAATTCTAACCACCGCCGCTGTCTCAGATTCAGCTCCTTCTGCTTGAACAAATACTGGAGGCTCTTGTGGTCTGAAAACACATCTACATGAACCCCATAAAGATAGTGTCGCCATATTTTCAAGGCAAACACAACAGCTGCAAGCTCCAAATCATGTGCCGGATAATTCTTCTCATGGTTCTTGAGTTGCCTGGAAGCATAAGCTATGACCTTTCCACGCTGCATCAATACATATCCCAAACCGACTCTAGAGGCATCACAATAAACCACAAATCCCTATGTGCTTTCTGGAAAGGCCAATACTAGTGTCGAGGTCAATCTTGACTTCAATTCTTGGAAACTTTTCTCACATGCATCGAACCACTGTAACTTAACTGCGTTCTGCGTTAATTTAGTCAATGGAGAGGCGAGTGTTGAGAATCCCTCTACAAACCTCCGATAGTACCCTGCCAGACCTAAAAAGCTACGAATCTCTATCGGGATCGTGGGTCTAGGCCAATCTTTCACTGCCACAATCTTCTGAGGATCCACCTGAATCCCCTCACCGGAAATAACATGCCCTAGAAAGGCTACGGACTCCAACCAAAACTCACATTTTGAGAACTTGGCATACAATTGATGCTGAAGAAGGGTCTGCAATGCTGTTCTGAGGTGAATGGCATGATCTTCCCTGCTCCGAGTGTAGATGAGGATGTCGTCAATGAATACAATCACAAAGGAATCTAGGAATGGCTTGAAAACCCGATTCGTAAGGTCCATGAAAGCTGCTGGGGCATTGGTTAGCCCAAAAGACATTACCAAAAACTCGAACTGACCATAACGAGTTCTGAAGGCGGTCTTAGGAATATCCTGCTCCCTAATCTTCAACTGGTGGTACCCAAACCGTAAATCAATTTTTGAGAAGAACTTTGCTCCCTGCAATTGGTCAAACAGATCATCCACTCGAGGCAAAGGGTATTTATTCTTGATGGTGACTTTGTTGAGCTGCCGATAATCAATACACATTCGAAGTAACCCATCCTTCTTTCTAACAAAGAGAACCGGAGTACCCCATGGCGACACGCTCGGTCGTATGAACCCTTTCTCTAATAGATCCCTCAGCTGCTCCTTTAACTCCCTTAACTCTGCTGGCGCCATTTTGTATGGTGGAATGGATAATGGCTGAGTATCTGTCAATACATCGATCCCAAAATCAATCTCCCTATCCGGCGGGATGCCTGGAAGCTCATCCGGAAACACTTCAGGAAATTCATTCACAATTGGAACGGACTCGAGGGTAGGCACCTCTGAGGTGGTGTCCGTTACCCGGACCAAGTGATAGATACACCCCTTCTTAATCATCTTCGAAGCCTTAAGTTAGTAAATAAACCTACCCCTTGGCACTACACGATTTCCTCTCCATTCAATAACTGGCTCGTTAGGGAACTCGAGCCTCATAACTCTCGTCCGACAGTGAAGATTGGCAAAGCATGAATAGAGCCAATCCATCCCCATAATTATATCAAAATCAACCATTCCAAGCTCAATAAGATCTGCTGTGGTAACACGACCACTCACCGTAACAACACAATTTCTATAGACTCGTGAGGCTGTAATAGAATCACCGACCGGAGTCGATACAGAGAACGGCTCATGAAGCTGTTCGGGTTCTATCCCAAAACTTGAAGCAATGAACGGGGTAACATAAGACAAGGAGGACCCCGGATCAATAAGGGCATAGCAATCAATAGTCTGAACAGACAGGATACCTGTAACAATATCTGGAGAAGCCTTGGCATTCTGGAGGCCACTCAATGCATAGAATCGGCTAGGTCCACCCCTACCATGAGCTCCACCTCTAGTTGCACCACGCCCTGCTGATGTTGGAGGACGCACCGATGATGTAGCAGCCGAAGAACCGGATGACTGAGCAGATCCCCTACCCATACCCTGACTGGGTGCACGGCAGTCCCGCTGAATGTGACCTCTCACCCCGCACCTGAAGCATACCAGGATGTCAAGGTAGCAGCTCTCTGTATGAAATCTCCCACACTTGGGGCATGTAGGTCTCCCCTGCTGCTAGGACCTCACCCCAGGACTACCAGACTGACGAGACCTCCTCTTGTCTGAATCGGGTCTCAAATGACTGCCCTGCTGATGACTGTGCACAGATGGCGGTGCACTCGCGGAGAACTGAGCATAAGACTGGGATGGCCCTGATGACCCTCTCCCTGGAAGTGATCTCCCTGAATGACCCATTGACTGGGCCCTGGTGCTACTTTCTCTTTCTGCACGAATCTTCAATTTCATGGCCTCTGTGGCCTGAGCAAACCCCACGATCCTCCCATAGATCATATCTGAGTGCAAAGCTGCTGTGGCGGCCTCATTCACTACCAAAGGGCTAAGGTCCTGAACAAACCGTCGAACCCGGGCATCCATGGTCGACACTAAATGGGGAGCGTACTTGGACAACCTTACGAACTCCATGTGATACTCCCAAACACTCATACTGCCCTATTTGAGGACCTCGAACTCACTGGCATGGGCTGCCATTGTCTCAATAGGCAAGAAATGGTCCATGAATGTATCTACGAACTCATCCCATCTGGCCGGAGGGCTCCCTTCCTCACGGGAATCCTCCCACATTTCGAACCATGAACGTGCCGCTCCCTTCAGCCGGTAAGAGGCCAACTCTAACCCCTCTATATCTGTAGCCTTCATCACTATGAAGCTCCTGTATATCTCATCAAGGAAATCTTATGGGTCAGCCTCCGGATTGGTACCTGAGAATTCTGGAGGGGCCAACTGCAAGAACTGGTGGACTCTGGAGCCGGAGGAATCTCCCTGTCCGCTGAAGGATGCAGGGGCATCATGGGATCTCTGGGCCTAGGCGGCCACTAACTGTGTTAACATATGAATGACTCCCCTAAGATCCTCATTAGAGATACCAAAACCAGAAACTGGAACTGTATCTGAGTCAGGAACACTGGCAGGAGGGATGGTGGCATCCTCTGCCGCAGCTGGAATAGGGACACTTGGGTTTTGAACAAATGGGCCAGGCAAGTTCAGGACTGGTGGGTCATTCTCGTCCACAGCATCGGGTACATGATTAGCAGCCGCACGCGGGCCGGCATTGGCCCCAAGGCCGAGTCTAGCCTTCTTCTTAGGCACCATATTATGAAAATTTGGGAACAAGGCGCGAATTAGACACAAATATTTCCACATTGCACTTTACCGCACGATATAGATTAACAAAGAAATAGGTAAATTTATAAATGTCCGTGCAGCCCCCAACTTATCTGATGTAGTCGACAACACACCGATAAGAAAGGCACTACTGGACACGGCTCTGAGACATCCCAGGACACTTTAAAAACCTTAGGCTCTGATACCAAGTTTGTCACGCCCCAAATCGAGGGACATGACCGGCGCCTGACCGGGTAGCCCCAGTCAAGCGGACCTGGGTGCCTTTCATTCCCACGCGTTACCCCTGTGTTGATTGTTTCTCATTGACCAAATATCTTACCAGTTATAACTGATTTCACAATACACAAACATAACCATACGAGTGATTCATTAACAAGTTTACAGTTTTTATAATGCCCGACAAAATATATACATAAGACTAGAATCCCACAGTTTACATGTCTACAGAGCCTCTAGGATACAAAAGGGAATACAATACTTGTCAGTAACAAGGCTCCGGCTATACCTTACAAAACCAAAATGAAGTCTAAACAAAAGTGGCGTAAACCACACAAGGCCTCGAGGAAGAAAATGGGCTCACCAAAACGGGCAGTGGAAGGTGAAGGATACTACTGCCGATGAGCTGAAGTGTCTGCTACTAATCCACCTATAATCATAACACGAATGTAGCATCCCCGGCAAAGGGGACGTCAGTACACTTGAATTGTACTGGTATGTATGGACAAACTTTGTCCCGAGTAAACTCAAGACGTTAAACAAGAATCACGATGACAAGACAGCCAATAAATTACATCAAGAATCAATTAAGCCAGCTAACCATGTTTTCCACATTTTACTCATTTCAGATAAGTCTCAACACAAAGCACGTTTAAGGTCAACACGTAGAACAACAACCAATCAACCACATAAATCACAAGTAGTCAAACAAAGGGGCAATCAGTGCCCCACAGGTTGCAAACTCTCCTGCTGTCACCTTTCACAATTTCATATCAATGATCTTATATCAATTTTATTAGCGATTTCGATCGATTTCCATCCTTATTACCTCGTCCACCCTTATTATCTCGGACACCCTTATCACCCCAACCCACACCTTATTTCTTGATGTTGCGGCGTGCAACCCGATCCCACCGTACAGTTTCAAACACAACAATCACAAACAGCAAATAAGGCACTACACACAATTACAACAAGTTCATATAAGCAACTTACAAATTGGTTCATGTTCTCAATTACTTCTCAAGCCAAATTCACAACCAAGTTACAATGTTTCCAAAATCGAGAATGTTCATACTGTTATGTTCAACAACTTACCACACCTCAAGTGTTTTGTTTCTTTTCCACAACGTACCATATATGCCATTGTAACAATTATTCATTCTTTACCAAATTCAACTCTCGTTTATCTTTCAGTTCATATCCCATACTACATCACTCATAGTTCAACAGCAAATTTGAATACCCAACAACAACATCAAGAATTTCACACAATTTGTCAAATTAACACGAACCAAACAAATTTCACACATATGGGAGATTTCACAAGAATCAAAATTAGCCATACATACATGGTATCGCGTTTTCTTCCTTTAACTTCCTACATTCTGCTTACCCAAGCTATCCTATCTTTGCCGAACTTGTTTCGCAGATTCTTACGCCTATTCACTTCCTCTTTACTAAAAATCAAGTTCAATAATCATGCATGAGTGTAAAATTCCATTTTCAAAAGCTATTATATGCAAACCCTCTCTTTACCCATTTTAAAACTGAAAAGTAGAGAAAATAGTTAGGGTTTTTACCTTGAAATGATTTGGGGAAGTTGAATCTTTTCCCTAGAATCCTTTGGACTAAATGGTTGGAACAATCTTGAAGATGAAAGACTTCTCTCTCTAAATCCCCTCTCTTTTCTCTCTAATTTTGGTAAGAATATATGATAAAAATGAAGGAGAAAGGTGTTATATTAAAGAAGGGGTAGGGTCGAATTTTATAAAATTTCCAGGCCGGGTCAATTCTGCGGTCGCATCTGCGGTCGCAGAATCGATATGCGATTCGCATAATGACCGCGGAATTGCCTCAAAATTTCCACAGGTTCTGTTACGGAATGCGACCAAAATGTGGTCTGCATTCTTGATCTGCAGTCGCAGGGTGCACCGCAGATTTAACACTTAAAAACCTTCGAGAATTTATGCGGTAGATCTGCGGTCCGCAGATCCATTCTGCGATCGCATATCGACCGCATTCTCAACACCAATTTTTTGTAAATATTCTGTTAAGCTCTACGACAGGAATGCGGTCCGCATAGCAGATCTGCGGTCGCATTCCTGACCGCAGAATCGACACCTTTCTGGAAAAATTGATTCTCTACATTTTTGAAACTTAAATCACTACCAAGGGTCCGAACAATTCTACGCATTCCTAACACATTATTCGGACCATGACACCACAACTACTAGGTTTTATGCACAAAAATTTTACGGGGCCTTACAAGACCACACAGTCTAAGACCCATAGGCCGCTGAATACTCTCTCAAATGTTTCCCTGAAGTAACACATTCTACAATACTTTATTTTGAAGAACTTCCTGCAATTATTAATTCGTTATCATTACCTTCCAATACAGATACATAGAATCCCATCATTAACATAACATATCACAAGTCTTGATCTCTTTTAGCTAAACCACAGTCTTTAGCGACATACACAATCTTAAGACATCTGACTGTTACAAGCAAAATCTTGAACACCGCAAAAGCATTCTCTGGCGTTATTCACCCTTATTCAGTTGTAATTCAACTGTCTTATTGAACAGAACCACTCGCACCTTGTTAGAACTCTGACACCGCAGAACATGAATACATACAGATACAAATAGCTATCTTTCTTTTCTATACACTGAGCATTCCTTATCAAAAACAGTTCAAAACATCCTAGTATTTCCTCACATCTACAAAGCACCATATAACATTTATCAAAATTTCCCAACATACTTAGAGACAAAACCAACATATCACACAACAGTGCAATCAGTTAATCAATAACAACCTCCCCAACTTGGCTCGAAGCCATATATCAAAGTACCTTAAACCACTCATAGCATTCTTACTCAAATGATGCCGCAATGTTATAGTGAGATTAAACTCGAGTCATTTACAAGCTTTGGCGGAGACTCGAATCATCAGAAATTTTAACTCTTCTGCAATACTTGCATTCATTCACAAACAACAGTTAAGCCCACTCTTTAGGTGACAAAATCTTTTCTAAGTCCCAAATTTTTCAAAAATTTCGACAGAGTTTCTTTTGTAATTTGGCCTATCCACCTGCTAGAGAATCACCAAAACCATCCTAATAATATGTCCACAACTCGACAAGACATCACAATGTATATCAACAACATTAATCTCAATACTACACAAATTATATTATCAAAATGGATACATGGACATGCGTTGCACCTGCCCGAATCATAACACATATCAAATACTTTTCAATTACACATAAGAATCAACCCACCTAAGGACACTCCGCAAGAGATAACCCACCTGCTTCGCCTCAATTTAGCATTTTAGTACAATACCTTCAACCAGGATACACATAGCACAATCACTTTAGTCTTCCTGAGTCTGAACTCATTCTACTACACGTAAGGCACTTTACCCTCCAACTAAGAGATATGATAAATATTCACCACGCCCATAGCTCATGGCTACACAACAGATTACAATAAGAGTCGAACACCTAACAGCTCATCCATTATCAAGCTTCCATTTCCACAATTAGGGACAATACCGATCATATAAATTTCATAATACCAGCTCACAAAAATCAGCACCTCGGTGCTCAAGCCATAGACAAAGGTCCGGCCTCGAGTCCTCCCAACAGGCCCAACATGAACTCACGAAGATTATATCTCGCTCCTCGATCGGGGAGTTACAAGCCATCAAAGAAAATTTATTACTAAGCGCTCGAGTGCGCATGTGGAAGGAAATCAAGAATTATATCTCAAGCTGAATCAAGTAAGCACGATAAGAATTCCAAAAATGTGAAGTGATTCCTAAAAGGTCTGCAGCCTCGCAAGGATAATTACAGACGTCTCCCTACCGATCCGCGAGACACTACTAACCGGCTCAAGACTCATGAGGCCTAATAACCTAGGCTCTGATACCAACTTGTCACGACCCCAATCTCGGTCGTGACGGCGCCCAACTTAACGGCTAGACAAGCCCCACCAAATACACTCTCAACCCGAGATTAGAGCTCAAAATCATATATTTTAAGTTACTAACAGTTAAAAAATCAAAATAAGATGATAACTAAAACAATATCCCGAAATTTCACGAAAACTACGTAACTTCCCAAAGATCTGGGGTCACGAGCAAAGAGCCTCTATAGGATGTCAATACAATATTATAAGTAACTCTACAAGTGTGAGAGTACGAAGAATAAACAAAATAACAGAGTAAAATGGGGAGTGTTGGGTCCTGCGGACGCTAGGCAGCTACCTCGACGATCCCAAATGGAGCTCTAGACCAGCCCCAAGCTCAACCAAGCTTCCAAGTACCTGAATCTGCACACATGGTGTAGGGAGTCAAGTGATTACTTCCAACTCAACGGTAATAAAAGTAAATAATACGGAGGAAAAAAATCACACAAAGCACTATCTCATGCTATAAAATACAAAATCATCTTTTAAACTGCAATTCACTTTCATGATATTATTTTTTAACATATTTAGGTAGATTTTCAAAATCTCTCTTTAACATATCTTCAATCATTAACAGCTCAATACCTGGTACAACCTCAAACAGTGCAAGTCTGCACTCAAATCAGCCCCTTGGGCTCAGCACTCCTTTATAATTTCCACAAGGATATCTGGTCAATAAGGCAGATAACACATGTATGCTAGTAATGTATGAGTGCTAAATGTCATGCCACGTAATACAGGTAAAGCCAATGTATGTATGCAATGCAATGCACATGATGCTGTGGCGTACAGCCCAATCCATGCAAAGGCGCCCACGCTCACTGTGGGGGTTTAGACTCCGGAGGGGCTCTTACAGCTTAAGTGCAATATCAATATCACTCATGCTGCAGCGTGCAGCCCGATCCATGCATAGTCATGAATGCATATAAGCCCTTTGGGCAACAATATCATAACAGCTGACAGCTAAAATGTCATCAAAATCTTGTTTAAGTTTTCAAATCTTATAAAAATGCTGAGTAGCAAATTAAATAGCATTTTAAAACCTTTGACTGAGATGAAAATACGCACAGTATTACCAAGACAGTGATACCAATCCCTGAAGAATTCAGATATTCGGCACAAAGTCTAAAACATGATAATCAGTCCATTTCATGATAATTAATATCTTTATTAGGGTGTCAATTCAATTTCAAGCAGTTAGGTAGCATTTTTATTAAGCGGAACAGACCAAGTCACAATCCCCAACGATGCTCTACCACACGTCCGTTATCTGGCGTGCAAGTCACCTCAATAAAACACTAGGATGTGCAAGTCTGGGGTTTACTAACCCTCATGATATAATTTACAAGTATTACCCACCTCGATCCGGCGAAAACTCCAGCCCGCAATGCCTTTGCTCCTCAAACTAGCCTCCACGCGCGTCGAAACTAGCCAAAATCATTACAAATATATTAAAATAGGCTAATGGAACAACACCCAATCAAAAACAATCGAAATATATGAAAAATCTTGAAATAGCAAAACCCGAGCCTTGGGCCTGCTTCTCGAAAAATTATGAAACTCACATTTTCAAAATTCTCGTCTCACCACGAGTTCGTACATATAAAATTTATCAAAATCGAAGTTGAAATGAGCCATCAAATCCAAATTTTTACATAGCAAATACCAAGACCTAACTTCCTCAATTTAAAGCTAAATTTAGAGAATCAATGGAAGATTCTTTGATAAAATGATGTATTAAGACCACGAGACTTACCTGCAATCACTTTCCGATGAAATACCCTTCAAATTCTATCTATTGGCTCTCAATGTTGTGCAAACGTTGAGGAAATAATGAAACCCTCGCGACTGATATGTTATTTAACTAATTCTGCCCGTCATTATTTTCCCTTACGCGATCACGATCTCCTGTCCGCGATCGCGATGAACAAATGCCTGGACCCATGCGATCGTTACTTCCTCCACGCGAATGCGTATAACAAAATCTCTAACCCCAATATCCTTCTTCGCAAACGCATGAAGATACCTGCGATCGCGTACCTTCTTCTTCTTCCTCTACGCGATCGCGTCCATCACCCACGCGATCGCGTAGGCTAAATTTTCTGACCCTCAATATTCTTCTACGTGATAGCGTCCATCATCCACACGATCGCGATGGCTTATTCCTCTACAACTTAAGACAGCAAAATTTGATCATATGTTTCATCACAAATGATCCGTTTGACCTCCAGAATCACACTCGAGGCCCCCGGGACCTCAACCAAAACCATCAACCTACTCCAAATCATGATACAAACTTGTTCTAATCATAAAAACACATCATTAAACACAAAAATCATCTCAAGGCGGATTCAAGCCTAAGTTTCAACTGTAACTTCTGAAACCAACATTAAATCAAAAACCCGACCAAACGGTGTCTGAATGACCTGAAAATTTGTAGACATATCCAAAATACATAACAAAGCTACTGCAACTGTCGGAATTCCATTCCGACTCCCGGATCAAAATCTCACCTATCAACCGGATTTCGCCAAAATTCCAACTTCGCCAATTCAAGCCTATTTCTACACCGGACCTCCAGATTCAATTCTGATCGCTCTCCTAAGTCATAAATCAACCCCCGAAGCTATCCAAATCATCGGAATTCACATCCGAGCCTTCTAACAACATAGTCAACTTCCGGTTGACTTTTCTAAAACAAGCTTCCTTCTACTAGGCTAGTGTCTTATTATCAATCAAAACCAATTCAATTATACACGATCAACTCAAATACCAATATAAAAATATAAAGCATCACAATAAGGGGAAAACGGGGCGGTAACTCACGTGACGATGGGTCGGGTCGTCACATAAAACCTAAACTAAATTTCTAAATTAATTGTAAATTTAAGCTAGTTATTTAACTATGTAAAAATGATCATTTTTTGTGATTTTTGATTAATAGCACAATTAACTCAATGTAATTAATTCCTAAATGCAAGTTAAACCTAAGGTGGCCTGAAATTAAAATGTGACACTTTTTTTTTGTGTTTCTACGATTTTTAAAAATATTAAAAATGCATGCAATGCAACTAAATAAAGAAAAATACCTAAAAATGAATTAAAATTATTTTGGTCTAATTTTAGGAGTTATTTTTATTAAGGCAAAAATTGCATGCTCACAACGAGTATGTATACATTGGTGTCTAGTATGATCGTGAGTCCTTATGTTGTGAATATTTTGGTTCTTGTTATAACTTCCATGCTTAATTGATGGTTTCTATATGTTGTAAAGAGTATGTGCAAGAAACTGTGATCTTAAACTTCGTGGAGCATTGGCTCGAGTTGAAATACGAATTTGTGAAAGTATATGAGATAACTTATTCTTTAGAGCATTGGATCAAGTGATAATGTGAATTATGAGATGAAAATGAAAGAAGAGAATGAGTTATTGAATTGCTCCCTTGCAGGGATGTTGAGATTATTAATGTTATGCCCTTGTAGGGGTTAATTGTTTAAATTGTGTTCTCTTGTGGGGATTTCTATTATAAAATGTTAATTCCCTTGCCCTTGTTTGTGACTGTTGTTTGGATGAGGAAAAGTGTTAAAGCACGAAGGGTGATACCGTGAATGGTTTGTTTATGGTAAGGAAAGAGTGTAAAGCACGAAGGGTGATGTCATGCATTGTTTGTTTATTATGAGAAAGAGTGTTAAAGCACGAATGGTGATGGTCGTGCCACACAATGTACCATTCCATGCCGATTCTATTGATATATATGAGGAATGAGAGTAAAAACACAAAGGGTAATATTGTGCACATGTTATTGCTTGGTGAGTACGAGAGTAAAAGCACGAAGGGTGACGTTGTGCACTTGTTCATTTTTGTTTCATTACCTGTGATTGAGTTATGTTTTTTTCCTTCGTAACTAGATGACTCTTATGTGGAAATTGTTGTTTCCCCACAGCATGCTCCCCTCCCATTTTGTTTTATCTGCTTTGTGTTTCGATCCCATTGTATATATATGAAATTGTATAGGTTTATATATTAGTCTGGTCTAGCCTCGTCACTACTTCGCTAGGGTTAGGCTAGACACTTACCAACACATGTGGTCGGTTGTGCTGATGTTACACTCTGTGCTATTTTGCATAAATCCAGGTTTCGGACAGCAGCATCCACAACAGTAGCGTGGGACCAAGCTTTTAGTCCAACGAGACCCGAGGTAGCCTTGCAGGCATCCGTAGGCCCGACGTCTCCTCTATCCTTATTTTGCATGTTATCTCAGTGTATTCGAGACAAATATTTTATGTTTTTTTCAGACGTTTGTATTTAGTAATCCTTAGAAGTTCGTGAATATTGTGACACCAGTTTTGGATAGAGGTTTTTGTTGGATTTTTCCGCATTTCTATTTAGTTTTCTATAAGATTAAGACTTCCGCTTATTATTTAATTTCGTTGCTTTTGTATTAGCCGTTAAATGTTAAAAATGGAATATGTTATTGATGAAGAGTAATAAAATTTGGTTTTCCTAGCTTTCAATAGTAGGCGCCATCACGACTACCGAGGGTGGAAAATTCGGGTCGTGACAACCATAAACAACCTCTCTATTTTTACAATGTATGCGTAAAGTCTACTTACATACTACCCTCCCCATTCTCCACATATGGGAATACACAAGGTAGTCTAATGCATTAAGTTCCTGTGAACAATACTGTGTAAAAACAAAAAATCAAAAAATTGTTAGAAGAATAAAAAAAACTGGAAAATAGTAAAAAAATAAGAAATATTCCGAGTCCACAATTTGCTTGTGCACCCTTAAAGGATTTTAACCCCCTCACACGTTGCCAAGGTAATGGATTAAATCCTCCAAGGATAAAACGGAATAAACCTTCCTGCAACAGTGGCAATACAAACTACAGGATACCAACGAACTCAAAGAATGGAGCAAAATCACACTTACGAATTTGAGAGAGAGAGACTGCGAATTAGAATGCAGTTTTTTCAAAAAAAAGGAAGTTCTGTAATTTTTTAGTGGGTTAAAAACGAAGCCATGCCTCAGAATTTATAGGCAATTATTGAAAAAGATGTGATGTTTGCTATGGACAAGGTGTCTGTTTAGAAGTTTACGCGTCCTGCCGCGGTCCTATCGCGGTTACGCCAGGACCGCGGCCAGAGAGTCCTTCAGAATCTGTAGCAGTGTTCTGGTGTGGTCCTACTGCAGTCACGTCAGGACCTCTGCCAGAGCGGCCTTCATAATCTGCAGCAGTGTTCTAGCACGGTCCTACCGCGGTCACGTCCGAATAGCGACTAACTAACTGACATTTAATTAATTATTAAATAATTAATTAAATAAATTTTGTCCAAAAATCATCTTATCGATCGATCATTTGACAAATCTAAATCCAAATCCAAATCCAAATCCAAAGCTGAAGCCGAGCCGAGTCATTCTCTTCAACTCTTTTTAAGAGCTTTAAGAAGTGATTCTATATATACACACACAAAGGTAGTTTTCCCCCACCAATGAGGGACAAGGTTCAATATAAAAGCTCACTTCATTCAAATTTTCATTTCCCTCCATTTTATTTCCCATCATTTCCAATTCACACTCTTAGACTTTAAAGTCCAATGCTTAAAGTCTTTGAAGCCCAATGCATTAAATTCCAGCAATCCCCTACATGAATGGGAATGGATGTAACAAGAATGATCATAGATGAAAGCTATGTGATTTGCAAGTAAGGATTAATTGCATCTGGATAAGTAGGTTTCCTTTTGAACTTTCCGTAGTGAACATATGTCGGATATACTCGGTCAATCGGTAGATTTGATATCTTTGAACCGTCAAACTTTAGTGTATATGTCACACAACCAATCCTTAACCACCTTTTGGTTATTATTGTTGTGTTCGTTACAGTCATGAACACCACCTGGTTTCATAAGTGCGTAGAGAATTGACCTTATAGAATTCTCATTGAAGCGGCTTCCACTTCACACTTACATAGGTGATTCCTAAACGTGTAATCCTTTATATTGACACTATTTGATAAATACCATATCAAACTTAGGTAATCATTAAAGAATGTGTAAAGTTCTATCCTTGTTATAGAATATTATCCTCATCACGAGAAGGGACCAAAGATTTTACTTTGACAATGTTGAACCGATCAATCACAACTTTGTTTGAGCTCCTTGAACCTAGATCTCGGAACATCCAAAATTCTAGGTAGAGTTACCGCCACGTTGACTTGTCCTCGGCCATAGTCCCATTCCTTTAGATGATTTCTCAACTTTCTCTCTAGTTAAGCCTTTTGTAAGCAGATATGTCATATTATCCTTTGACCTTACATAATCAATAGTGATAGTCCACTAGAAAGTAATTGCCTAACGGTGTTATGTCTTCGTCGTATATGACGAGACTTTCCGTTATACATAACGCTCCATACCCGTCCTATTGCAGCCTCACTATCGCAATGTATACAAATTGGAGCCAAAGGTTTTGGCCAGAATGAAATGTCTTCTAAGAAATTTCGAAGCCATTCAACTTCTTTACCGGCTTTATCCAAAGCTATAAACTCTGATTCCATTGTAGAGCGAACGATGCACATTTGTTTGGAAGACTTCCAAGATAATGCTCCTCCACCAACAGTGAAAATATATCCACTTGTGGACTTTGTTTCTGTTGAGGCGGTTATCCAATTTGCATCACTATATCCTTCGATAATCGCAAGATATTTATTGTAGTGTAAAGCATAGTCTTGGGTATATTCCAAATATCCCAGAACTCAGTTCATTGCCACCCAATGATGTTTATTTGGATTACTTGTGAATCGACTATGTTTACTTATTGCACAAGCTATATCAGGTCGTGTACAGTTCATGATGTACATTAAGCTTCCCAACACATGAGTATACTCCAATTGAGACGTACTTTCACTTTATTCTGTATAAGATTATGGTTTAAGCCAATTGGAGTTCTTGCACTTTCTAAATTCCAAGTGTTTGACTTTTTCAACTACCAATTTCACGTAATATGATTGAGACAGAGCTAGACCGTAAGGAGTCCTCTGGATTTTAATTCCTAGAATTACATCGGCAACTCCTAAGTCTTTCATATCAAACTTACTAGCAAGAATACGCTTAGTAGCTTGAATATCGGCAATGTCTTTGCTCATTATTAGCATATCATCAACATATAAGCAGACAATGACTATATGATGTGGAACGTTCTTAATGTAAACACATTTATCACATTCATTAATCTTAAAGCCATTTGACAACATGGTTTGGTCAAATTTCGCATTCCATTGCTTGGGTGCTTGTTTTAGTCCATAATGGGACTTAACAAGTCGACACACCTTTTTTTCTTTTCCCGAAACCACAAACCATTTAGGTTGGTTCATGTGAATTTCTTCCTCTATATCACCATTTAAGAAGGCTGTCTTTCCATCCATTTGATGGATTTGAAGACCATATAAGGCTGCTAACACTACTAGTATCCGAATGAGTGTAATTCTTATTACCGACGATTATGTGTTAAAATAGTCAAGACCTTCTCACTGTCTAAATCCTTTGACAACAAGTCTTGCCTTGTATTTGTCAATAGCACCATCGTCTTTCATTTTCTTCTTGAAAATCCATTTAGAACCCAATATTTTTTTACCCGAAGGAAGATCAACCAATTGCCAAGTATGGTTGCTCAATATGGATTCTATTTCACTATTGACAGCTTCTTTCCAATATTGTGCTTCTGAGGAAGAAATTGTTTCCTTGAAGGTACGAAGCTCATTTTCTAGCAGGAAAGTCATAAAATCTGGACTGAATGAAGTAGATGTCTGTTAACGTTTACTTCTTCTCGGATTTTCCTCATTAGGCATACCATATGTTATTTCCTCCCGATGTCGTTTTGACTTTAGGTAGGTCACTTCACTTTCCTTTTTATACGGATAAATAGTTTCAAAGAATTCAGCATTATTTGATTCTATTATCGTATTAACGTGAATCTCAGGATTTTCTGACTTATGAACCAGAAAACAATATGCCTTGCTATTGGTTACATATCCAACAAATACACAATCAACCGTTTTTGGACCTATTTTATCTGTTTTAGGTTTAGTGACTTGTACCTTAGCTAAACACCCATACTTTGAAGTATTTCAAGCTGGGCTTCCTTGATTTCCATTTTCATAGGGAATGGACTGTATTTTACTATGAGTTACACGGTTGATTATTCGATTAACTGTAAGTACAGCTTCCCCCTACAAGTTCTGTGGTAAACCAGAACTTATCAACAACGCATTCATCATCTCTTTCAATGTTCGATTCATTCTCTCCGTCAATTCCATTAGATTGTGGAGAGTAAGGGGCAGTTGTTTGGTAATAATGCCATTTTCCAAACATACTTCTTCAAATGGAGATTCATATTCGCCACCCCAATCAGTTCTTATCATTTTGATCTTTTTGTTTAGTTGTATTTCAACTTTACTCTTGTATTGCTTGAAAGCATCAATTGTCTCATCTTTACTATTAAGTAAATAAAAATAACAATATCCCGTGCTATCGTCAATAAAAGTAATAAAAAACTTTTTCCCACTGCGAGATAGTATTGACGTCATGTTACAAATATCTGTGTGAATTAAGTCTAAAGGACTTGAATTCCTTTCAATGGACTTATAAGGATGCTTAGCATACTTACTACTATTTCTCATTTAGTAATACAGTCACACCTCTTTATAACAACATCCCTATATAACAACACTTCACTATAAAAGTCAAACTTTTTGGGAATTAATTGTTTTGTTATGTTATAATATATATTTTTTATAATATTATTTCTCTATAATATTTAAAATATTCATAATAAATGAGACTATTATAGAGAAGTTTGACTATATAAAATTTATTATATGGACTAATTAAAATCATCCCATATTTTGCAAACAAATGTACAATGAATTCGGCAAAGCCATAAATCAATTCTCGAGTATGTGATTTTGATGGAATCGAGAATATAGAACAAAAGGATAACGGAATCCGGAACCAATGTAGGTAAATTTTGAACATAAAGAACGTTTTTAGGTTTTAAAAAAAAGACATAACTATATACAACGCCACTTTATCTGGTGTTGTATACTAACGGTAACGCCGCCGTTAGTGTACAACACCAGATAAAATGGCGTTGTACTTGCCATTGTCTGTACAACGCCATTAATTCTGGCGTTGTACACTGTGCAATTATTGAACAGTACAACGCCAACTATTTTGGCGTTGTATGACCACCCCGGCTCTTGGTTTTCTATATAAAGAGGTGTTACACTCGTATTCTATACATTCAAAAAATTTATAAAACTCTTGTTACTCTATTACTCTTCTTGCTCTATTATTCTTAAATTCTACAGCATTTCTTCATTATGTCTGAAGAGCGAAGAATAAGAACTTCTTTATATTGGGGTGGTGAGGTTATGATGGAGAATAACTCTGTCAGCTACAGTTTGCCCACTAAGTGTCATGTTAAATTGCCATTGACAATGGAGTACGATACATTGATATTGTTGTTATGCAAAAAAATGAGTGTGAGGAAACGTTCCGTCATACTTAAAGTTACCGGAAGATATCCGTATTCCGTCACTCCGCAAGGGGTTGCTTTTTACTCGGAGTTTAACATCGACGATGATGAAACTTTGCGTGATTTTTTGAGGATTCCGGACGAATGTCGTGATTTTCTTGTAATCGCAATGCTGGAGATGTACGTGAAGGTCGAAGGCGTTCCTAAAAATGAGCTTGTGCGTAGTAGAGATAACCCCCAGTCATCGGATGGTTATTATGGAACAGCTTTTGTCGGACAAGTTCCGGATGAAAGAGTTACCTTCGATTTAAACTTATCACCACCTGCTTTCCATAACTCACAAGACGACTGGTAAATTTTATTTATGATTTGTGATAATTAAGTATAGTTTTATTAAATTGATTTAATAGTAACACTCGCATATTTAATAGGGGGTACCGGCCAGATATGAATTTAACAAGTGACCCATCCAGTAGTCATGTCCAACATGGAATTTCATCACATTATGACTTGTAAGTTAAGTTGTTTACGTAAATTAGGAAAATCATTTATTAATTTATTAGCTTATATTTTTGTTGATTGTGCAGTGAAGATGAGCAAGTTGAACTCACACAATTGCCCAAAAATGATGTATTACATTGGGACCTGGCAGATGCACAAAGCGAGAAAGAGAACAGTGACTACGACAATAATGCGGATGAATCCGGTGATGAGACACCCTTTGATTGTGAGGATGGTGATGCTGAGGATGATGAGGAAGAACTTGATTTGAACAGAGACCCCCCAAGACAAAAAGTGTATGAGTCTGAAGTGTCGTTTAATTCAAGAGAGATTCCTTACATTGATAATTTACCAACCATGCCGGATGTGGAAGCTCTCACACGGGATTTTGAAGAAATTCGGACAGCAATGTGGGATGAATCTAGACCAACGGTGCTTGCAAAGGGGATGCTTTTTCCTGATAAAGTGCGCCTAACCAGGGCTTGTAAAATGCACAACGTAAAAGACTGTCATGAGATGCAGGTAGCGGAGTCAAGTCCAACGGTATACAAGGTTATTTGCCGCAGGTGGTTTTGGCCATGTAATTGGATGCTACGTGCAACAAAGAAGAAGACAGGTATGTGGAAAGTGGGTAAATACATTCCCACCCACACATGCGAAATGGACACATTCAACGGGAATCACATTAATTTAGACATTGACTTGATTTCTCTTGTTCTTATTCCACACGTTGAACAGTCCATAAAGTATAAAATCAAAGAGTGCATTACATATGTCCAGCAGGAATATGGCCATACCATAACTAAAAGAATGGCATTTCTCGGACTCAAACGAGCGTTTGAAATAGTGTATGGTAACTGGGATAAGTCATTTGCAGATCTGCCTAGATACATGGCTGCATTGCAGCATTTCAACCCCGGGACGGTTATTCAATGGAAGCTTGAGTGAAGTATAGGTATAGCAGAATATATATTCAATTATGTGTTCTGGGCGTTTAAACCAGCAATTGATGGTTTTTTGCATTGTCCCCCTATAACATCCATAGACGGCACTCATGTCTATGGAAAGTATGATATCAAGCTATTAATAGTCGTGGCAGTAGATGCTAATGGACAGATATTTCCTCTGGCGTTTGCTATTTGTGCCAATGAAAGCCAAGAGACGTGGACGCTCTTTTTGAACCACTTGAAAGAGCACGTTGTGAAACAATGTTCTGGTATCTGTCTAATCTCTGATCGGTACGGTGGCATCTTAAGTTCTATTGAGAACTTGCCTGCATGGCAAGAACCTTATGCCTACCATCGTTACTATGTTAGGCATTTGAAAGCCAATTTCCAGAAGGCATTTCCCAGTAAAGCTTTGCATGATTTGATGTGGATGGTAGCAACAGATCATCAACAACATAAATTCCGGAGGCACATGGAATATATCAGGCAACTAGATGAGGCAGCCTATCGTTGGTTAATACGACATGACCCTGAAAAGTGGACTTTGCATGCGGATGGTGGTAGACAATGGGGAACTCTGACTACAAATGTGTCAGAGTATTTCAACGGGTTATTGAAGTCGGCTAGAGGATTGCCTGTTACAGCCATGGTGCGGATGTCATTCAAGCAGATGGCAGAGAGGTTTGTTCAGAGATCTGCGGTTGCAACGTCATTGATGGAACGTGGTGTTGAATTTATGCCTGTGCCAATGGCGAGATTTGAGAAATACGGACGACGAGCACATTGGCATTCATTTTTGTAGTATGATAATGACAGAAATGTGTTTGAAGTTCGCACTGCTATCCATCAAAATCAGGGTAATAATGTGCATACTGTGAATAAAGCTGCAAGCTTATGCTCTTGTGGAAAATGGTCCATCTACCACATGCCTTGCTCACATGCCATCAAGTGCTTTCAACATGTTGGTTTAGGTGCAACAAACTATGTTGATCAACAATATAGCGTTTCCAAGTACTTAAACACATATAGTAGTCAGTTGCAACCACTGGGAGCTGAGCATTATTAGCCTCCTGCACCATTTAAAATGGTGTGTAACAAGTCGTATTTGCGTAAGATGCAGGTGAAGAAGAGAACGCGTATACGGAACCAAATGGATGTTAGTGATACAGTTTATACGCAAAAATGTGGTATATGTTCGCAACCTGGACACGACCGTAGAAAATGTCCTTTATATGGCAACAATAATCAATCTCGGGGTGGGTGTTCTTCTAGTTTACCTAACAATGTATGAGTTGTAATAATTAGTTCTAATGTGTATTTTGGTTTATTTATGAAATAAAATTATGTTTCATTAATGTGTAGACCTTAATTCGGAGGCCTATACCTTTTGATCTATAAGAAATCAGGAAAACTTCAAAACACGAAAGTTGTAGACCTTCATGTCTAGTTTGCATAAAGCTAAATAAATTGCAATTTGGATGTCCGTAGTGAAAGTTATGGTCTATTGAAAATGACTGGTGGAGCTCATTTTCCAGAATTTGCTTTCGGGGAGGCAACTTTGGAAGCTTATAAGTTGTAATCTACAAGGAATTGGAAAATGTGCAAAACACGAAAGCTGTAGCCTTTCGTGTCTATTTTCTGTGAAGCTAATGAAATTGCAATTTGGACATATGTAGTGGAAGTTATGATCGACGGGAAATGACTGATGGAGCAATGTAAATTTAACACGAATCTCATTAAATTAACTTGTGTGTTGTCTTGTCGAATTGAATAGTGTGACCAGATGACATAAAGTAGACATATCAATGACATAAAGTAGACATAAAGTAGACTTATCAATGACATAAAGTAGATATAAAGTAGACATAAAGTGACTGAAAAAGTTGACCGTATAACATACAACGCCATAAAAATTGGCGTTGTGCATGTGATGTCTTGTCAAACTGAAAAAGCTGACCGTGTAACATACAACGCCATAAAAATTGGCATTGTGTGTGTATGTCACGACCCGGATTTCCCACCATCGGGGGTCATGATGGCGCCTACTAAATGGAAGCTAGGCAAGCCAAATATTAATTACACCTCCATTAATTACCAAATTCTTATTAAGACTTATTATTAAAAACATATAAATTACAGTGGAATAATCAAAATTAGCGGAAGACTTAGTCAAATATGATAAAGAAAACCCAAACATGATACACTACCCAAGACTGGTGTCACAATACTCACGAACTTCTAAGGATAATACACATAATTGTGTGAAAGAAAATACAAGTTGTTTATCTCGATTATATGAGATAACAGAATGAAAAGCATAGATAGAAGAGACAACGGGTCCTGCGGACGCCTGCAAGGCTACCTCGTAATCTCAATAGTCGGAAAATCCACAAGTCGCTACTGCCGCTGCTGCTGTCAAAACCTGGACCTGTGCAAAAATGTACAGAAGTGTAGTATCAACACAACCGACCCTATGTTCTGGTAAGTGTCCGGCCTATCCCGGCAAAGTAGTGACAAGGCTAGGACAAGACACTCACATAAACCTGTGCAATTTCATATACATATATACCAATTTAAGCAGTAAAAGGGGAAGGGACGTGCTAGGGGATACACCACAGTCAAATATAGAGATTATCCGAAAAGACTCTGCTCTGAAATAACAGTCAATAACTCATGATATCCAGAATAATCTAATCAACAGAATAAATCTTACTTTCATATCTCAATTCCTCTCTCATTTCATATCTCGTGGTAGGCGTACCACCCGCTCCAAACTATCACAGTAACTACATCTTGTGGTAGGCGTACCACCCGCTCCCAACTATATCAATAGGCTACCGGCAATTATGGCCAATGCCAAGATTTAAATCACTTTGTGGTCGGCGTGCCACACGATCCCATTTCTTATTATATAAGTAGTCGGCGCGCCACACGATCCCAATTCATAAATATATAAGTGGTCGGCGTGCCACACGATCCCAATTCATAAATATATAAGTGGTCGGCGCGCCACACGATCCCAATTCATAAATATATAAGTGGTCGGCGCGCCACACGATCCCAATTCATAAATATATATATTACCGGCATTTAGCCAATAATCTCTACATCAACAATATTTATAATTACCGATTTTAAACCAATAATTGATAATAATTTCAACAGTTTATCTCCATTACCGGTATAACACCAATAACTCTTAATCAACAATTTATTCATAACTAAATTCCTATTCCTTCAAGCTAGGATTGAACAAACACTTACCTCGAAAGTTTACGAACGATTCAATCCGTAGCAATGCCTTTTCCTTTCGAATTTGACTCCAATCCAATCGTATCTATACACAATTGATTTAATATCATCAATTCTACTTAACAAACTAGTTCATATTACTAAATATGGTTTTTACAACATTCTGCCAGGAATAGTAAAAATTGACCCCGGGCCCACATAATCGAAACTCAAGTTTCGAACCAAAATAAGTTCACACAATCATCCATGAGTTCAAATATATAATTTGTTCTTAAGTTCGACTCCGAAACGAAGTCTAGATCGCAAATTCTTTGAAAACCCTTACTATACTAAATTCTCTAGTTTCTCTACCCATTTACACCTATTTAGGCTTAGGAATTCAAATAATATTGACGGGAAATGAAGAAAAAGGAGTTAAGAATCACTTACCCAAGAAGTTTGATGAAGAATCGCTCAAAAATCGTCCAAGGGGCTGTGGAGGAGAGAGTTGAACAAAAATGGGATTTTTATCCCGTTTCTGTTCTGTTTTCTGACTTAAATTCACCGGGCATAAGTTTGTTCATCGCGTTCGCGACACCCCGGTCGCGTTCGCGATGAAGAAGAAGTTTTACACATCGCGTTCGCGTGGGGCTTGACGCGAACGCAAGGAAGAAAATTCTGGGGCTTACAGGTTAGCCTACGCGAACGCGAGCTAGTCCATGCGAACGCGTAGAGAAAAAGGGTTGGCTCAAATTTACACTACGCGAACGCGTGAAGTAGTACGCGATCGCGATGAAGGGAAACAGCTGGGCATCGCGAACGCGACCAGAGGGACGCGAACGCGTTGAAGAAAAGAAGTTGGCCATCGCGAACGCGACCACCTGGACGCGAACGCGTAGAAGGATTGTCTGCTGCAGATTTTCTGCAGTTTTTCTTAAGTCCAAAACCACCCCGATGCCTATCCGAAACTCACCCGAGCCCTCGAGGCTCCAAACCAAATATGCACACTAACTCAAAAACATCATACGAACTTGCTCGCCCGATCAAATCGCTAAAATAACATCAAAATCCGTGAATTGAGCCTTAAAACTTAAGAATTCTTTCAAATCTTCATAACTTTCAAAATTTCCAATTTAAGGCCGAAACACGTCAAACGACGTCCGTTTTCAACCAAACTTTCCGAGAAGCGCTTAACCAATATATATGACCTGTACCGGGCGTCGGAACCAAAATACGAGCCCGATAACAGTACTTTTTAATAAAAATTCAGTTTCATTTTCCTTAAACATTTTCAGAAAACAATTTAATAGAAAAATTCTTTTACCGGGGTTCTAGACCTCGGATTTCAATTCCGGGCATATGCCCAAGTTCCATATTTTTCTACGGATTTTCCGAGACAGTCAAATCACGGATCCGGGTCCGTTTACCAAAAATGTTGACCAAAGTCAACCATATCAATATTAATATCAAAATTCTTCAACTTTTTCATATATTTCACATATTTCAACATAAAAATTTTCCAGCTTTGTGCCCGGACTGTGCACACAAATCGAGGCAACTATAAATGAGGTTTTCAAGACCTCAAAAGCTCGAAATGATTAATAAAACAAGTGATGACCCTTTGGGTCATAACAATCTAAAACAACCGTTCGTCCTCGAACGGACAAAAGAAAGAAGTACCTGAGTCAGGAAACAAATGTGGGTAGCGGCTCCGCATATCAGACTCGGACTCCCAGGTCGATGCCTCAGGAGGCTGACCTTTCCACTGAACACGCACAGAAGGAAAACACATGTGTGGGATCGCCGGTCTAGAATGGCCACCGGCTCCTCCTCGTAAGATAGTTCATTGTCCAATTGGACAGTGCTGAAGTCTAATACATGTGTGGGATCTCTGTGGTACCTCTGAAGCATAGATACATGAAAAACTAGATGCACGACTGATAAGCTAGGTGGCAGTGCTAGTCTGTAAGCCACCTCTCCCACTCGGTCCAGAATCTCAAAGGGACCAATATACGTAGGACTCAACTTGCCCTTCTTCCCGAACCTCATCACACCCTTCATAGGCGACACTCGGAGCAATACTCGTTCGCCAACCATGAAATATACATCTCGAACCTTACGATCCGCATAAGTCTTCTGCCTGGACTGAGCTGAACGCAATCTCTCCCGAATAGTCTTGACCTTATCCAAGGCCTCCTGAACTAAGTCCGTACCCAACAACCGAGCCTCTCCCGGTTCAAACCATCCAATTGGTGATCGATATCGCCTACCATACAACACCTCATACGGAGCCATCTGGATGCTAGACTGGTAACTGTTATTATAGGCGAACTCTGCTAATGGCAGAAACTGGTCCCACGAGCCTCCGAAATCAATAACACAGGCTCGAAGCATGTCCTCTAGAATCTGAATAGTCCTCTCGGACTGGCCATCCGTCTGAGGATAAAATGATGTACTCAACTGAACCTGGGTGCCTAACTCCTGCTGGACCGCTCTCCAGAACTGCGAGGTAAACTGCGTACCCCGATCAGAGATAATAGATACCGGCACTCCATGGAGACGAACAATCTCCCTAATGTAAACCTCCGCTAACCTCTCCGACGAGTAGGAGACGGATACTGGAATAAAGTGTGCTGACTTGGTCAGCCTATCAACAATGACCCAAATAGCATCAAATTTCCTCCGAGTCAAAGGAAGTCCAGTAACGAAGTCCATAGTGATCCGCTCCCATTTCCACTCGGGAATTTCAATCCTCCGGAATACACCACCAGGTCTCTGGTGCTCATATTTCACCTGCTGACAATTTAGACACCGAGCGACATACGCAACGATATCTTTCTTCATTCTGCGCCACCAATATTGCTGCCGTAAGTCCTGGTACATTTTTGCGGTGCCTGGGTGAATAGAATACCGCGAACTGTGGGCCTCCGCTAAGATTAACTCTCGAATCTCTTCGACATTGGGCACACAAACTCGACCCTGCAATTTCAATACCCCATCATCATCTAGATTTACCTGTGTGGCACCTCCCCGCTGTACCGTATCTCTCAACTCACGCAAATGAGGATCATCAAATTGCCTCTCACGGATACGCTCTAATAAAGAAGAACGAGCGACCGTGTAGGCTAACACCCTGCTAGGCTCAGAAATGTCTAATCTCACGAACCGGTTGGCTAATGCCTGGATGTCTAGAGCTAATGGTCTCTGACTGACCGGAATATATGCAAGACTACCCATGCTGGCAGACTTTCTACTCAATGCATCGGCCACCACATTGGCCTTACCTGGGTGATGTAAAATAGTAACATCATAGTCTTTTAGCAACTCTAGCCACCTTCTCTGCCTCATATTCAACTCTTTCTGCTTAAACAAATACTGAAGACTCTTATGATCGGTGTATACTTCACATGCTACACCATACAAATAATGCCTCCGGATCTTCAATGCGTGAATAATCGCCGCCAATTCTAGATCATGCACTGGATAGTTCTTCTCATGAATCTTCAACTGCCTCGAAGCATAGGCAATAACCTTGCCATCCTGCATTAACACCGCACCAAGCCCAATACGGGAAGCATCACAATAAACAGTATAAGGTCCCGTACCTGTGGGTAAAACCAATACCGGTGCTGTGGTCAAGGTTGTCTTGAGCTTTTGAAAGCTCGCCTCACATTCATCGGACCATTCAAATTGAACACCCTTCTGGTCAATCTGGTTAGTGGGGTTGCAATAGACGAAAATCCTTCTACGAATCGACGATAATAACCCGCTAGCCCCAAGAAACTACGAATATCTGTGGCTGATGTCGGTCTAGGCCAGTTCTTGACTGCCTCAATTTTCTTTGGATCAACCTGAATACCTGCTGCCGTCACAATATGACCTAGGAATGCAACCGAACTTAGCCAAAATTCACACTTTGAAAATTTTGCATATAGTTGGCTATCTCTCAGAGTCTGCAAGGCCACTCTGAGATGTTGCGCATGCTCCTCACGACTGCGGGAATATATTAATATGTCATCAATGAAGACTATTACAAACAAGTCTAAATAAGGCCGGAACACCCGATTCATTAATTCCATAAAAGCTACTGGAGCATTTGTCAACCCAAAAGACATGACCAGAAATTCATAATGTCCATACCGAGTGCGGAACGCTGTCTTAGGGACATCAGATGCCCTAATCTTCAGCTGATGATAGCCGGATCTCAAATCTATCTTTGAAAATACCTTGGCACCCTGAAGCTGGTCAAATAAATCATCAATTCGCGGAAGTGGATATTTATTTTTGATAGTCACCTTGTTTAACTGTCGATAGTCAATGCACATTCTCATCGAACCATCTTTCTCCTTTACAAATAATAGTGGTGCACCCCACGGCGAAACACTGGGTCTAATGAAACCCTTTTCAAGTAAATCCTGCAACTGTTCCTTCAATTCTTTTAACTCTGGCGGAGCCATACGGTATGGGGGAATGGAAATGGGTTGAGTGCCTCGAGCCAAATCAATGCAAAAATCAATGTCCCTATCGGGCGGCATACCTGGTAAGTCTGAAGGAAATACTTCAGGAAATTCGCGAACCACAGGCACAGAGTCAATAGAAGGAACCTCAGCACTAGAATCACGGACATAGGCCAAATAAGCCAAGCATCCCTTTCCAACCATACGGTGAGCCTTAACATAAGAAATAACATTACGGCTAGTATGACCTAAAATTCCTTTCCACTCTATACGAGGCGAATTCGGCAGGGCTAAAGTCACAGTCTTGGCATGGCAATCTAAAATAGCATGATACGGAGATAGCCAATCCATGCCTAGTATAATATCAAAGTCCACCATATTTAGGAGTAATAAATCAGCACGGGTCTCGAGACCCTCAATTACTATAATACATGACCGATGAACTCGATGAACCACAATAGAATTGCCTACTGGTGTAGACACATGAACATGAACACTCAGTGGATCACTGGGCTGAATCAATTATGGTGCAAAATAGGAAGACACGTACGTATATGTAGACCCAGGGTCAAATAATGCTGATGCCTTTCTATCACAAACCAAAATAATACCTGTAATGACGGCATCAGAAGACTCAGCCTCTGGTCTGGTGGGAAGTGCATAACATCGGGGCTGTGCCCCACCACCCTGAGCAGTATCTCTAGGACGATCAGCTGCTGGCTGGTTCTACCTCTATCGGTCCGAGCTCCACCTCTATGACCTCTACCTCCACCTCTATGTCCTCTACCACCGCCTCTAGCTGGCTGGGCAGGCTGTGAGGGAACTGAGGCCTGAATCATGACACGAGTACCCTGCTGGTGAGATCTTTCAGAAGCTCGAGGGCAATAATTTGCAATGTGCCTAAGATCACCGCACGTAAAACAAGCCCTCGGCTGCTGAAAATAGCGAAGTGGTGGTGCACCTGATAGGCTGCTGATCAGAGTAGCGTGGCTGAGAATTACGATCACCTGAAGCATCATGAGAAACCTGAAGAGCTGACTGATAAGGCCTAGGAGGATGGCCTCTATCATAAAAATCTCTATCTCCGGACGAGGTACCACTGAATCTACCCGAATTACGAGATCTCTTATCTGATCCATGTCTCGCTCCCTGTGATAGAGCCATCTCGATCCGGCGGGCTACATTAGCCGCCTCCTGAAAAGTGATTTCAGTTCCTGCCCCCATAGCCATCTGTAGCCGAATTGGCTGATTCAAGCCATCAATAAACCTCCTCACCCTCTCCCGATCTGTAGGAAGTATGATAATAGCATGACGAGCCAGGTCCACGAACCTAGTCTCGTACTGCGTGACAGACATAGAACCCTGATAAAGACGCTCAAATTGTCTACGCATAACCTCCCGCTGAGTTGCTGGAAGGAACTTCTCCAAGAATAATTCTGCAAACTGCTCCCAAGTCAAAGATGACGATCCCGCTGGCCTGGATAGACAATAATCTCTCCACCAAGTCTTGGCGGAACCGGATAACCGAAAAGTAGCAAAGTCCACACCATTAGTCTCCACAATACCCATAGTACGGAGAACTTCGTGGCAGCTGTATAGGAAATCCTGTGGATCCTCTGAAGGAGTGCCACTGAATGTGGTAGTGAACAGCTTGGTAAACCTGTCCAATCTCCATAACGCGTCAGCAGACATGGCTGCACCATCATTAGACGGAGTCGCAATAATAGGCCGAGCTGCCTCAACTGGCTGAATCACAGGAACCTGAGCCTGGGGAATTACTGGCTCCGGAGTGCGCGTAGCAGGAGTCTGATTACCTCCTCCAGCCTGAGAAGTGGCTGGTGCTACCGGTAATAAACCTGCTCTGGTGATATGATCCATAAAACCTGCTATCCGGACCAAAGCATCCTGAAGATCCGGTGAAAACAAAGCTCCTCCTGGGACCTAAGCTGGGCCTACTGGAGCTGCTGGGGCTGGAACTTCCTCCTCGATATGAACCTGAGGTTCTGCCACTCGTGCTGCTGCTCGGGGCTGAGCTCTGCCCCTACCTTGTCCTCTAGGACGACCTCGACCTCGGCCTCTAGCCCTAGCGGGAGCTGCCGCTGCTGGGACCTTGGGCTGCTTGTCAGTAGATGAGGATGCACGTGTCCTTACCATCTACGGAAGAACAGAGTAGAAGTTCAATTAACATTTGAAAGATCAAGTCGCACGACTCGAAAGAATAAAGGGAATATTTTCCTAACTCTGTAGCCTCTGGAGGATAAATACAGACGTCTCCGTACCGATCCTTCAGACTCTACTAAGGTTGTTCGTGAGTTGTGAGACCTATGCAACCTAGTGCTCTGATACCAACTTGTCACGACCCGGATTTCCCACCATCGGAGGTCATGATGGCGCCTACTAAATGGAAGCTAGGCAAGACAAATATTAATTACACCTCCATTAATTACCAAATTCTTATTAAGACTTATTATTAAAAACATATAAATTACAGCGGAATAATCAAAATTAGTGGAAAACTTAGTCAAATATGATAAAGAAAACCCAAACATGATACACTACCCAAGAGTGGTGTCACAATACTCACGAACTTCTAAGAATAATACACATAATTGTCTGAAAGAAAATACAAGCTGTTTATCTCGATTACATGAGATAATAGAATGAAAAGCATAGATAGAAGAGACAACGGGTCCTGCGGACGCCTGCAAGGCTACCTCGTAATCTCAATAGTCGGAAAATCCACAAGTCGCTACTGCATCTGGGCCGTTGGATAATAAAATCCAACGGTCCAGATCAAGCGTTACATAGGCTGAAACTGGACTGGTATGGGATTCGTTTGGGCCTGGTTTTCCTGGACTGAACTATGGCCCAATTCGATCTCATTGCTACACATATATATATGTACGTGTATATATATATATATATATATATATATATATATATATATATATATATATATATATATATATAAGGAAAGACTCTGCTCTGAAATAAATGTCAATAACTCGTGATATCCAAAATAATCTAATCAACAGAATAAATCTTACTTTCATATCTCAATTCCTCTCTCATTTCATATCTCGTGGTAGGCGTACCACCCGCTCCCAACTATCACACAGTAACTACATCTTGTGGTAGGCGTACCACCCGCTCCCAACTATATCAATAGGCTACCGACAACTATGGCCAATGCCAAGATTTAAATCACTTTGTGGTCGGCGTGCCACACGATCCCATTTCTTAGTATATAAGTGGTCGGCGCGCCACACGATCCCAATTCATAAATATATAAGTGGTCGGCGCGCCACACGATCCCAATTCATAAATATATAAGTGGTCGGCGCGCCACATGATCCCAATTCATAAATATATAAGTGGTCGGCACGCCACACGATCCCAATTCATAAATATATATATTACCGGCATTTAGCCAATAATCTCTACATCAATAATATTTATAATTACCGGTTTTAAATCAATAATTGATAATAATTTCAACAATTTATCTCCATTACCAGTATAACACCAATAACTCTTAATCAACAATTTATTCATAACTAAATTCCTATTCCTTCAAGCTAGGATAGAACAAACACTTACCTCGAAAGTTTACGAACGATTCAATCCGTAGCAATGCCTTTTCCTTTCGAATTTGACTCCAATCCAATCGTATCTATACACAATAGATTTAATATCATCAATTCTACTTAACAAACTAGTTCATATTGCTAAATATGGTTTTTACAACATTCTTGCCCGGAATAGTAAAAATCGACCTCGGGCCCACATAATCGAAACTCAAGTTTCGAACCAAAATAAGTTCACCCAATCATCCATGAGTTCAAATATACAATTTGTTCTTAAGTTCGACTCCGAAACGAAGTCTAGATCGCAAATTCTTTGAAAACCCTTACTATACTCAATTCTCTAGTTTCTCTACCCATTTACACCTATTTAGGCTTAGGAATTCAAATAATATTGACGGGAAATGAAGAAAAAGGAGTTAAGAATCACTTACCCAAGAAGTTTGATGAAGAATCGCTCAAAACTCGTCCAAGGGGCTGTGGAGGAGAGAGTTGAATAGAAATGGGATTTTTATCCCGTTTCTGTTCTGTTTTCTGACTTAAATTCACTGGGCATAAGTTTGTTCTTCGCGTTCGCGACACCCCGGTCGCGTTCGCGATGAAGAAGAAGTTTTACACATCGCGTTCGCATGGGGCTTGACGCGAACGTGAAGAAGAAAATTCTGGGGCTTACAGGTTAGCCTACGCGAACGCGAGCTAGTCCACGCGAACGCGTAGAGAAAAAGGGTTGGCTCAAATTTACACTACGCGAACGCGTGAAGTATTACACGATCGCGATAAAGGGAAACAGCTGGGCATCGCAAATGCGACCAGAGAGACGCGAACGCGTTGAAGAAAAGAAGTTGGCCATCGCGAACGCGACCACCTGGACGCGAACGCGTAGAAGGATTGTCTGCTGCAGATTTTCTGCAGTTTTTCTTAAGTCCAAAACCACCCCGATGCCTATCCGAAACTCACTCGAGCCCTCGAGGCTCCAAACCAAATATGCACACTAACTCAAAAACATCACACGAACTTGCTCGCGCGATCAAATCGCTAAAATAACATCAAAATCCGTGAATTGAGCCTTAAAACTCAAGAATTCTTTCAAATCTTCATAACTTTCAAAATTTCCAATTTAAGGTCGAAACACGTCAAACGACGTCCGTTTTCAACCAAACTTTCCAGGAAGCGCTTAACCAATATATATGACCTGTACCGGGCGTCGGAACCAAAATACGAGCCCGATACCAGTACTTTTTAATAAAAATTCAGTTTCATTTTCCTTAAACATTTTCAGAAAACAATTTAATAGAAAAATTCTTTTACCGGGGTTCTAGACCTCGGATTTCAATTCCGGGCATATGCCCAAGTTCCATATTTTTCTACGGATTTTCCGAGACAGTCAAATCACGGATCCGGGTCCGTTTACCAAAAATGTTGACCAAAGTCAACCATATCAATATTAATATCAAAATTCTTCAACTTTTTCACATATTTCACATATTTCAACATAAATATTTTCCAGCTTTGTGCCCGGACTGTGCACGCAAATCAAGGCAACTATAAATGAGGTTTTCAATACCTCAAAAGCTCGAAATGATTAATAAAACAAGTGATGACCCTTTGGGTCGTCACAGTGTACAACGACATAAAAACTGGCGTTGTGTGTGCATTCACTCACCTATAAATACCGGGCTCATTTCGTTCATCATATATGCTCAAAAAATTACTAAACCAGAATATTTCTTCCAACGTTGATATTTTTAAGCAAAACTAAATGGCTCAACATGGTAGACCAGTGTGTTATTGTGCAAAAGCTTGTGTGCTACAAAATTCTTGGGAAGGTGATAATGTTGGACGTAACTACTGGATGTGTATGAACCAGTTGGATTCGTACAAAAATCCGGATGAACCAATGTGTGAGTTTCATGAATGGGCGAGGAACAATGTCTCCAAGCAAACTACAGAGAACGAATGCTTAATCTGCATAATATGTGGTTAGGCTAAGCACATATTAACGACGAACTCCATAAAAAATGGAAGAACAGAGGGAGCAGCTGAGGGAATTAAGTGATAAAAAATGGAGAGCGGAATGGAATTTTCAAGCAATGAAGGAACAAAGAAAAAAAATAAAAAGGAAATTGCGGAGCTTAAGGCGAGAGTGAAAGAGTTAGAAGACGAAAAAGAACAATTGCTCGAACAATTTAAGTGGTTAGAACGTAGAATAAATGGAAGTCGGGACTAAACAATTCCTACTATGTGTTTAGTTCATTTGTATGTTTGTCTTTCTTATTAACTTATGTTTGTGTTTGTGTTCTAGTAATTTAAGTTTAAGTTGAATATTATGTTTTTGTTCGTGTTGTACAATTTGAAGTTTTTGTCGCATTTAAGTTGAAGTTATTGTGTTGTGATACGAAACAATAAAACAAATGGAGAACTAAAAAAATTAATAGAGATATTTAATTAAATATTGTTGTTACAAAAAATATTATTTACAACATATACACAAAAAAAGGAAGGCCGCCCAGTCAAGTCCCGCAATGGGTTTACTTTAAATCAACCGTCGGACTGAGGCGCATCCTGTCACGACCCGGATTTCCCACCATCGGGGTCATGATGGCGCCTACTAAATGGAAGCTAGGCAAGCCAAATATTAATTACATCTCTATTAATTACCAATTTCTTATTATGACTTATTATTAAAAACATATAAATTACAGCGGAATAATCAAAATTAGCGGAAGACTTAGTCAAATATGATAAAGAAAGCCCCAACATGATACACTACCCAAGACTGGTGTCACAATACTCACGAACTTCTAAGAATAATACACATAATTGTCCGAAAGAAAATACAAGCTGTTTATCTCGATTACATGAGATAACAGAATGAAAAGCATAGATAGAAGAGACAACGGGTCCTGCGGACGCCTGCAAAGCTACCTCGTAATCTCACTAGTCGGAAAATCCACAAGTCGCTACTGCCGCTGCTGCTGTCCGTAACCTGTATCTGCGCAAAAAGAGCACAGAGTGTAGTATCAGCACAACCGACCCCATGTGCTGGTAAGTGCCAGGCCTATCCCAGCGAACTAGTGACGAGGCTAAGGCCAGTCACCCACTTAAACCTGTACAGTTACAATACATATATATATATGTACAAAATATTTATAAGGAAAGACTTTGCTCCGAAATAATAGTCAATAACTCGTGGTATCCAGAATAATATAATCAACAGAAAAAAATCTTACTTTCATGTCTCAATTCCTTTCTCATTTCATATCTCGTGGTAGGCGTACCACCCGCTCCCAACTATCACAGTAATTACATCTTGTGGTAGGCGTACCACCCGCTCCCAAATATATCAATAGGCTACCGGCAACTATGGCCAATGCCAAGATTTAAATCACTTTATGGTCGGCGTGCCACACGATCCCAATTCATAAATATATAAGTGGTCGGCGCGCCACACGATCCCAATTCATAAATATATAAGTGGTCGGCGCGCCACACGATCCCAATTCATAAATATATAAGTCGTCGGCGCGCCACACGATCCCAATTCATAAATATATGTATTACTGGCATTTAGCCAATAATCTCTATATCAACAATATTTATAATTACCGGTTTTAAACCAATAATTGATAATAATTTCAACAATTTATCTTCATTATCGGCATAACACCAATAACTCTTAATCAACAATTTATTCATAACTGAATTCCTATTCCTACAAACTAGGATAGAACAAACACTTACCTCGAAAGTTTACGAACGATTCAATCCGTAGCAATGCCCTTTCCTTTCGAATTTGACTCCAATCCAATCGTATCTATACACAATTGATTTAATATCATCAATTCTACTTAACAAACTAGTTCATATTGCTAAACATGATTTTTACAACATTCTGCCCGGAATAGTAAAAATCGACCCCGGGCCCACATAATCGAAACTCAAGTTTCGAACCAAAATAAGTTCACCCGATCTTCCATGAGTTCAAATATACAATTTGTTCTTAAGTTCGACTCCAAAACGAGGTCTAGATCGCAAATTCCTTGAAACCCTTATTAAACTTAATTCTCTAATTTTTCTACTCATTTACACATGTTTAGGCTTAGGAATTCAAATAATATTGATGGAAAATGAAGAAAAAGAGTCACGAATCACTTACCCAAGAAGTATGAAGAAGGATTGCTCAAGAATCGCCCAAGAAGCTGTGGAGAAGAGAGAGTTTTGTGAAAATGGGAAAAAACCCGTAAGTGTTCTGTTTTTGGGATTAAATTCACTGGGCAATAATTTCTTCATCGCGTTTGCGACACCCCGGTCGCGTTCGCGATGAAGAAACGATGTTACACATCGCGTTCGCATAGGGCATGTCGCGAACGCGAAGAGAAAATTCTGAGGGCTTACAATTTGGTCTCGCGTACGCGGGAACAGTCACGCGAACGCGTATAGGAAAGGGTTGGGTTCAAATTTAATACTACGCGATCGCGGGGAGCGGTACGCGAACGCGATGAAGGAAATGGTTGGCCATCGCGAACGCGACTACCTGGACGCGAATGCGTTGAAGGAAATAAGTTGACCATCGCGAACGCGACCACCTGGATGCGAACGCGATGAAGAATTGCCTGCTGCAGATTTCTGCAGTTTTTCTTAAGTTCAAAAACACCCCGAACCACCTCCGAAACACTCCCGAGCCCTCGGGGCTCCAAACCAAATATGCACACTAACTTAAAAACATCATACGAACTTGCTCGCGCGATCAAATCGCTAAAATAACATCAAAATCCATGAATTGAGCCTTAAAACTCAAGAATTCTTTTTTTATAACTTTCAAAATTTCCAATTTAAGGCCGAAACACGTCAAACGACGTCCGTTTTCAACCAAACTTTCCGAGAAGCGCTTAACCAATATATATGACCTGTACCGGGCGTCGGAACCAAAATACGAGCCCGATATCACCACTTTTCAATCAAATTTCAGTTTCATTTTCCTTAAACATTTTCAAAAAATAATTTAACAGAAAAATTCTTTTACCGGGGTTCTAGACCTCGGATTTCAATTCCGGGCATACGCCCAAGTTCCATATTTTTCTACGGATTTTTTGAGACCGTCAAATCACGGATCCGGGTCCGTTTACCAAAAATGTTGACCAAAGTCAACCATATCAATATTAATATCAAAATTCTTCAACTTTTTCACATATTTCACATATTTCAACATAAAAATTTTCCAGCTTTGTGCCCGGACTATGCACGCAAATCGAGGCAACTATAAATGAGGTTTTCAAGACCTCAAAAGCTCGGAATGATTAATAAAACAAGTGATGACCCTTTGGGTCGTCACAATCTCCACCTCTAAAACAACCGTTCGTCCTCGAACGGACAAAAGAAGAAGTACCGAGTCGAGAAACAAATGTGGGTAGCGGCTCCGCATATCGGACTCGGACTCCCGAGTCGATGCCTCGGGAGGCCGACCTCTCCACCTGAACACGCACGGAAGGATAACTCTTCGACCTCAGTCGAACTGCCGTCTGAATGGCCACCGGCCCTCGTCGTAAGATAGATCGGTCCATTGAACAATGCAAGTCAACACGTGTGAGATCGCCGTGGTATCTCCGAAGCATAGATACGTGAAAAAGCTGGATGTACGGCTGATAAGCTAGGCGGCAAAGCTAATCCGTAAGCCACCTCTCCCACTCGTCTAGAATCTCAAATGGACCAATATACCTAGGGCTGAGCTTGCCCTTCTTCCCGAACCTCGTCACGCCCTTCATAGGCGACACTCGGAGCAATACTCGTTCGCCAACCATGAAATCTACATCTCGAACCTTACGATCCGCATAAGTCTTCTGCCTGGACTGAGCTGAACGCAATCTCTCCCGAATAGTCTTGACCTTATCCAAGGCCTCCTGAACTAAGTCCGTACCCAACAACCGAGCCTCTCCCGGTTCAAACCATCCAATTGGTGATCGATATCGCCTACCATACAACGCCTCATACGGAGCCATCTGGATGCTAGACTGGTAACTGTTATTGTAGGCGAACTCTGCTAATGGCAGAAACTGGTCCCACGAGCCTCCGAAATCAATAACACGGGCTCGAAGCATGTCCTCTAGAATCTGAATAGTCCTCTCGGACTGGCCATCCGTCCGAGGATGAAATGCTGTACTCAACTGAACCTGGGTGCCTAACTCCTGCTGGACCGCTCTCCAGAACCGCGAGGTAAACTGCGTACCCCGATCAGAGATAATAGATGCTGGAACTCCATGGAGACGAACAATCTCCCTAATGTAAACCTCCGCTAACCTCTCCAACGAGTAGGAGACAGATACTGGAATAAAGTGTGCTGACTTGGTCAGCCTATCAACAATGACCCAAATAGCATCAAATTTCCTCCGAGTCAAAGGAAGTCCAGTAACGAAGTCCATAGTGATCCGCTCCCATTTCCACTCGGGAATTTCAATCCTCTGGAATACACCACCAGGTCTCTGGTGCTCATATTTCACCTGCCGACAATTTAGACACCGAGCGACATACGCAACGATATCTTTCTTCATTCTGCGCCACCAATAGTGCTGCCGTAAGTCCTGGTACATCTTTGCGGCGCCTGGGTGAATAGAATACCGTGAACTGTGGGCCTCTGCTAAGATCAACTCTCGAATCCCTTCGACATTGGGCACACAAACTCGACCCTGCAATTTCAATACCCCATCATCATCTAGATTTACCTGTGTGGCACCTCCCCGCTGTACCGTATCTCTCAACTCACGCAAATGAGGATCATCAAATTGCCTCTCACGGATACGCTCTAATAAAGAAGAACGAGCGACCGTGTAGGCTAACACCCTGCTAGGCTCAGAAATGTCTAATCTCACGAACCGGTTGGCTAAGGCCTGGATATCTATAGCTAATGGTCTCTGACTGACCGGAATATATGCAAGACTACCCATGCTGGCGGACTTTCTACTCAATGCATCGGCCACCACATTGGCCTTACCTGGGTGATATAAAATAGTAACATCATAGTCTTTTAGCAACTCTAGCCACCTTCTCTGCCTCATATTCAACTCTTTCTGCTTAAACAAATACTAAAGACTCTTATGATCGGTGTATACTTCACATGCTACACCATACAAATAATGCCTCCAGATCTTCAATGCGTGAATAATCGCCGCCAATTCTAGATCATGCACTCGATAGTTCTTCTCATGAATCTTCAACTGCCTCGAAGCATAGGCAATAACCTTGCCATCCTGCATTAACACTGCACCAAGCCCAATACGGGAAGCATCACAATAAACAGTATAAGGTCCCGTACCTGTGGGTAAAACCAATATCGGTGTTGTGGTCAAGGTTGTCTTGAGGTTTTGAAAGCTAGCCTCACATTCGTCGGACCATTCAAATTGAACACCCTTCTGGGTCAATCTGGTCAGTGGGGTTGCAATAGACGAAAATCCTTCTACGAATCGGCGATAATAACCCGCTAACCCCAAGAAACTCCGAATATCCGTGGCTGATGTCGGTCTAGGCCAGCTCTTGACTGCCTCAATTTTCTTCGGATCAACCTGAATACCTGCTGCCGTCACAATATGACCCAGGAATGCAACTGAATTTAGCCAAAATTCACACTTTGAAAATTTTGCATATAGTTGGCTATCTCTCAGAGTCTGCAAGGCCACTCTGAGATGTTGCGCATGCTCCTCACGACTGCGGGAATATATTAATATGTCATCAATGAAGACTATTACAAACAAGTCTAAATAAGGCCGGAACACCCGATTCATTAATTCCATAAAAGCTGCTGGAGCATTTGTCAACCTAAAAGACATGACCAAAAATTCATAATGTCCAAACCGAGTGCGGAATGCTGTCTTAGGGACATCAGATGCCCTAATCTTCAGCTGATGATAGCCAGATCTCAAATCTATCTTTGAAAATACCTTGGCACCCTGAAGATGGTCAAATAAATCATCAATTCGCGGAAGTGGATATTTATTTTTGATAGTCACCTTGTTTAACTGTTGATAGTCAATGCACATTCTCATCGAACCATCTTTCTTCTTTACAAATAATACAGGTGCACCCCACGGCGAAACACTGGGCCTAATGAAACCCTTTTCAAGTAAATCCTGCAATTGTTCCTTCAATTCTTTTAACTCTGGCGGAGTCATACAGTATGGGGGAATGGAAATGGGCTGAGTGCCTGGAGCCAAGTCAATGCAAAATCAATGTCCCTATCGGGCGGTATACCTGGAAAGTCTAAAGGAAATACTTCAGGAAATTCGCGAACCACAGGCACAGAGTCAATAGAAGGAACCTCAGCACTAGAATCACGGACATAGGCCAAATAAGCCAAGCATCCCTTTCTAACCATACGCTGAGCTTTAACATAAGAAATAACATTACGGCTAGTATGACCCGAAATTCCTTTCCACTCTATACGAGGCGAATTCGGCAGAGCTAAAGTCACAGTCTTGGCATGGCAATCTAAAATAGCATGATATAGAGATAGCCGGTCCATGCCTAGTATAATATCAAAGTCCACCATATTTAGGAGTAATAAATCAGCACGGGTCTCGAGACTCTCAATTACTATAATACATGACCGATGAACTCGATCAACCACAATGGAATCGCCTACTGGTGTAGACACATGAACAGGAACACTCAGTGGATCACTGGGCTGAACCAAGTATGGTGCAAAATAGGAAGACACATACGAATATGTAGACCCGGGGTCAAATAATGCTGATGCCTTTCTATCACAAACCAAAATAATACCTGTAATGACGGCATCAGAAGACTCAGCCTCTGGTCTGGCGGGAAGTGCATAACATCGGGGCTGTGCCCCACCACCCTGAGCAGTATCTCTAGGACGATCAGCTGCTGGCTGGTCTCTACCTCTATCGGTCTGAGCTCCACCTCTATGACCTCTACCTCCATCTCTATGTCCTCTACCTCCGCCTCTAGCTGGCTGGGCAGGCTATGAGGGAACTGGGGCCTGAATCATGGCACGAGAACCCTGCTGGTGAGATCTGTCCGAAGCTCGAGGGCAATACCTTGCAATGTGCCTAAGATCACCGCACGTAAAACAAGCCCTCGGCTACTGAAAATGGCGAAGTGGTGGTGCACTGATAGGCTGCTGATCAGAGTAGCGTGGCTGAGAATTACGATCACCTGAAGCATCATGAGAAACCTGAAGGGCTGACTGATAAGGCCTAGGAGGATGGCCTCAATCATAAAAATCTCTATCTCCAGACGAGGTACCACTGAATCTACCCGAATTATGAGATCTCTTATCCGATCCATGTCTCGCTCCCCGTGACAGAGCCATCTCGATCCGGCGGGCTGTATTAGCCGCCTCCTGAAAAGTGATTTCAGTTCCTGCCCCCATAGCCATTTGTAGCCGAATTGGCTGATTTAAGCCATCAATAAACCTCCTCACTCTCTCCCCATCTGTGGGAAGTATGATAATAGCATGACGAGCCAGGTCCACGAACCTAGTCTCGTACTGTGTGACAGACATAGAACCCTGATGAAGACGCTCAAATTGTCTGCGCATAACCTCCCGCTGAGTTGCTGGAAGGAACTTCTCCAAGAATAATTCTGCAAACTGCTCCCAAGTCAAAGATGACGATCCCGCTGGCCTGGTTAGACAATAATCTCTCCACCAAGTCTTGGCAGAACCGGATAACCGAAAAGTAGCAAAATCCACACCATTAGTCTCCACAATACCCATAGTACGGAGAACTTCGTGGCAGCTGTATAGGAAATCCTGTGGATCCTCTGAAGGAGTACCACTGAATGTGGTAGTGAACAGCTTGGTAAACCTGTCCAATCTCCACAACGCGTCAGCAGACATGGCTGCACCATCATTAGACGGAGTCGCAATAATAGGTCGAGTCGCCTCAGTCGGGCCGAATCACGGGATCTTGCGCACGGGGAATTATCGGCTCCGAGTGCGTGTAGCGGAGTCCGATTACCTCCTCCGCCTGAGAAATAGCTGGTGCTACCGGTAATAAACTTGCTCTGGTGATATGATCCATAAAACCTGCTATATGGACCAAAGCATCCTGTAGATCCGGTGAAAACACAGCTCCTCCTGGGACCTGAGCTGGGCCTACTGGAGCTGCTGGGGCTGGAACTTCCTCCTCGATATGAACCTGAGGTTCTGCCACTCGTGCTGCTGCTCGGGGCTGAGCTCTGCCCCTACCTTGTCCTCTAGGACGACCTCGACCTCGGCTTCTACCCCTAGCAGGAGCTGCCGCTGCTGGGACCTCGGGCTGCTGGTCAGTAGATGAGGATGCACGTGTCCTTACCATCTGCGGAAGAACCGAGTAGAAGTTCAATTAACATTTAAAAGATCAAGTCGCACGACGGAAAAGAATAAAGGGAATATTTTCCTAACTCCGTAGCCTCTGGAGGATAAATACAGACGTCTCCGTACCGATCCTTCAGACTCTACTAAGGTTGTTCGTGAGTTGTGAGACCTATGCAACCTAGTGCTCTGATACCAACTTGTCACGACCCGGATTTCCCACCATCGGGGTCATGATGGCGCCTACTAAATGGAAGCTAGGCAAGCCAAATATTAATTACATCTCTATTAATTACCAATTTCTTATTATGACTTATTATTAAAAACATATAAATTACAGCGGAATAATCAAAATTAGCGGAAGACTTAGTCAAATATGATAAAGAAAGCCCCAACATGATACACTACCCAAGACTGGTGTCACAATACTCACGAACTTCTAAGAATAATACACATAATTGTCTGAAAGAAAATACAAGTTGTTTATCTCGATTACATGAGATAATAGAATGAAAAGCATAGATAGAAGAGACAACGGGTCCTGCGGACGCCTGCAAAGCTACCTCGTAATCTCACTAGTCGGAAAATCCACAAGTCGCTACTGCCGCTGCTGCTGTCCGTAACCTGTATCTGCGCAAAAAGAGCACAGAGTGTAGTATCAGCACAACCGACCCCATGTGCTGGTAAGTGCCTGGCCTATCCCAGCGAAGTAGTGACAAGGCTAAGGCCAGTCACCCACTTAAACCTGTACAATTCATACATATATATATATATATATATATATATATATATATATATATATATATATATATATATATATATATACAAAATATTTATAAGGAAAGACTTTGCTCTGAAATAATAGTCAATAACTCGTGATATCCAGAATAATATAATCAACAGAATAAATCTTACTTTCATGTCTCAATTCCTTTCTCATTTCATATCTCGTGGTAGGCGTACCACCCGCTCCCAACTATCACAGTAATTACATCTTGTGGTAGGTGTACCACCCGCTCCCAAATATATCAATAGGCTACCGGCAACTATGGCCAATGCCAAGATTTAAATCACTTTGTGGTCGGCGTGCCACACGATCCCAATTCATAAATATATAAGTGGTCGGCGCGCCACACGATCCCAATTCATAAATATATAAGTGGTCGGCGCGCCACACGATCCCAATTCATAAATATATAAGTGGTCGGCGCGCCACACGATCCCAATTCATAAATATATGTATTACCGGCATTTAGCCAATAATCTCTATATCAACAATATTTATAATTACCGGTTTTAAACCAATAATTGATAATAATTTCAACAATTTATCTTCATTACCGGCATAACACCAATAACTCTTAATCAACAATTTATTCATAACTGAATTCCTATTCCTACAAACTAGGATAGAACAAACACTTACCTCGAAAGTTTACGAACGATTCAATCCGTAGCAATGCCCTTTCCTTTCGAATTTGACTCAAATCCAATCGTATCTATACACAATTGACTTAATATCATCAATTCTACTTAACAAACTAGTTCATATTGCTAAACATGATTTTTACAACATTCTGCCCGGAATAGTAAAAATCGACCCCGGGCCCACATAATCGAAACTCAAGTTTCGAACCAAAATAAGTTCACCCGATCTTCCATGAGTTCAAATATACAATTTGTTCTTAAGTTCGACTCCAAAACGAGGTCTAGATCGCAAATTCCTTGAAACCCTTATTAAACTTAATTCTCTAATTTTTCTACTCATTTACACATGTTTAGGCTTAGGAATTCAAATAATATTGATGGAAAATGAAGAAAAAGAGTCAAGAATCACTTACCCAAGAAGTATGAAGAAGGATTGCTCAAGAATCGCCCAAGAAGTTGTGGAGAAGAGAGAGTTTTGTGAAAATGGGAAAAATCCCGTAAGTGTTCTGTTTTTGGGATTAAATTCACTAGGCAATAATTTCTTCATCGCGTTCGCGACACCCCGGTCGCGTTCGCGATGAAGAAACGATGTTACACATCGCGTTCGTATAGGGCCTGTCGCGAACGCGAAGAGAAAATTCTGAGGGCTTACAATTTGGTCTACGCGTACGCGGGAACAGCCACACGAACGCGTATAGGAAAGGGTTGGGTTCAAATTTAATACTACGCGATCGCGGGGAGCGGTACGCGAACGCGATGAAGGAAATGGTTGGCCATCGCGAACGCGACTACCTGGACGCGAACGCGTTGAAGGAAATAAGTTGACCATCGCGAACGCGACCACCTGGACGCGAACGCGATGAAGAATTGCCTGCTGCAGATTTCTGCAGCTTTTCTTAAGTTCAAAAACACCCCGAACCACCTCCGAAACACTCCCGAGCCCTCGGGGCTCCAAACCAAATATGCACACTAACTTAAAAACATCATACGAACTTGCTCGCGCGATCAAATCGCTAAAATAACATCAAAATCCATGAATTGAGCCTTAAAACTCAAGAATTCGTTTTTTATAACTTTCAAAATTTCCAATTTAAGGCCGAAACACGTCAAACGACGTCCGTTTTCAACCAAACTTTCCAGGAAGCGCTTAACCAATATATATGACTTGTACCAGGCGTTGGAACCAAAATACGAGCCCGATACCAGTACTTTTTAATAAAAAAATCAGTTTCATTTTCCTTAAACATTTTCAAAAAATAATTTAACAGAAAAATTCTTTTACCGGGGTTCTAGACCTCGGATTTCAATTCCGGGCATACGCCCAAGTTCCATATATTTCTACGGATTTTCTGAGACCGTCAAATCACGGATCCGGGTCCGTTTACCAAAAATGTTGACCAAAGTCAACCATATCAATATTAATATCAAAATTCTTCAACTTTTTCACATGTTTCACATATTTCAACATAAAAATTTTCCAGCTTTGTGCCCGGACTGTGCATGCAAATCGAGGCAACTATAAATGAGGTTTTCAAGACCTCAAAAGCTCGAAATGATTAATAAAATAAGTGATGACCCTTTGGGTCGTCACACATCCCCGCCCGTCCAGGTGCGCTATCAGGATCATCATCATCAAATTTCCTCCTTATTGCTGGATGTGGCTCAGGATGACATGTAACAGTGGTGCTGTCAGGTCCAGTAGAAGACTACATAATAAAATAAAATTTAGTTTACAAAATCACATAATAATTTATAATTTACAGTTATATTATGTTACCATAATAGCGTCTGGATCCTGTATGTAGTCATCTGTCGCATCGTTAATTGAAGCCTGAACAAGGAGATTATTATAATGTAATATATAAAATAAGTTATAGTTAAAAGAAATTCATATTCAGAACTAAAAAACTCATACTGAGCATGTGAAGAGCTCCCATAACTCAGACGGCGGCCACTAGAGATATCTCTGGTCGGTGTACCCTCACCAATGGTAGATGGGCCAGGGTAATATGCACCCCAATCTGCTGCTTGGAAATCAGAGCACGTGATCAATAATGGACCCGGTGGGGTCATCTGTGAAGGGCCTGCAGTGTCATAAATACCAAGGTTGTAAGACGGAATGTCCGTCTCATGCATGCCTCCTGGCATAGCAGCATCAACATCATCATCGGGAGCATCACCGGCCTCCTGCTGGACACCACCTTCTCGGGCAGCACGAGGTCGCCGGGCAACACCTGGTTGTCGGGCAGCAGGTCGTCGGGCACCAGTAGCTCGTGGAATACCACGACCTCGCTGGTATGTGGCTGGATCAATATAATCAGCATCATGTGCCAAGCGCTGATCCGATCTGGCACGCTGTAGTGTCTCGGCAGCCACCGCCATGAATCGCCGACCATAATCCATAATTGCCACTGGAGCGTGCGCATAATTCTGCATCTCCTGCCCCATATGGTAGACGGTATGCAATCCAATGGCCTGCACAAAAGTAAAGAATGTAAAGTAGGTATTACTCACAACATTATATGTACATTATTAAATATAACATAAAACTTACCAGAGCCTCGTGTCTCCCGGCATATGAGACGTACCGCCCATCTACCTGATGCACTGGGTTGCCGACAAATAGACGGGACACTGTGCGATACCATGTCGGATACCCTTCAATAGGATAGTGCTGCGGAGGTGGGATCAAATCACCTCGTTTATCCTAAATGACCAGCTAAGTGTGGAGCCAGCCTAAAAAGGTGTCATCCACCCTGCTACGATAATCCCTCTCATAATGTAAGGGATGTCAGGCAGGCGGAGGCGGTATAGGCTGCAGCATGCCAAACTGACGAGAAACCCGCTCCGAGGCATGATGCTCCACTATATCTAGGCATGTAAGAGGGACAGAAGTCCTCCAAATAGGCCGGCCTAGAGTACAGTACGCTGGCAAGGTAGCTAGCAAGTCCTCACTATAAGGTGTCCAGATGAACTATCAAATAACAACACAAATGGTTAGTATTCGTAATACTAAATTAAACAATAACTGGTACGTTTAGTTAGATTTTTACATGTGCATCCTCGAGGAAGTCTAACACATTCCTGATGCCTAGCAGATTATGATGGACATCATATGCCCGCGAAAACCCATGCCGCATGACCCACCTAGAAGCTAAAGGAAGGTCTGGTAAAAATCTATTTAGAATTATTCTAAATATATTTTTGAGGCCCGGCGGAACCAAACTATTATTAATAGCTATGTATTTTTTTTATAATTAAATAATATATTTAGAATAATTTAATTGTCTAAATTAAATATTTTTGAGCTCCCGGGCTCGATGTTTTTGAGCTCCCGGGTTCGATAATTTTTAATAACTTAATTTTGAGGCCCAGCGGCACCAAACTATTAGCTATGTATTTTTTTTATAATTTAAAGTTACATTTTAAGTAATTTAATTGTACAAATTGCTGATAATATGGGTCCCGGACTCGATATTTTTGAAGCCCAGCGGCACCAAACTATTATTAATAGCTATGTATTTTTTTATAATTAAAAAATATATTTAGAATAATTTAATTGTCTAAATTAAATATTTTTGACCTCTCGGGCTTGATATTTTTGAGCTCCCGGGTTCGATAGTTTTTAATAACTTAATTTTGAGGCCCAGCGGCACCAAACTATTATTAATAGCTATGGGTCCCGGACTCGATAATTTTTGAGCTCCCTGGTTCGATAATTTTGAGCTCCCGGGTTTAATAATTTTTGAGCTCTCGGGTTCGATAATTTTTAATAACTTAATTTTATAACTTAATTTCGAGGATCAACAATCAAGCTAAATACGACACATTACTACGCTACAAGGCTCTAAAATTTCCTAGCCTAAAAGAGTCTATGTTTTACTACGCTAAAAAGGTCTGTATTTTACAATTAACAAATAATACAAATTACACAAATATATATAAACAACTAACATGTAATCTAACAAAAACTAACATGTAATCTAACTAAATTAGACAAATATATTCCGGATAAATTACACATACTAGTTCGGAAAATAACATAAACTAACTAAAACTAACATGTAATCTAAAATACAAACAAAATAATAGCAATATGAAACATACCTCGAATTTGATTTTTTACGGATGAAAAAGATGAATATAATGCCTCCAAACTCGTATATCCACGATACAAATAGCCTTAAATTATAGTGGAACCACTTCTAACACAATACGAACAACCCGGGGGACAAAAATTTTTTTTTAAAGAAAAAATGGCAGAATCGAGCAGAATCGGGGGGGGGGCGAAGGTTTTTTAAAATAATGGTGGTGGAGAAGTGAGGGAGAAGAAGGAAGGTGTAGGGTTTAATATAATGGGTACAACGCCACTTATTGTGGCGTTGAACATGTCAGAACTGTCTCTGACATGTTCAACGCCACAATAAGTGGCGTTGTACCTAAATAGGCGTTAAATACAACGCCACTTATTGTGGCGTTGTATATACTTAAATTTTTTTTTTAAACGTATTAATGTTACAAAAATTAAAAATAAACCTACCTTTGTTTTTAGTGTTCCCACTTCCCATGAGTGCAATGTCAAAATATTTACTGATATTGCTGTATATTCTGAACTAGGTGTAACTTTTATCTCGAAATAATTGCCCAATTCAATTTTTGTGTGTGACATATATGTTAGAAATTTAAATCGTAAAATTAGTTATATTTATGTCAGGTTAGGCTGACTATATTACATCCTTTAGTATTGGGGCGAAGCCATCTTTTGCTAACAGCGGTCAATGTTGAAATATTATGAAAAATTGCACAATATATACAATCAAACCTCTCTATAACAATTTTGTTTGTACTGATATTTCTTTGTTGTTATAATGAAATATTGTTATAAAGGACATATGTTATAACATAACATAGGAAATGATTCCAAAGAAAACTTGGCCGTTACAGTGAAGTATTACTACGGATGAAGGTCTTATATAGGTCTAACTATATAAATAAAATATTAATTTTAGATGTATATAATATATAATATATATGAACAACTTTTGTCGAGAATTATTTTTACTTCCTTCAAGTCTGAGCATTCTTACGAAAATTTTTGACTTCTTCACTACTCAAGCGACCTCTCCTCAAATATTACGTAAACACGGAATATTTCGTTGACTGAATTTCTTATCCAAATTCTCACAAAAGAAAAAAGAAGGAAGAGAAAAAGAAGTAGGAAAAAAATTGAAGAGGTCATGTGATGTTATGTTTGCAGGTGCAGTGGAATAGGTATAGGGAGTAAAGACAAGATAAAGCCAAAGTAGAGAAAAGATATAGAAACCAGAAAAAGGGCCGTATCAAATGCGTCAGTTTATTTGCAGCAAATAAGGCGGGCCCGTACATTTACATTATATACACCTTTCTCACTTCTCTTTCCCTATCCAAATTGCTGCAATATGCAGATGGCTTGCTTCCATTCAAAGCCTTTAATTTATTGCCTTCTTATCCTTTATTTAATTCTCTAACTCCTACACACACATTATTAAATGGCTCGCACACATATTTTTGCGATGAGATGAGTATGATTTTTTCCTCTTTTATTATAAGTTTTGGATTTCTGTAAAGTTCTTTCCCATTAACTATCTTTACACCATATAAATTTGAATTAGTCGAGTCCTCAATATAAATATCTAATACTAGGCAAAAAATTCTCACAGTAAACTAAATATTCTTCTTAATCTTAACTTTATTTGAAAATTTAAAAGGTTTTGTTGGAAAGCGCTTCCCCCTTAATTTTATGCATTGTGAATTCGTATAACAAATAAGTGAAAAAAATATTGAAGATTTTTTTATTGAATTAAACTAAAAGGAAATTCTCATTCTTCCACCCCAAAAGCTTTTCAATCAATCACATCACCATCACATCATCTTTTGTGTCCTAAATATTCTGATAATATTGATCACTATTCCCCATATTATGAATTTTTTAACATACCGTTTAAGAATGCCTACACACCTTCCCAAGACCTACTTGTACTACTCAGAGAATCATCGAATCAGGAATCAATGTGTTGTTGAATTTAAAATTTGTATCATAAATAGGTTTAAAAAAAAAATTAACTATATACAATGCCATAATAGGTGGCGTTGTACATAACGTCCGTTATGTACAACGCCACCTACTATGGCGTTGAACGTGCATTTAAGAATCTGTCAGGTTCAACGACATAGTAAGTGGCGTTGAACCTATTATTTAAACCTTACTCCCGTCTTCTTCCTCACACTTCTTCTTCTTCTTCAAAATTAAAAAACACCTCCCCCCCCCTCTCCCCACACGACCAGCCGACCAAAACAAAAAAAAAAAAAAATTTTGGTCCCCCCGGGTTATACGTATTAATCCCACTATAGTTTTACGCTACTGGCTTCGTGGGTAGACGAATTTGGAAGCTTTATATTGATATATTTCATCCGTAAAAAGGTATGTTTATACTACTATTTTTTAATTTGTATTTTAGATTACTTGTTAGTTTTAGTTATTTTATGTTATTTTTCGAACTAGTATGTGTAATTTATCCGAACTAGTTTGTATTTTAGATTACTTGTTAGTTTCCGAACTTGTTAGATTACTTATTAGTTTCCGAACTTGTTAGATTACTTGTTAGTTTTAGTTTTAGTTATTTTATGTTATTTTCCGAACTAGTTTGTATTTTAGATTACTTGTTAGAAATGTTAGTTGTTTATTTATATTTGTGTAATTTATATTAGTTGTTAGTTGTAAAATAGAGACCTTTTTAGCGTAGTAAAACATACACTCTTTTTAGGCTAGGAAATTTTAGAGCCTTGTAGCGTAGTAATGTGTAGTATTTAGCTTGTAATTTTGATACTCAAAATTAAGTTATTAAAAATTATCGAACCCGGGAGCTCAAAAATTATCGAGTCCGGAATACATAGCCATTAATAATAGTTTGGTGCCGTTGGGCCCCAAAATTAAGTTATTAAAAATTATCGAACCCGGGAGCTCAAAAACATCGAGCCCGGGAGCTCAAAAATATTTAATTTAGACAATTCAATAATTCTAAATATATTTTATAATTATATGCATACACATAGCTATTAATAATAGTTTGGTACTGCTGGGCCTTAAAATTAAGTTATTAAAAATTATCGAAACCGGGAGCTCAAAAACATCGAGCCCGGGAGCTCAAAAATATTTAATTTAGACAATTCAATTATTCTAAATATATTTTATAATTATATGCATACACTAGCTATTAATAATAGTTTGGTCCCGTTGGGCCTCAAAATTAAGTTATTAAAAATTATCGAACCCGGGAGCTCAAAAATATCGAGTCCGGGAGCTCAAAAAAATTTAATTTAGACAATTCAATTATTCTAAATATATTTTATAATTATATGCATACACATAGCTATTAATAATAGTTTGGTGCCGCTGGGCCTTAAAATTAAGTTATTAAAAATTATCGAACCCGAGAGCTCAAAAACATCGAGCCCGGGAGCTCAAAAATATTTAATTTAGATAATTCAGTAATTCTAAATATATTTTTTAATTATATGCATACACATAGCTATTAATAATAGTTTGGTGCCGCTGGACTTAAATAATATATCGAGTCCGGGACCCATATTATCAGCAATTTCTACAATTTAATTATTTAAAATGTAACTTTAAATTATAAAAAAAATACATAGCGATTAATAATAGTTTGGTGCCGCTGGGCCTCAAAATTATGTTATTAAAAATTATCAACAATTTATATAATTAAATTATTAAATGTGTAACTTTTACAAGTTATTAAATTTTTTAATTTTACAATCGACGACATGGATGCGCCCATACATCCTGGCCCTAGGAGCTTAGAGCTATTAGGCCTACATCCGCAGCATCGATCTGAGGATATCTGGGACGGACAGTTATTGACCGACACATTCCGGGCTCCGCGAATCGATATATTGTGGGATTTCCTTAGTGTCCGAGATTTACATCCTAGAGTCGTCCATCACTTGGGGGTGATGGGATTCTACAGGATTATTCGGATTAGCCGGATACAACTGGATTACTCATTGATCACGGCCATCATTGAGCGGTGGCGACCGGAGACGCACCTTCCACCTTCCTATTGGCGAGGCCACTATTACGTTGCATGACGTAGAGGTTTTATACGGCTTGCCAGCCGATGGGTTGCTTGTTCTTTTTCCTTCGGGCATGAGGCATTTCCCGCGCGAGATGTATTGGGATTTGCTAGAGATGCTGACAGGTTTGAGGCCGGAGGCCGTTGATCATAGGGTTGGGATCAGTCGGGTACCGTTAACCCCTATTAGACAGCGTCTGGAGCAGCTCCACCCTCATATTACTGTTGACTCAGAGGAGGAGGTTGTGAGCCACTACACTAGGTTGTTGCTGCTCCTTTTATTTGGGGGTGTCTTGTTCACGAACACTTCGGGTAATCTTGTTAGCCTCCGGTTTCTCCTCCACATTACACAGTTTGAGGATATAGCTACTTACAGCTGGGGTGCTGTTGTCCTCGCATTCCTGTACAAGAGATGTGACGGGCTTCTATGGGCACACAGAGAGATATCTGCGGCTTCCTACCCCTTCTACAGGTGAGAACATATTCAATGAAAATATCTGCTCCCAGTTAAATCTACCTAAATTTAGTTTATCTCACAGTATACATCAACTTTCTATGTTAGATTTGGGTTTGGGAGCGATTTGTGCAGCTCAGCCCACCTTTTCCACTGATACCAGCTGACGTCGCATTACAAGACCTTCCTTTAGCTGCCAGGTGGGTCATGCGGCATGGATATACGTGGGGATTTGATACCCATCATAATCTGCCAGCCGTCAGGGATGTGTTAGACTTCCTAGAGGATGCACAGGTAAAAATCTAACTAAACGTACCAGTTATTGTTTAATTTAGTGTTACGAATACTAACCATTTGTGTTGTTATTTGATAGTTCATCTGGATACCCTATAGTGAGGAGTTGCTTGGAGGTCTTCCGTCCCTCTCACATGCCTAGATATAGTGGAGCATCATGCCTCAGAGCGAGTTTATCGTCAGTTTGGCATGATGTAGCCTATACTGCCTCATCCTTCATGGCATCCCACACATTTTGAGAGGGATGATCGCAGCAGAGTGGACGACACCTTTTTAGGCTGGCTCCAGACTCAGCTGGGCATTTGGGATAGCCGAGGTGATTTGATCCCACCTCTGCAGCACTATCCTATTGAATGGTATCTGGCATGGTATCGCAGAGTGTCCCGTCTATTTGTCGGCAACCCAGTGCATCAGGTAGATGGGCGGTACGTCTCATACGCCGGGAGACACGAGGCTCTGGTAAGTTTTATGTTATATTTAATAATGTACATATAATGTTGTGAGTTAAACCTAGTTTACATTATTTACTTTTGTGTAGGCCATTGGATTGCATACCGTCCACCGTATGGGGCGGGAGATGCAGGATTATGCGCACGATCCAGTGGCCATTATGGATTATGGTCGCCGATTCATGACAGTGGCTAGCGAGACACTAGAGCGTGCCAGATCGGATCAGCGCTTGGCACATGAGGCTGATTATGTTGATCCAGCCACATACCAGCGAGGTCGTGGTATTCCACGACTTGCTGGTGCCAGACGACCTGCTGCCCGACGACCAAGTGCTGCCCGGCTTTTCTGATGATTGTAGGATAGCATTTGAGGAGCTGAAAAAGATGCTAGTCACAACACCTATCATAGTTTTCCCCATTGGGAGGCATGCATGAGACGGACATTCCGTCTTACAGCCTTGGTATATACGACACTGCAGGCCCATCACAGATGACCCCACATGGTCAATTATTGATCACGGGCTCTGATTTTCAAGCAGCGGATTGGGGTGCATACTACCCTGGCCCATCTACCACATCTGAGGGTGCACTGACCAGGGATATATCCAGTGGCCGCCGTCTGAGTTATGGGAGCTCTTCGCATGCTCAGGTATGAGTTTATTAATTCTGAATATGAAATTTCTTTTAAGTGTAACTTATTTTATTTATTACATTATAATAATTTCCTTGTTGAGGCTTCAGTTGACGATACGGCAGATGACTACATACAGGATCCAGTCGCTATGACGGTAAGATAATAAAACTGTAAATTATGAATTATTATGTGATTTTATAAACTAATTTTTACTTTATTATGTAGTCTTCTGCTGGACCTGACAGCACCACTGTTGCATGTCATCCTGAGCCACATCCAACTATTAGGAGGAAATTCGATGATGATGATCGTGATAGCGTACCTGGACGGGTGGGGATGCGCCTGAGGCCAACGGCTGCTTTGAAGAACACACATTGCGGGACACATACAAGATAGTTACTTTTTATCTTGTATATGTTGTAAATAATATTTTTTGTCAAAACAATATTTAATTAAATATATCTATTAATTTTTTTAGTTCATCATTTGCTTTATTATTTCGTTTTTTTAATTCATCATTTGTTTTATTATTTCGTTTATTGTTTCGTATTTAATTATTTCGTCTATTAATACATAATACCTAACTTAAACTTAAATTACTAGAACACAAACACAAACATAACTTAATAAGAATGACAAACATACAAATGAACAAAACACATAGTAGGAATTATTTATTCCACACTTCCATTTACTCTACGTTCTTACCACTAAATTGTTCAAGCAATTATTATTTAATATGACACTTAGCAGGCAATATAAAGAAGCTCTTATAATTCGCTCGGGGTGGTGAGAAATGCTGTAGAATTTAGACCGGGGTGGGGTTATACAACGCCACCTATTCAGGCGTTGTACTGTTCAACGGATGAAGTACGTACAACGCCTGAATAGGTGGCATTGTATATATACTCTATTATACAACGCCACTTTATGTGGCGTTGTACACTAACGGAGTCGTTACCGTTAGTGTACAATGCCAACATAAAGTGGCATTGTATATACATATGTCATTTTTTTTAAAAAACATAAAAACATTCTTTTTTTTAAAATTAACAACACTTTGGTTCCGGATTCGAGAATCATCTAACAAATTTCAATTCCATGAATGAGTATTTCTAAAGTAGACCAAAAAAAATATTGATTGAATTTTGTGTATAATAAAATACTAGTGATTTTATTTGTAACATAAAATATTGAATTGCTGATGTACGCGTCAAAATCTAAGCATCAAACGGCTATTATTAAGGGAAATGGTAAGAGGTAGACCTAGTCATGGTCATGCCCACGGGGTGTAATGACGACAAGTATCTTGGTTACTTTTGAGATCAGGCCATCAGAAGGCATACGACCAAACGTAATACTCAGGCGAGTCTTGAGAAGGCACGCCGGTTAAGAGCCGTTGGGTAAAAGTGAAAATTCAATATATATATATATATATATATATAAGGAGGACAAAACAGAAAGAATGGGGGTGGATCAGGAAAGAAGAAAAGAAACAGAAGACACGTGAGAGACCTCCAAGGGCAAAAGGAACAAATCTATGTTCTAGATTACAAAAATGTGTAATCACTGTTTATTGTATCAGTAGAGCTAGATCACATAGTCATCAACAACATTCAATTGTTGTCCTCTTTTCTTTACAAATACAGAACGATATATTGAAGTTGGAAGCTTATTATTTACATACAATGTCTTTCACTCATTCTAAAATATATTAAATAAACTCAACCTCTTGGATTTTAATACTCATTGTGCTTAGATCTACAGTCGATTTATTTATCAAAGATTTATCCTCTGTTTTATTATTAATTGGTTTAATTAAAATGTCCAACACTTTTTGGTCAAATAATTTGGCGTCGTTTGTGACAATTTATTAACCAAATTCTTTAGTTTCGTTTAGATCTAGAACCAACTAAGTATTACTTCCACGATGTTACAACCTCACCATCTCGATGACGATGCCAACCTAAAAAGAATGTTAGATAAGTTGTTGAAATAATTGTATCCATCTAGGTCAGATTCCTACACAAAATAAAAATCATGACCAATGTCTATACGAACCCATGGCCCACCCGTAACGGTGGGCTCGGCGAGTCAGGTGCACGATTTAAGTAGAACCACGGTCATTATATGCTTGGCATAACCACGATCACATGCAGTATATTCGCCTTGTATACTGACTTGTACCTTCATCCTTGGGGAAGGGATGATAACCTACTATATGACCCATTGGAAGATCAGGAATATCCCGCATTAATTTCATACCATGCATGCTGGATGATTTATAAACAAAGCATAACATGTAACCTTTACTGTTTACGCGTATCGGACTGGGACTTGGCCCCGATGTCCCAACGATTAAAGTTTTTGTGTAAGTCCAACACACAAGATGTCTAGACACAGTTAAGTGGCGAAGCTAAGTGTGGCTGCCAAATCAGAAACCACTATCCGAGTACTAGGTGGAGGAATCGCCATACAACGTTGCTCCTCCTTTCACATTCTTGCTAGGCCAAGGTAACCTGCAATTTCATTTTGGTTTATCTTCACTCTTTGTTGGTTTGAAACAAGAAAGCGAGAACTTGCATAGGTGTACAAACAAGAGGCCAACGCCGTCAAAACACCTCAGAAAATGATTTCGTAGTATGCCATCTTGTAAGTAATGACCGAGCAAAACCCTCTAAGCCGCAGCATATAACAAATAATAGAAATGGATCGGTACAAATCAACTGTCAAAAAATAATCTCCAGTAAAAGCAAAATTGTGAAAAATGGGACTTGCCCATAAAACACGCAGCATTCTCTACTAAAAGCAAGATTGAGCGAATTAGGACTCACCCTGGAAAAACATATAGTATTCTCCAAACGAAAGCAAAATTAAACGAACTAAGATTCGCCCATAACGCACGCGTAAATAGCACGACGACGAGTAATGTTCCCCAACAGAGATAACACAATGAGTTATAATTTCGACCTTGCACGAAATCATACCCTTACGACCATCGTCCCTCGTCGAAAAAGAATTCAATATCGCTCGAATTTACAATAGGTTATAATTTTGACCTTCTTCGAAATAACACCCCTATGGTCCCCGCCAGGAAAGGATTCGACCTCGCTTGAAGTTACAACGGGTTATAATTTCGTACTTGTTCGAAATAACATCCCTACGCCCATCGGCCCTCGCCAGGAAAGAGTTCGACCTTGCTGGAATTTACAATGGGTTATAATTTTAACCTTGCTCGAAATAACAACCCTATGGCCATCGACCCTCACCAAGAAAGAATTCGACTTTCCTCGAATATACAATGGGTTATAATTTTGAACTTTTTCAAAATAACACCCCTACGACCATTGGCCCTCGCTAGGAAGGAATTCAACTTCGCTCGAATTTACGATGTGTTACAGTTTCAACTTTTCTCGAAATAACACCCTTACGGTCATTGGCCTTCGTCAAAAGAGAAGTTTGACCTCGCTCGAATCCAAGACGGGTCATAATTTCAACCTTGCTTGAAATAATGCCCCTACGACCATCGGCCTTTGCCATAAGAGAATTCGACCTCGCTCGAATTTACAATTGGTTGTATTTTCAACCTCATTTGAATATATGTCAGAAATTGATTCCGCCCGAGAGTGGCGACTTCAAGTTCGATCTCGCTCCAATACACATGGAAAAAATGACCGCCTAAATTAGTAAGACGAAATTCAGCCCCGCTCGCGTATACAAGTAGTTACCGACTTCGTCCAAGATGGCGAATCTAATTTCGACGTCATCCGAATTAAGGTTTGTTCTACCATACTAGGCAAATCAAAAGTGGACCTCGCCCAAACATGCAAATTCAAATTCGCAAATAAAAGAGTAAGGGACTCATCATAACGAAAGTCAAAAGATACACAAATGAAGGCTAAACACTATATTATTCGAATATATATGCATGACAGCCGCACCTTACATAGGGCCGAAATGGAACCTTAGGAAAGGAAAGTAAACAACGAAAGAACAAAAAAAACTTAGTGTACAGGATGCGACAAAAGCCTCACTGCACATCATCTCTACCTCCATTCTCCCTAAAATCACCATCAACATCAAAAGGGAGCTCATCCTCGTTAATGTTGCCATCCCAGCATCCCGATTCGCAAGGTCATATCCACAGGCTGCGCGAGCCTCGCGTGCCTTGCCCGAGCATCTTCAAAGATAGATATCGAGACAGTCACCGCCTCCCAGAAACCCTTGTAAATATCTCATTGGGCCTCAACATGGACCCATAACTCATATAGATGGCGTGGGAACGCGGTAGAGACAAAATCGACCAGGGCCAAACGTTTCTCCTTCTTGGCCTTGAGAGACACAACCGGATCTCTTAAACTCTAAGCTTCCCGGTCGATTTAACTTATGCTCTCCTCGATCGTGCCTCCCTCAGCATGGCAGTAGCCCTATCATATTCCTATTCAGATTAGAGGACGCGGATAGTGTCCTCCAATGTCGCCACCCTCGCCAAAGTTGATGCTCGAGCCTCCTCGACAATCTCCATTTCAGCCACTTTCTTCTCCAGCTCGGCCAACTTCCCCATCCATTCAGTGCTGAAGGCTTCGACTCTGAGCATTCTTCTCGAGCTCGGCATGTAGAGCAACACCTTCGGTTGAAGGTCCTCGTACCCTGGAGCAACCCATTTGACCACCTTGAGTTCCTCGTCTTTGGTATGGTGTTGTTCCTCAAGCTTGCTACTCTTGTGGATGGATCCTCCCTGATGGATTGGGTGCCAGTACTCTCCCTGAGCCACTCATGCGTCTCATGGCACTTGTTATGATACCGTTGATACTTTTCAAGAATCTCTAGAAAACTTACGGCCCAAGTCTCGGCTCTACGGGCACTCTCGATCTCCACCATATAAGACTAAAAACAAAGGGAGGAAATGAGTCGTTAATATCAAGGTCACAAAGCAAAACACAAAGAAAAGGGCGGCGGCTTACCCTTACACCGATCATGGACACACCATGTGACAATTTGACATCACTAACATCTTCGAGATCTCTGCTCTCTGCGGCAGAGCATAGAAGGTCAAACTGCAGTACAAAATACATTGTGTCTCGCAGAAGGTTGAGTTTCAATAGAATTTTGAATATCCGGAAAGGGCCTGTTGCTCTTACTACAGTTCGGGTAAAGGCTTCTTCGAACATCATAACATCATTAGGATCGAGGTTGGATTCGAACTCAAAATCGTTAACCATAACTCTTTTTCCCCTCTTCTCGGCTGAAAATGAAGTACTTCTTGATTGGGATGTCGAAGGGCCATCTAAGACAATGACGACATCCTTGGGACTTCGTCTCTCCGCCATACCACCCTGTTGAATGCTTATAAATGGCATAGCCTCTACAGCCAGGTTGGCATCACCGCCGGTTTTGGGCACCGCCAAGGCATTGTCGCCCCTCGAAGACGTTTTGGCTTGAGGAACCACTTTCGACATCACCCTTCACCTCTTTGACAAGGTCTCTCCATCTCTGGCTCGAGAAGATTATCCTATTGAACGGACAGCAGTAATCGAAGTCTCTAGCCTAGGAGTAGACACCATATGAACGGCTTCGGCCACAGATAAAGATTAGAAACGGCTTTATTTTAATTCAGATTTTTATTTATCCGTGATTTTTTTTCGTGCATCTGATAGGCGTGCACATTTTCCCATTGTTGGTATTGAGTATTGGGTAGCTCACGTGTTACCTTATATGGTAGGGATCCGTGATTGGGTTGTTTTCTTCAAACCCTTCGGACCGAAGGTCCCGTCTGGTAAGTTATTTTTACTCTACCCCTCGGTCGTTTGCTATAGTTTATTGATAAGACACCTATGGTGACAGGTCAATGGACTTACAAAAATAAATCTCTATCTAACACAATTTGCCAGGCCGTTATATTGGTGGGGATGCAATTCACCTTGTTTGAGTCCGCCCATGGGGGTCGTACTCAGGTTTTGTCAACAAGGGATGCTCCTTGGGATGTCGCTACTCGAGACGAGATCTCTTTCTAGCCTACCTACCACCTCGTAGATGAGTCTTCCAATGGAGAAGATTCGCCATCGAGAAAGAGGAGAAGGGTAGAACTTAGGAAAGTCGTCGCCACCGACGTCAAAAAGAAGAAAGCCATTACTTAGAGAGCGATGTCCTCGCCTAGATCAGGCATAATGGCTGTTTTTATGGGGGATGCTATTTTGGCGGGGAGGTCCCTAGTACCGAAGAAGCATGCAAAGACTGGGGATCTATGCGAGCTTTTAAAGGTGGCGCATCGTCTACTGTTGAATGGGATTGAACATTTCATGCGGAGGATGACGGTTCAGGCTCATACATCACTCTGAAGATGTGTAGCCTTTTTTGGAGAGAAATATTCGCATGGAAATAAGGTCGGAGGGTCCTAAACGATATGTAATTATTCTTGTGGGTTACAATCTTTTGGCGAACTTTGAGCATGTAGTATCGGCTTCTGCCCCTTTGTGCGTCGCTTTTGAGAACATGTCGCTTTAGGCGATGAGTGACACTAAGTTATCGTGGAGTATTTCCGGCATGGCTTTGAAAGAAGGTTTTCGCTTTTTTTTTTTGCATATGTGCACTATACGTAAGCTGAATTTCTTTCATTATGGAGATCGAGCGCGATCAGAGGGATGAACACAGGACGACCGTCTTTGGGAAGGTGGCCTCTAAGCACAATAAGTATCGTACCAAGAATCATTCTGTGGCTAATGTCTTTACTCAAGATGGCAATTTTCATATGATTTGCGTTGGGCTTAAGAAGAAAGAGGAAGAGTTGGCACAGAAGGTTTAGGAGCTGAAGAGTATGACGACGAGCTGATGAAGGCCATTGGTCGATGTAGTGAACTTGAGGCAGCCCTTAAGGCCAAGGATGACGAGCTCAAAGTGAGCAAGGGGTAATGGCCGAGAACGCTGACCTTCAGGCGTGGGTAGATGCCCTGACAGCCAAACTTGGGTGAAGAGAGGCGAAGGATGTCGACTTAAGGGGTGAGTTAAGTGTTAAAGGTGATGAGTTGGCTCGTTCTGAAAAGAGCAGCATGGCTACCTTATTTAAAATAGAGGATTTGGAAGACGCCCTCCTTGTTTGTAGGTTTGAGCGGGACAATAAGGTAGAGACGTCAGCGCTCAAGGTAGCAAGATTAAAGGAGCGAATCTAGGATTTGAAGGCAGAGTTGTCCATGTTGAATGAACGTGTTGTTTTTTGAAGGCAAAGGAAGTGCGAAGGTAGTCGCAACCCTCTACGTCTCGTGCCACGTCAGTTGTATGAGATATGGGTCCATGTCAAGGCTCAACTTGATGTGTACAAGTACATGCAAGCCAACAGGAAGGTTTTCGAGGCAAAATTTAAGAATGTATGTGTTAAAGCACGTGCAACTCGTGAGCTCTACGGTTATGATCCTGGTACACCTAGCAGAGACGATATTAATGATGATGATGCGAAGAAACTCACTTCTAATTCTTGGTATAATAAGGAGTACACTGCGGGATATGATGCAATGTAAGACTATTGTATTCATTTTATTTTGCTTTATTATTTTTGTGAGGACATCTTCGAACCCACTTTTGTAATATAACAATTGTAATGGAACGATTACCATTTTGTTGTGTACCTCCGAATTGTGTTTTTTGTTTGCTGTGAGGAGGTCTTCGGCTTTTCGGCCTTCTGTGTGATGATGTGGTGCAGGTGATCAAATATATTAGTAACTCAAGCAAGGCCGTATAAGGCAATTTGGGCAACGTCAAATGTGAAGTAACCCGAGCAATGTCAAAAGTTGGGTAATTCAAGTAAGGTCGAATATCGAATGGTTTGAGCGAGTTCAAATGTTAAATGATTCGAGCAAGGTTGAATGTTAAATGATTCAAGCGAGATTGAATATTGAGTGATTTGAGTGAGGTAGAATGTTTTCTTTTGGCAATGGCCTTGGGCCGTAGGGGTGTTATTTTGAGTTATGGTCGAAAGGTTACCCCATGTAATTCGAGCGAGGTCGACTTTTTTTATTTTAGCTATGGCATGGGTGTTATTTCGAGTTATGGTCAAACTGTTACCTGTTATAATTCGAGCGACATCGAATATGTTTCTCTTTTGGTGATGGCCTTTGGCCGTAGGGGTGTTATTTCGAGTTATGGTACCCATTGTAATTCTAGCGAGATCGGTTTTTTTTTTCTTTTGACGACGGCCTTTGGCCATAGGGGTATCATTTCAAGTTATGGTCGAAATATTACCCCATTATAATTTGAGCGAGGTCAATTGTTTTCTCTTCTGGCGATGGCCTTTGGCCGTAAAGGTGTTATTTCGAGTTATGGTCGAAATGTTACCTCGTTGTAATTCGAGCGAGGTCGAATTTTTTTTTTGGCAACGACCTTTGGTTGTAGGGATGCTATTTTGAGTTGGTCGAAATGTTACCCTGTTGTAATTCGAGCGAGGTCGAATGTAAAAAAAAATGATGGAGGGCAATGTTGCTTTATTTCATTCATTGGAGAATATCTTAGTGGAGAGTACAAAATGTTGCTTTTTTTTCGTTCACTAGAGAGTGCTATACATGTATTGGAGAAGTTTCTATGTATCTAGTCCCTTCATCTTTATGCCTGGAGAGACAATCAGTTGGCGGGGACGATGCATTATATTCTGAACTTCGAAATCTCTTCTTCATCCCCTCGTTAAAAACGTCCCCGAGAAAATCCAATACGGATAAATACCGAGTGAGGGAAAAAGAGTACGATTTGAGGTGAGCGTGTCACGCCCCAAATCGGGGAACATGACCGGCGCCTGACCGGGTTGCCCCAGTCAAGCGGACCTGGGTGCCTTTCATTCCCACGCGTTACCCCTGTGCTGATTGTTTTTCATTTACCAAATATCTTACTAATCATGAATGATTTCACATTAAACAAATAAAACCATACGAGTGATTCATTAACAAGTTTGCAATTTTTACAACGCCCGACATAACACAATACATATACATAAGATCAGAGTCCCACAGTTTACATGTCTACAGAGCCTCTAGGATACAAAAAGGGGAATACAATACTTACCGGTAACAAGGCTCAGGCTATACCTTACAAAACCAAAATGAAATCTAAACAAAAGTGGCATGAACCACACAGGGCCCCAAGGAAGAAAGAGGCTCACCAAAACGGGCAGTGGAAGGAGAAGGATACTACTGCCGATGAGCTGAAGTGCCTGCTACTGATCCACCTACAATCATAACACGAATGTAGCGTCCCCGGCAAAAAGGGACGTCAATACACTTGAATTGTACTGGCATGTATGGACAAACTTTGTCCCAAGTAAACTCAAGCCATTGAATTACATCAACAATTAATTAAGCCACCCAACCATGTTTCCACATTTTCCTCATTTCAAATAATTCTCAACACAAAGCACTTTCTACGATCAACCAATTTAATAATAACCAATCAATCACGTAAAGCACAAGTAGTCAAACAAAGGGGCAATCAGTGCCCCACAGGTTGCAAACTCTCCTGTTGTCTCCTTTCACAATTTCACATTATTGATTTTTATATCAATTTTCAATAGCGATTTCGATCGCTTTCCATCCTTATTACCCCTGACCACCCTTATTACCTCGGCCACCCTTATCACCCCAACCCACACCTTATTTCTTCATGTTGCGGCGCGCAACCCGATCCCACCGTACAGTTTTAAAACACAACAAGTACAAGCAGATAAGGCATTTCACACAATTTCAACAAGTTCAAATAAGCAACTTACAGGTTGGTTCATGTTCACAATTACTTCTCAAGCCAATATAACAACCAAGTTACAAATGTTCCAAAAATCAAGAGTATTCATACCGTATTGTTCAATGACTTACCAATCCTCAAGTGTTTCGTTTCTTTTCCACAAAGTACCATATATGCCATTATAGCCATTATTCACAATTCTTTTACCAAATTAAACTCTCATTTTACATCACTCATAGCTCAACAACAAACTTTGAATATCCAACAACAACATCAAGAATTTCACACAATTTGTCAATTTAACACGAACCAAACAAACTTCACACATATAGGCGATTTCACAAGAATCAAAATTAGCCATACATACCTGGTGATGAGTTTTCTTCCGTTAACTTCCTACTTTATGCTTACCCAAGATATCCTACTCTTGCCAACCTTGTTCTTGAAGACTCTTACTTCTACTCACTTCTTGTTTTTACTAGAAATCAAGTTCAATAATCATGCATGAGTGTAAAAATTCTATTTTCAAAAGCTATTATATGCAAACCTCTCTTTACCCAATTTAAAACTGAAAATCAAAGAAAATAGTTAGGGTTTTTACCTTGAAAAGATTGGGGAAGTTGAATCCTTGCCCTAGGATCCCTTGGAATTAAGTGGTTGGAACAATCCTCGACCGCACTTTTGACCTTCTCTCTCTAAAACCCCTCTCTTCTCTCTCTAATTTTGGTAAGATGATATGAGAAAATGAGGGTGAAAGGTGTTATATTAAAGAAGAGATCGGGTCAAAATGTTACAAAAATCTGGGCCGGGTCAATTCTGCGGTGCACTTTGCGACCGCAGAATCAACATGCGGTCCGCATAGTGACCGCAGAATGGCCTCAAAATTACACAAGTTCTGTTACAGAATGCGACCAATATGTGGTCCGCATTCTTGATCTGCGGTCGCAAAGTGCACCGCAGATTCACTATGCGATCGCATATCGACCGCATTTTCAACACGATTTTTTGGGAGACTTCTGTTAAGCTCTGCGGCAAGAATGCGGTCCGCATAGCAGATCTGCGGTCGCATTCTTGACCGCAAAATTGACACTTTTCGAAAAAACTAATTCTCTACATTTTTTAAACTTAAATCACTACCAAGGGTCCGAACCGCTGCGAGCTGAATTCTACGCATTCCTAACACATTATTCGGACCATGACATTATAGCTACTAGGTTTTATGCACAAATATTTTACGGGGCCTTACATCCTCCCCCCTTAAGATCATTCGTCCTCGAATGAGGATTTTGAAATAAATGAGTTGGTTTTGAAAGACATGATATGCAACCATCAAAATTTTGACTAACTCTTATATTTTAGAAAAATTTCGCCGGAGTTTCCTTTGTATTATGGACATATCCACCTGTCAGAGGGCCCCCGAAACACGTTACCAAACAACAATACACAAATACAACACTTTTCACAACCGGTATACACTTTCTTACCTCAACGAATGCACATATTCTATCACATTGTTACAATTGCACATAAACTAGTCACTTCAATGAATTCTTACCTTATTTAACCATTTTAACACACCATGTACACTTAACAAACCATTACCAATCTACACTTACTATTAGTTGTTTATTTAACACGTAAATCTTTATAAGGCTTTCATTTATCAAGAACGGTTCAAGTGACCCAAGGTAACAACACATTTAACTCATTACAAAATGAAGGGGACTTTACTAATACTAAGAGGGAAATAACTTAGACAAGATGACAATTACTAGGAGTAGAAGGGTCACCTAATTTCTTCTAGGCTTGATCGAACAAATGGGGGTACTTTTCCTTCATCTCTTTTTCCGCTTCCCATGTGGCCTCCTCAACTTGTTGACTTCGCCACAATACTTTAACAGAGGCAACTTCCTTATTTCTCAACTTACGGACTTGCCTATCAAGAATGGCAACCGGAACTTCTTCATATGACAAATCTTCATTAACCTCTATAGCTTCGACTGGCATGATGGTGGATGGATCTCCAATCACTTTCTTCAACATGGACACATGGAATACCGGGTGCACCGATGACATCTCAGGAGGCAACTCTAGCCTATAAGCAACTTGACCAATCCTTTGAACGATCCGATATGGCCCGACATACCTAGGACTCAATTTCCCTTTCTTTCCAAATCGCATGACTCCCTTCATAGGAGATACCCTCAAGAACACCCAATCATCGACTTGAAACTCCAAATCCCTTCGGCGAACGTCTACATAGGATTTTTGACGACTCTGTACTATTTTCATTCTCTCCTGAATAACCTTGACCTTTTCCATAGCTTTGTACACCATATCTGGCCCTAGCAATTCCGCTTCACCTACCTCAATCCACCCGATTGGCGACCTACATCTTCTCCCGTACAATGCCTCAAATGGGGCCATCTGAATGCTAGCATGATAGCTGTTATTGTAAGCAAATTCTATCAGTGGCAAGTGTTCATCCCAATTACCTTTAAAATCTAAGACACAAGCCCGCAACATATCTTCAAGCGTCCGAATGGTCCGCTCGGCCTGACCGTCGGTCTGTGGATGGAAAGCTGTGCTGAGATTCACCTGAGTTCCCAAACCTTGCTGAAACTTCTTCCAAAAGTTAGCTGTGAACTGAGCCCCGCGATCCGAGATGATAGAAAGTGGAGTGCCATGAAGCCTTACTATCTCCTTGATGTACAATCTTGCATATTGCTCCGCAGTATCAGTGGACTTGACAGGCAGGAAGTGGGCTGATTTGGTGAGTCGATCTACTATCACCCATATTGAATCGAACTTACGCCTGAGTGCGAGGTAACCCTACCACGAAATCCATATTGATCATCTCCCATTTCCACCTTGGTATTTCTATAAGCTGAGTTAATCCACCGGGCCGTTGATGCTCGGCCTTCACTTGTTGACAGTTCGGACAATTAGCTACAAAGCTTGCTACATCCATTTTCATACCGTTCCACCAATAAATCTCCTTAAGGTCATGATACATTTTCGTGGAACCCTGGGTGTACCGAATACCTGGAAATATGAGCCTCTGCCATTACCCTTTCCCGAAGCTCGTCCACATCCGGAACACATAGCCTATCTTGACACCGCAATACACCATCTTCACACAATTTGTCAATTTAACACGAACCAAACAAACTTCACACATATAGGCGATTTCACAAGAATCAAAATTAGCCATACATACCTGGTGATGAGTTTTCTTCCGTTAAATTCCTACTTTATGCTTACCCAAGATATCCTACTCTTGCCAACCTTGTTCTTGAAGACTCTTACTTCTAATCACTTCTTGTTTTTACTAGAAATCAAGTTCAATAATCATGCATGAGTGTAAAAATTCTATTTTCAAAAGCTATTATATGCAAACCTCTCTTTACCCAATTTAAAACTGAAAATCAAAGAAAATAGTTAGGGTTTTTACCTTGAAAAGATTAGGGAAGTTGAATGCTTGCCCTAGGATCCCTTGGAATTAAGTGGTTGGAACAATCCTTGAAGATAAAGAACTTCTCTCTCTAAAACCCCTCTCTTCTCTCTCTAATTTTGGTAAGATGATATGAGAAAATGAGGGTGAAAGGTGTTATATTAAAGAAGAGATCGGGTCAAAATGTTACAAAAATCTGGGTCGGGGTCAATTCTGCGGTGCACTTTGCGACCGCAGAATCAACATGCGGTCCGCATAGTGACCGCAGAATGGCCTCAAAATTCACTCAAGTTCTGTTACAGAATGCGACCAATATGCGGTCCGCATTCTTGATCTGCGGTCGCAAAGTGCACCGCAGATTCACTATGCGATCGCATATTGACCGCATTTTCAACATGATTTTTTTGGGAGACTTCTATTAAGCTCTGCGGCAAGAATGCGGTCCGCATAGCCAGATTTGCGGTCGCATTCTTGACCGCAAAATTGACACTTTTCGGAAAAATTAATTCTCTACATTTTTGAAACTTAAATCACTACCAAGGGTCCGAACGCATTCCTAACACATTATTCGGACCATGACACTATAGCTACTAGGTTTTATGCACAAATATTTTACGGGGCCTTACAGAGCGAGGTTCCTGTTGTTTTGTAGTAATTTTTCTTCTATTGTTTCTAGTTGGAATGATCCTTTTCATGCTGATGTAGTGATTTTGTATGTCACAATTTGTTCCTAATTTGCCTTCTGATGTTCTATTCTTCAATACCACACAAAGGGGGGGGGGGTGATTTGTGTGGTACCCAATTTTCACTTTAGAAGAACCTGGTTCTTCTAGGTGTACTTACTACTATTGTTTGAAGAATTAAGAGTGCATAAAAATAAAGAATACAGTGATTTTTACGTGGAAAACACCTGGCTCAAACGGTGAAAAAACCACGACGTACTACTCAGTAGATTTTCCCAAACTTCCACTAAAGTTACTAAGCCAAAACATCATTTACAATACTCTTATAAACCTAAGGATTTAACTCTAATCCCAGTGTGGCACACAGCCTCAACTGTTGTGACACCTTCAAGTTAACTCTAACTTGAATACTTAAAGTACCTAATACAATTGCTTCTATAAATGCTGGAACGGTACAACTTTAAAATACCTACTACAATTGAACTAGAATAAAAGAAAGACACAAAGGAACTAGCTCTTCTATCTTATTCAAGTAGATTCAGGAATGCACACTTGAATCTCACATAAATTGCTTGCAAAATGTCCTCGCTCTTTTGCTCTCAATTTAGTTTAACTTCTGTGTTTCTGCAGTTACCTGTAAAAGAGAACAATCAATTTTATTTAATGAGTTAGTAATCAGAGTTTGATTGAAACTTAATTTACTGATCTTCCATCCAAGTTGAGTCCTTGAACATTACAAACTCTAACCCTATCTTTTATCCGGATTGTGACCTCTTCCATGAGGAGACTTTCTCTCCTCATCCAATATGCAACCTCTTCGATTAGTTCAAGAGATATTGTTGCTTGATCACTGAGAGTTATCTCCTTCACGTGTATCTTACATGTCTAGGTTGATAAATATTGTGCCTCATGTGATGGACCTGGTCCATGACTGAGTTCATTTGTCATTCTTCAAAACTTAACCTGAACTTGGGCCAACAAATTCACCCTTTTTTATGATGACAAACTCTGTGCTTTTATGGATCAAAAATCTATAAGAGTTCAGCTTAACCATTAACACTTAACTTAGAATTTTAACTTATCATCAAGGATCAGGTTTAGTTAGGTTATAAGTATCACATTATTCTGAATAAAAATTAAAGCACAATATATCTTCCCCCTATTGGCATCATCGAAAAGTTGCATACAATGTGAACCCCAGATATTAGTAATTACTCATGGCCACTTGGGCAGCTACAAGTGAAAGCATGGATTAAATCATCAATAATCAACAAACACAATCAAACTATTAAGAACAAAATCTTCATAGAACAAGAGAAACAACAGTTGTCATTGATAAGATACATTTCCATCTATAAACCACAAAAAGAAATAAAAACTTAACATGAGCAACAAAACAGAAAAAGTCCCAAACTGGGTCATTAGGGGGTAGTAGACTGGTTCAGAAGACAACAACTGGAGGACCTAAGGCTTGGAGGAACTAGAGGGCTGGGTTTGGAGAAGATTGGGCATATTCTTAAACATTGCTTCACTTTTCTCCTTTTCTTTTGCTAGCTCATCTCGAAGGCCATCTCTATCAGCTTCCAATTCAGCAACACAAGTCTGAAGCCTAGCAATTTTAGCATCCTTAGTTCCATACTCTTGAACCAAAGCCCTAATCTTTCTATTCACTGGTGTCTTCAGAGATGAACCAGGTGCAACTGGGGTGTCATTGATAGGATAGTCACAAGACAATAAGGCCCTAACACCAAAATGCTCCTTATTTGATGCCATCTCCCATTTATTCAAAGGAACCCTTAGCTTGTCCAGCACAGTAGTCAGTATGAACCAATATGGAGTTGCATGTGCCTTGGAGCCATTAATGACCATATCTAGTAGTTTGACAATAAAAGCAGGCCAACTTATCTGCCCTCCTCTCGCAAGGAATTCCATAAGCACCAAGTCCATATAGTTGGCAGTATGCTTTCTCTCCTGTCTGGGCAGCAAGCACTTGTTAACAAATTCAAACAAGTCCTTGTGCTCAGGTCTCATCTAACTTTTCTGGACCAATCCGGCTTCAGGTACATCTTCAGCATTTGCAGCTTCGCAAAAATTCCTAGTGATTTTAAGAGCAGTGGGGAGATATTCAAAACATGGCCACCTTTGCCTTGTGTAGTCATCATACCCTTCACTAGGTATGTCCAGAATCTCAGCTAGTTTGATTGCATGAAACTCCACATTACACCCTTCACGAGGCTGGAGACTACCCCATTTTTCACAGTAGCATTGGTCATAAACTCAATAAATCCATTCCTAGCCAGCCTCCCATCCATCTCAAGGACCATGTCCTTCTACCCTTGTGAAGTAAGAGCATCCATCAATCTTCTCAAACCTGGCTCATCCAGGTCGTTCAACAACCTTTCTTTCAAAATATTACTTCTACCAAAGATGGCAAGCCTATATTGATCTTTCTCATATTCTTCCTCTTCTTCACTACCACTCCACTCTACATCTTCTTCAACAATTTTCTTTTGTTTACCCTTCATAGCATGCCAAGTTCTTTTAGCTAAAGAGGATTCAGCACGCACAAGTACATAGGAAGACTTCTTGAAAGAAATCTTGGACCTCTTTGTTTTGGTTGTTGGAATCTCTTCAGTTTTTCCTCTTTATTGATGGACCATATCCATCTCCTCTTCTTTTTCTTCTGCAACCTCAAAACTCTCCATAACCTCTACCTTCCTTTTTCCCTAATTTTCTTCCTTCTCTCTTCCATAGCTTTCTGTAATTCTGCTTCACTTTGCTTGACCCTGCTCCTAGTATCTTTTCCCTTAGGTACTAAAGGTACAGTAGGTTTTAGGGATGATATTTTGCTTGTCTTTGGTGGCTTAGAGGTAGTTGGAGCCTTTTGTGTGGACGCCTTATGCTTCTATGGATCATAACTGGCCCCAACCTTTTTTAGAATATCTGCCAAAGTTTCCTCGGCAGAATCACTAGGTTCATCTTGATGCTTGCTTAAATTTACTAGCCCTTCAACCTCTTCCCCAGAACTATTTCCCCCTGAGTTATTGCCACTCTCTTCAACATTCTCGCAGATAGCTAATAATTTTTCTTTTTTTTTACCTCCTCTTCCAGTAGAATCAACCCCTTATATGTCTTTAACAGAAACAACCGAGACAAACCTATTTTAAACCTTTTCAACCACATCAGAGAATACCAAGCATGTATTTACCTCACTGGGGGTTTCTTGAATATTTTCAGTGTCGGAAGACCTATATTCTTCACCTCATCTGGCAGAAATAAAATCATTAGACTCAGAGCTTGAGTCAGATTTTTTAGCATCACTTTCCTTCCTCTGACTAGCCTTCAATGTTTCACTTAGAGTTTTCCTTAAAGCTCCAGAAGCTACTATTTTTCTAGCTAGCATTTTTGCCTACGAACATAGGTTTTGGGTTTTCAATAGGAGGAGTAGTTGAGGATATGTTTTAGGGAGAAACTAGTGGGGGAGTGCCATGATTATCTTGGGGGTAAGACATGGATTGTTTCTTGAAGAATTTGGGAATTTTGGAGATAAGAAGGGAGATTAGAATGTGAGTAGAGTTTTGATGATTATGGACTAATGAAGAAATGTGTGCTGGGTATTTAAAGATGATTATAATTAAATGGAGTAACGATAACTTTTTCAGGGTTCAAGTCTAATCAAGTTATAATTCTGGTCTCTTAGTGATTATTAGGCTTCGCTAGATTTGAGCCAAAAATCCCGATTTTTAGAGTTCAAGGGGAACGAAGCTCAACGGGTAGAATTTTTGGGAATTTGATAAATGTAGGACTTGTGCTCATTGTCACGACCCAAACTGGAGGACCATGACTAGCACCCGACCATACTTGCCGAGCACCAACGTACATTTTATCTAACCTTCTTTATTATCTTTTAGGTCCGACGAGACCAATATAAATGGTAGACATGGATCATGAACAACCAACAATAAAATATGATTGCATGAACCTACATAACATGGGATGACCAGACAATCAAGAAACTATATACATATGGTACAAGCTACCACGCTAAAATGAAAGACTATACAACAAAAACCAGCCGACAAGGCATACCAAACTATACATGAGTCGACACTTGTCTATGAGCCTCTAAAGGAACATAAGTGCAGCAACATAGCCGGAACAAGGCCCCGACATACCCATAATGTCTATAACAAAAATGCATACCAAAACCAAGGCAAGTCCGAAGAAGGGATCTCGCCAATCACCGCTGAACTGGACAACCTACTGTGATGGGGGAGCTGCACCTGCCTGTCTATCAGGATCTGCAGCACGACATGCAGCGTCCACAAATAAAAGGACGTCAGTACGAATAAAGTACTGAGTATGTAAGGCAGAGAACCATAAATACGAACAGTAATGTAAGCAGGGATAGAGAATATACAACCTGTAACATCTGAGTACCTCTGAGGGCTACTGACATGAAATGCATGATACATATGTATAAATACATAATCTTTAAAACATACGCCTCTGTGGGCATCATCATCACCATATCGTACCCGGCCATAATAGGCTCGGTAAAAACATACCCGGCCATTATAAGGCTCGGTAGAATCGTAACCGGCCACGTGGAGCTCGGTAAAACCCAACTGATCAGTGGTTGCACAATAGGTGCCGTACCCGGCCAACTATAGCGCGGCTCGGTAGAGTAAAATAGATACATATATATAATGCATGTTCGACTCCTGGAAACACCTTGTAGACCTTTCGGAGTGACGTAAGGTCGGTATCCTATGTACAACTTATTAGGACTAACTCTTCACTATGAACCTTATAGGAATCAAGAAGTACCAACAAGATTGATAACATAAGAATAAGAGAAGCAACATCAACATCAATCGTTCCATAAGAGGGGAAACAATGTAAGCACTGCTTAGCTTCTAAGAATAGAGTATCTTTGGAAGCTCGTTCATTACATTATGTTAATCGGAGTCGTGCAAAAGAAGGAAAGGGACAGCCACACATACCTTGTATATACAGCCACAACCTCAAGCTATGCAAACTTCACGACTCCTTAGTCTACAATAGGAGAAATGACACTATCGTTAACGTTTAAGCGTCGCAACTATTATGTACCAATCACAACCTATTTTGTGATGAAACGGACAGCACCTCCCTTATATATATGACTTCACACCATTCAAAACAATCACCAAACAGCCTAAACAACATCAATAATAAACATATTGAGCCTCCCAAAAGAGTCCACACACAACCTAATAACATCATACATATGACGGCCACTATAGTCGTACCAAATGACCCAAAAATATTACGAAGAACTAGCAGACCACAACCCAACATATATATGGTGTTTCTCCACACCCTGCCTCCTCCAAAACTCCACAAAACAGTAATAAAAACGCAGCCCAACAGCAATACAAAACAGTCCACAAAACAGTCCGCTACAAGTGAATAACTTGAACTCACGGCTTCCGATCACCGTCCCGTGAGTTCTTACATGTATATAACGAATTACCATGAATTTACAGCAGAATAAATGTATGAAATATAGCAGTAAACTCACCTTTTTTGTTGGATAACTCAGCCTTTAACTTGGTTCTTCAAACTCTAGTGTTTACCCCCAATTTGAACTTAAAAGAGAGGGAAAATCAATTAGGGTTTGTGGATAATTTTTGGGAGGAATTTTGCAGGGTCTTAGGTCTGGTTATTTGTGAAATATAAAGAGGTATATATTGCAGAAGATAAGCCTTTTAATGGGCTCCTTTTCTGACCCGAAATTCCCTCTTTTGGGCCGACATTTAACCAAGTAGGTGACTCACCTACTTGCACCTAGCAGCTTGTGCAGTCTCACGAAAATGTCTATATCTCTCTATTCCAATGTCGTATTGCTAAACCGTTTAATGTGTTGGAAACTAGACTCATAGATCTTCAGTTTGGTGGGTAGATCACCCCGCAATTTCAAGTATATTGGGAGAAATACTTAATAACATTGGACCTAAAGTTTAGGTAAAACTATGAACCTAAGTTGCAACAACTTTTGTCGACTTTTGTTTCATAATTCGTTTGACTTCAAGAATTATGATACGGATATTATATGATTCAAATACCTTAAATCATGACCTCCTAATTATACTAAGCATCTATAGGTTTACCCAAAAGTACGAGTTACAGCATCCTTGATTCGTTTAACTTCTAATACTTGTTAATCACCCTTATGCACCCTTGTATCACTTAAGATTAATCGGGTTAACTTCTTATCATCTCAAGGATAATTCCTTCTTGGATTTGTGTTATCTAACTTATGGAATGAACTAACGTGTGTGGATATGGGTTGTAACACCCTCCCCCCCTTAGGAACATTCGTCCTCGAATGTAAGGGTTTATGGGGAGTCCAAATCATCGTGGATTCCAACGGAAATATTTGGTCAATTTTCCCCTATAAAATGGTCACTAGCAAAATTTGCAAGCAGTGAAGCTCAAAGTATGACCACACAAGGCTACACAAAGCATTATGGACATGGACATTATTTACATATCACCACTTTGTATTAAGGAAGAGAGTTCTCAAGTTATTGCTTACCTCATAAAGCCATTTCACCTTTATAATGTATCTTGCGTTCCACCAACATCCTTGTTATCATCATTCTGGAATAGGTAAGGGTATTTAGACTTCATCTCTTCTTCCGCTTCCCATGTCATTTCTTTCATATTCTTGTTCCTCCACAATACTTTGACTGAAGCTACATCTTTTGTTCTCAGCTTGCGGACTTGTCGATCTAATATGGCCACTGGCACTTCTTCATATGATAGATCCTCCGTAACTTGAACATCTTGGATAGGGACAACTCGAGAAGGGTCTCCAATACATTTCCTCAACATAGATACATGGAATACCGGGTAGACAAATTCTAATTCGGATGGCAATTCTAACTCATAAGCAACTTGTCCAATTCGTTGAAGAATTTTATACGGACCGATATACCTTGGACTCAGCTTACCTTTCTTCCCAAAACGCATAACACCCTTCATTGGTGAAATCCTCAGGAAAACCCAATCACCAACCTCAAATTCTAGATCACGACGTCGGACATCGGAATAAGACTTTTGCCTGCTTTGTGCCGTCCTCAATCGTTCCTGTATCACTTTCACCTTCTCAATGGCTTGGTGAATCAAATCGGGCCCATATAATTCTATTTCACCGACTTCGAACCATCCAACTGGTGATCTACATCTCCTCCCATATAGTGCCTCATATGGGGCCATTTTAATACCGGAATGGTAGCTATTATTGTAGGCAAATTCTATGAGTGGAAGATGGTCATCCCAATTTCCCTTAAAATCTAGAACACATGCTCGTAGCATATCTTCCAATGTCTGAATGGTACGTTCAGCCTGTCCGTCAGTCTGCGGATGAAATGCAGTGCCGAGATTCACCTGTGTGCCTAAACCTTTCTGAAAAGACCTCCAAAAGTTAGCCGTAAATTGAGCTCCTCGATCTGATATAATAGATACCGGCACACCATGAAGCCTAACAATCTCCTTGATATACAACTTCGCATAATCTTCAGCCGAGTAAGTTGTCTTAACTGGCAGAAAATGGGCACATTTTGTAAGTCGATCAACTATCACCCAGATAGAGTCAAACTTATGATAAGATCGAGGTAATCCAATAACGAAGTCCATATTAATCACCTCCCATTTCCAGTTCGGAATTTCTATATTCTGAAGCAATCCACCGGGTTTCTGATGTTCTATCTTTACTTGTTGACAATTGGGACACTGGGCTACAAATTCTGCAATAGACTTTTTCATGTTATCCCACCAATACTTCTCCTTGACATCATGATACATCTTTGTTGAGCCAGGATGGATGGAATATCGGGATTGATGAATTTCATTCATAATCTTTTCTCGCAACCTTGCTACATTCGGCACACATAATCGGCCCTGGTATCTTAGTGCCCCATCTCCTCCGATCTCAAAAGCCGTAATTTTACCCTGCTGAATGTTCTCTCTTAATCGTAGTAAGATAGGATCTTCATATTGCCGTGCTTTTACCTCGGCTACCAAAGATGATTCTGATGTATTCTGTACAGTAACACTTCCGTCATCAGAGTCTAACAATCCGATTCTCATATTGGCTAGCTGATGAAGCTCTTTAGTCAACCCCCATCTACCTGCATCAATATGTACTAAGCTTCCCATTGACTTACGGCTGAGAGCATCTGCCACAACATTGGCTTTACCGGGATGATACAATATTTCGACGTCGTAGTCCTTCAGTAATTCAAGCCACCTACGCTGCCTCAAATTCAACTCTTTCTGCTTGAAGATGTATTGTAGACTCTTGTGATCTGTGTAGATGTCAACATGGACACCGTATAAGTAGTGCCGCCATATCTTCAAAGCATATATTATTGCAGCCAATTCCAAATCATGGGTTGGATAATTCTTTTCATGCTTCTTCAATTGTCTTGATGCATATGAAATCACCTTCCCATGCTGCATCAACACGCACCCCAAACCTATACCCGAGGCATCACAATATACCACATATCCTTCTGTTCCTTCAGGGAGAGTGAGCACCGGTGCGGATGTCAATCGATCCTTCAGCTCCTGAAAACTACGTTCACAAGTGTTAGACCACCGGAACTTGGTAGCTTTCTGTGTTAACTTAGTCAATGGTGCTGATATAGAGGAAAACCCTTCTACAAACCGCCTATAATATCCTGCTAGCCCCAGGAAGCTACGAACTTCTGATGGTGTTGTAGGTCTCGGCCAATTCTTTACTGCATCAATCTTCCTGAGTGTCGACACTAATACCCTCGTCAGATATCACATGGCCAAGGAATGCTACTGAGTTCAGCCGGAATTCACATTTGGCGAGCTTAGCATATAACTTACGATCCTGAAGCATCTGTAATACTATCCGCAAGTGGCTCGCATGTTCCTCCTCCGAACGAGAATACACTAGAATGTCATCAATGAATACAATCACGAACACATCAAGTTAGGGCCTGAATACAGTATTCATGAGATCCATAAAAGCGGCCGGGGCATTTGTTAGCCCGAACGACATCACCAAGAACTCAAAGTGTCCATATCTTGTCCGAAAGGCCGTCTTTGGAATATCCTTCTCCTTAACCCTCACCTGATGATACCCTAAACGTAAGTCAATCTTGGAGAAATACTTGGCACCCCGGAGTTGGTCAAACAGGTCGTCAATTCTTGGAAGTGGATACTTGTTCTTTATAGTAAACTTATTCAACTGCCGATAGTCGATACACATCCGTAATGACCCATCTTTTTTCCGCACGAATAGGACTGGAGCACCCCAAGGTGAAGTGCTAGGCC
>JASVEL010013280.1:0-24096 GCA_032618575.1 Nicotiana noctiflora
TAATGAAGCCCTTATCCAGCAAGTCCTTTAACTGCGCCTTCAACTCTCGCAGCTCTGCCGGGGCCATTCTATATGGAGGGATAGAGATCGGTTGTGTGTCGGGCAACACATCAATGCTAAACTCAATCTCCCTTTCTGGAGGAAGGCCTGGGAGTTCATTTGGGAAAACATCCGGAAATTCATTGACCACGGGGATAGATTGTAGAGTAGGCAGCTTCGCCTCTGCATCCCTAACGCGAACAAGATGATAAATGTAACCTTTTGAGATCATTTTCCTTGCCTTAAGATAGGAAATAAACCTACCTTTCGATGTAGCAATGTTCCCCTTTTATTCAATGACGGGTTCACCAGGAAATTGAAACCTAACCATCTTTATGCGACAGTCAACATTTGCATAGCATGAGGCCAACCAGTCCATTCCCAGTATCACATCAAAATCAACCATTTCTAACTCAAATAAATTTGCCGAGGTTTGACGACTACAAATCATCACAGTGCAACCTCTATATACCCTTCTAGCAATCACAGAATCTCCTATTGGAGTAGATACCGCAAGGGGTTTACTTATCAATTCGGGTTCAATGCCAAACTTATTAGCCACAAAGGGTGTAACATATGATAATGTAGATCCCGGATCAATCAACGCATATACATCATAAGAAAACATAGATAATATACCTGTAACAACATCTGGAGACGACTCGAGATCCTGTCGACCTACTAGAGCATATGTTCGATTTTGAGCACCACTCGAACTCGGTCCTGCACCTCTACCTCTACCACGACCTGTCGACTGCTGAAAACCCCGTGTTGGAGGTCGAACTGATGAGGAAGAACCAGACACAGATCTAGTCGGCTGAGCCATACCATCACCTCCCCTGTTAGGACAATCCCTCATCATATGGCCAGGCTGTCCGCAAGAATAACACGCATCGGAACCTCGACGGCACAGTCCAAAGTGGGCCTTGCCGCACTGATCACAACATGGTGTTGGGGGTTTCGTCCGACTAGTATCCCTGTGATGTTGCGATCCAGATGCCTACGAACTCTGACCTGGACTAGAATAGGATCGATCATATCGAGGCCTCTGAAACTGTGGAGGAGCACTAGCTACAGATGGCGCCGAACTCCTCGAAGACTGGGGCCTGCTGTGAGCACATGATTTTTGCACCGGGTAAATAATTCCAAAATTAAAATAAATATGTTTTTGAGTGCAATTACTTGCTTTGTTTGAAATTAGCTATATTTTGTGTGTTTGAATAAGTAGAAATTAAAAGAAAAATCAAAAAAATATAGGCTAGGAAATTAATAGGCTATGTAATTAGTTAGATTTTAAGAAAAATGGCAAAAATAGGGTTAAGTAGTAGAAATTAGGGAAAAATAGTAGAAAATTGCCAAAAAAATACTAAATAATTAGAGTAGGTAGGAAATTAGGTTTTATATTTTTCCATAAAAGAAAAGAAAAAAAAATGTATAAAAGAAAATACATAAAAATAAATAAAATCAAAAATACAAAAAATATATACAGGTTTAATAAAACTGGGCCAGTTGAAATTCATGTGTTTGGCCCAGTGAATTGGCCCAAGAAATGGCCCGTACGATTTATATAAAGGATCAATCTCAGCCATCCGTCTTGTTTAATCCAATGGCTGAGATAAAAAGATGGATTAATTAATTAGTCAATTAAATAAGGATTGATCCCAACCGTCCATTGGAAATGATCTGACGGGAGGAGCCGTTGTTCTTATTTAAAACAACGCGGCGTCGTTTAGTTGTGGCAAAGCTCTACCGTTGATCATCACTGATCTAACGGTTGAGATCACCTTAGGTTGTCCGAGTATATAAGGCTTGTGTCTCGTTTGAGACAAGCCATTACATACACTCGTGAACCTAGCCGCCCTCGAAGCCTCTTCTTCTCTCCTCTTTGGCTTCAGTCTCCAACAAGAAACCCTAGCCGTCCATGGCGGCCACCACTCTCCACGGTGGTCGCCGGCTACACCCCACACCCCAGAACCTTCATCTTCATCTTCTTCACCTCAAATAACGCCAGAAACCCTAAAACAAACCCTTTTCTCTAAACTCCGGTCACCGGAATCCTCTCCGGTGACCACCCAAACAATGAGGATCCCCGTCAAACCAATGCCATTCGATTCGTCTTTGCTTGATCTATCACCCTACCCCACTGGTTCCCTTCGAATCCCCCCTGAACGCTTCGAATATCCCAAAAAGGGTCGTCGGAACCCTAACTCCGGCGACCCCAAATTCAACCCCAATCAAGATCCTTCCTTCACCATCCCCTGAACACCCCCTGCAACCCAGAGTCATAAAGGCTTCGTCTTTAAGCCTTAAAACGAAAATCAGAGAAAAATTGGAAGAAAAAGAGTTCTGAAAAAGAATAAAGAAAAAAAGGAAACAAGAAGAAAGGCTAGAGAATCTGAGAGAAATAGAGAAAAGAAAAGAGAATAGGAAGCTCGGGGGACAGGCCCCGCAAAGCTAAGTCCCCGACCCTTATGTGTTTTCTCTGTGCTTTATTCACTTTCTTTGCTTCTCTGTGCTTTATTCGCTTTCTTTGCTTGTTTGTTCATGTATTCGATTTCTTTGCTTGTCTGTTCATGTTCTCTTGTCTTATGTCTTTCATCTTATGTTTCTGTTTGTCTTTTCTATTCTGTAGATTCTCTATATCTTATGTTTCATCTGTTAGTTTAGGTTTCTTAACTCGCTCATTTTTTATATATTTGTTCTTCTGTTCGTTGGTTTCAAATCATGTTCTGTTTCTGATAAGTCAAAGTGTTACCTTGATTCTCTTCTCTTCTTCATCTTGTTAGTTTTCAATAGTTCTTCTGTCATCTTGCATGTTTTGATTCTGATACTATGTTTAATTGTTTGTCTTTCATTGTCACTCAGCTTTGTATTAGATTACCTTTTGTTGGCTTGCAATATCTCGACTATTTCTCTTTCTGTATCTTCATATGTTTAGTCTTAGTAAAAGCTTGGCTATCTTTATTCATCTATTATATCAAGCTATCCTGTGTTTAATCTGTGGTTCACTTCTTTGCTCACATTTTGGTGATCTTATTTGTGTTCATTTTAGTGCAAGTCTGGTTTCATGTCATATCACCTCTCATATGCTTTTATTTGCTGAATAAGTATGCCAACCTGGGTCTGTTTCTCTTCATGTCACCCTCACATGATAAATTTAGGTTTCTCCTTCACTGATTCTCCATATTTTCCTTTTCTTCGTTTCCATGTTCTTCCTTCCTTCATGTTATCTGTCATGCATTTGTATTAGTTTTAGGTTTAATTTGTTCATCTATGCTCTCTGTTTGACTGCTTATCTCCTTGTGTTCCTTATCTCTCATATATATTACACCTATTTAGTTTGGCATATGAATTAAGGTGTCTTTTGTCTTAATATTGGTTTCTGATTCCTTGATCTTTCTCTTGTCACTTTTGCATGATCTTCTTTACTTCTCCATATCTCTCTTGTTTCTCATTTTTCACTTTTCACATGTATACATAAGGCTAGGATTAATACTTGAAAAGATATATTAGCTAACATGCCTATGCTATTGTGTGTACTCTGGGCTTAAATGAATTCTGTTTCATCTACTACTTGCTGGTTCTTAGAGTTTAACATTCTGAGCATATTTGTGCCCTGAACCTTGGTGATTCTGAGTTGTTCAAACTTTCATGTGACTTGAACTGGTAGTAATTAGGTCTTAATTAACATGAATTCATACTTTGTCTCATAAAATTAGATAATGTGAATTAATCAACTAAAATTCAACCATATCAATTGCCTTCTCTGAGTTTTGGTTGATTATTACATTTTGTTTGATCTTATGTGTCCTAATATGCAATCCATGTTGAAATTGATTTAGTTTTATTGGTTCTGGTTGAGTATAAATGTTTGATTAACACTGTTTGAACCCTAGGTGAATTGGTTATAGCTGTTAGTATTAGGTTCCATGAAAATGGCTAGTTTTTAAATAGGTTAAAATTGAAAATGAACAAAATTAGGCTATAAGTTAAATAATTGGCTTAAGAATGGTCAACCTTGCAAAGGGTTGACCTATTCTATAAAGCCCTAACACACAATCCACCTTAAAACAGTGGCTGGTTGTGCAAAAGGGCTATGTTTGCAAAGGCAGACTAGCCCAGGCTCTCTTTAGAGCCCTGAACAGCAAAGTGGCCAAACCTGTAAAGGTTTTTGGGCCCAGCTATTCAGTATTTGGCTTTGATAGCCCAAGCTAAGTCTCAACTTGAGACTGGCTAGTTCTTAAATAGTATAAACACAATAACAAAACAGGCTAGTCCTGCAATTGGCTTTAATTTGTAATAATTTGGTCTTAATTGACTGGAATTAGTTTAAATAGGCTAAAACTGAAATAGTTCTTTAAAATAAATCTGGCCAGCCCTTAAATACTAATGCCAGGGCTGGCTATTAGTTAAATAAGTCCAAAGAAGCTGAAAATCTAACCTAGGTAAGCTGGTAAATCAGCAGTGCTTTTAGGGGCACAATTGGGAATTAAAAAGGTGAAATAGTAAATAGTTAGAACTTAAAAGGGTAATGGAGTCATTCATACCCCTGATTTCTGCAATTTTGCAGAGATTTAAGGGTATAATGGTCTCCTAAAAATGGGAAATCTGTAAAAATCTCAAACCACTAGGGTCACATTGGTAAAAACCCATAAAAGGGAATCTTTAGAACCTTCGAGCACATGCTGGAAGGGTTTCTGGTAACTGAAATGTGGACTTAAGTGTAGAATTCATAAATTTAGGAGGGGGAGAAGTGGGATTAATCCCATACTTCCTCCCCAAGTCTTCAGCCCTAAAAATAACTATATATACCTCTAAGAATGGGGCTGAAGGGGGGGTTCCAGCTTAAGCAATCTGAAAATATATATCTAGGTTGATTAAATACAGTAATTTTGAGAGAAAAAATAGCAATAGAATAGAAGTGTTTTTCTGGTAGCTTTTGGATCGAGCACTTGGTTCAATTTCGTCTGGTTCTGGGTTTTTGTTTCAATCGTCTGGATTTTTATCAGTGTTGGTTTTGCTGTTGCTGTGTCGTTGTGCCTTCATTCCTCTGTTGCATTTGCTGCTTGAGACTCTGCTGTGTTTGTCTTCTTTATTCCCCTTAGACTCATTGGATCTTCTTTCCATTTGATCCAGGTATTCTCCTATCCAGTATGAGCTGTAGAGATTCAATTGAATGCAATGAAGACTTAAATTACTCTGTTATCTGTTTGTAATTTATTTTAAATATGTAGTATGTCGTAACAGAGATCAAGGAAAAAACAGAAACAATGTAATAGTTAGTATATTAGAAGTAGTGTAGTAGTAGAATAGTTATAAGTAGTGTAACACTTAGTTAATTAGGTAATATCTCTAAAATGAAGCCAAAAGACCATCACATAAGTTAATAAGCTCACCTAGTTAATCTGTTTTGGTCAATCGTGAATTCGAATAAGTCTAAAAGGGAAACAAACAGTTGAGTAATGAAGCCGGTTTTGATAATATTAAATAGACTTAGCTCATATTAATATCAGTAAGCTGATCATACTGGGATATTGAATGAGTATTAAGTTAAGGTAAATCCAGTAAAACAATCACGTATATATGAACATTAGTTAATCACTCGATTTGGATACTCGGATCCCTTTGAAATGAGTAGTCGGTTCGTTTAAGTCATTTCTTCATATAATCCCAAATGCTAGATAGTTAAACTTTCCATTTTTAATTATATCGGCTCTTTAGAGAAATAAGAGTGCAGAAGTAATTAGCATTCGTATGCATCTAGCTTTAAGTCAACAGGAAATGAATTGTACAATGACTTTTACCTTCTGATAAATAAAATTGATTGAGTTTGGTTCTTCAATTCGCAGCATGTATTATTGTTTTTGTACATCTTGTATTCTGTTATTGTTATATCAATTGAGCCTGGGCCTTCCTAATGGTATAGGCCTGGATATTATCTATACCGCCGGGCTAATAATGGTATGCCTCAATCAGATTTGGTTCTTTACGAACCTGGACCTATTATTAATTTGATAAAGCCCATTCTGAGAATCCAGTCCCCAATAAATAAACTCGGCAGGGCCTGGAATGTTTAGCATTAGGAATCGAATAAGGCAAAAACAATATGTAGCAAATGTAGTTGAACCAAAATAGGATCGAACTTTAAAATTAGATTGGGATGAGCCTCGCCCGAATAATAAGCGGGGCCCCCATTTAGTAATGGTTTAATATAACTAGACTCGGGAAGACTATATAGCTAATTCCATAGTCTTACCCAAAACAATTAAAAGCCGATATAGACTATCTTAAGGCACGATTTTAATATACCTTCCTATGAACGAGTGTGCACTTGGTGCGACTCAAATCCAAATCTCGGCAAAGCCGAAATACACCAAAAGTCATAGGCGTACTGGTTGCGGTATGACTCGAGGCGTGTTCCCGCAATGTCGCAAATTCCTAAAAATAATATTTAACGCAAAAGCACATTATGTTGTTAAAACTTATAATCGAGTCAAACAAAAGTCAAGAACGACAGTGGAGCGACCGTGCTAAAACCACGGAATCCGGGAGTGCCTAACACCTTCTCCCGGGTTAACGGAGTTCCTTATCCGGACCTCTGCTTCGCAGACATTTATAAGAGTCAAAATTCCTCGGATTCGGGATTAACCGGTGACTTGGGACACCATTGTCATTCCCAAGTGGCGACTCCGATTAATCTCTAATAAAATCCCGAACCGATTGTCCTTAAATTGGAAAAACTCCTTCCCTTACGTTATTTTATCCGTTTCGGGTAATTGAGCGTCGGGGTATACCCTACAAGTGTATTTATACATCTTAAGCAGTGTGGGGTAGTAAAAAGGGAGGTGTGACACCTGCCGACTCTGCTGGGGACCCAACCCTGAATTTCGATTTCAGGGTTTAAGAACTCAAGCTCCTTAGAACTGCCGTTCGCGTTTTTTGTTTGATTTGAACAACATGCTAGGTGTTTTATCGCTTTGATATTATGTGAACTGTATATATAAAACTGTGCCGAAAACCCTTCTCTCTTCTCCCCCGGGGATGTGCTTACTGGTTGAGACTCCCTTTTCTGTTAAAAGTCACCTTAAATTAAGAAAACAGAGGCCGGATAAGTTACAAAGCCGATTGACTCCGCGGGTCACCGGTACGTAGCCCCCTCCTCGATTCGAGTTGTCCGCTCGGGTACACGGTCTAGCAATCCATGAAACCATAAGATTTTGAACATAGGCCTAGGACGATTATTTGCATCATATTTGACTTAGGGGACTCAACACAGGGGTTGGGTCCGTCTAGGACAGGTGACCCGGTATTGAAAAGACCGAGCATGCTATGTGTTGCATTTTATTATCCTTGATCGTTATGCGGACCGGCGAAAATCCCGAGATTGGAAAAATTGTTGAAAAAGGAAAAAAGAGAGAGAGGAAAATAATGATTTGTAGAAAATGGGTACATGGAAAATTTGAAAATTTGAAAAAATAGGTGGAACATTTTTGAAATAATTGGTCAAATAATCTGACCGAACTACGCAGGTTTGATTCTCGCCATTAGGTGGGATACGTAGGCAACCCTTAAACGGGTCCAACCACACTTTTAGAAAAGACCAAAAAGATTTTCTTTTCAAATAATCGAGGTGATTGCTATTTTTGAAAATAGCCGAATGTTCCGAAAGGACGACGGAAGGCTGTTTTTGCAAAAAATAGCCACTTCGAAAATCATTTTTCTTTTCTTTCATTCAAAAAATTGAAAACTTGCATTAAAAAAGATTTTTCCTTTTCTAAATAAAATCACCTTAATAAATGTGCAGGACGAGCACGATGATGAACAAACAATTTTCCCTAAATAAAATCCCCTTGGAGCTGAGATTATGGTGGCAGGACATGGGATCCGATGGTCAAGACTGGGTCAAAAAGTACTTAAAAGGCCTTACGGGGTTACTAGACATGGTTCCTCGAGGTGATGTGGTTAGAGCGTTGGTCACGTTTTGGGATTCGGCACACAACGTATTTCATTTCCCAGATTTTGAACTTACCCCAACTTTGGAGGAGATTGCCTTTTACATTGGGAAGACCGAGGTTCCGCTGAAAGGAAAATACCCGGTATCTCCGAGGACGGTGACAGTACATCGCTTCCTCGACTCTTTGAAAATTGCCCGGAATGTTCATAATGAAGATCTGGCCAACGGGTTTTGTTCTTTAAGCTTCATCTACAATAGGTTTGGACACGTTGGGGGTTTCAATGATCTTACCAACAAATTATGATGTAAGTCCAACCGGGCGAAATGGGAAGAACACCGGAGGTTCGCATTTTTGGTGGCATTTCTTGGAGTTGTTGTATTCCCGAGGAAAGATGGACATATCAACATAAAAGTTGCCGGAGTAGCTACCACACTGATAGTACAAGATAACTGTACCCTGGCCCCGATGATTGTGGCGGACATCTACCGTGCTCTGACTGCGTGCAAAGCAGGGGCTAGCTTCTTCGAAGGGTGTAACTTGATCTTACAAATCTGGCTAATCGAGCATCTATGCCACCATCCTTCGTACTCAAGCTATGGTTCGACCGAACGGACATGTTTGGAAGAGTTCAGTACGAGGACAAAGGAAGTAAAGTTGCCAGAGGGAGTCCAAGGTTGGATTGTGTATCTTCGATCACTAACTGACGGTCAAATTGATTGGACGTATGACTGGTTGCCTCTTGACGAGGTGATATACATGCCAACGGAGGGATCGCCATTTTTGATCATGGGTTTGAAGAGTATACAACCTTATGCACCATACAGAGCCCTGCGACAGTTGGGTCGGTGTCAGATTATTCCGAGAGATGGGGACCTCAGTGTGCAAGCTGTGAAGATTGGTCCGGACGGGCAATTCCGGAAGCAAAAATCCGGCAAATCTGGAATGAGTGCCAAAATTTGAAGATTGATACTTGTGTGCCGAATAGAGCAAAGGGGGAGATGTCACCTGGATACTCCACATGGTACCGACGAAGGGTTGAACACGAACGTCTTTCAAAGAGACCTCACTTGCAAGACCCGATAGAGCAATCCGAGGAAAATCTGAGATGGGCGGCCAAGGAAAAGGAATATAAAGCCAAAATCAGTCTGTTGGAAGATAAACTGAGAAATCTTCATTTCGAAAGTGGCTTACAAGCAGCATCCGATGAAGGGGAAAAGAAACAACTGAAAAAAGAAAATGATATGTTGAAGGCTCAAATAGCTCAAATGAAAATTGCATCCGAGACCCCAGTTCGTTCAGCCCGAGATGAAAAGTTAATTGAAATTCTCCGGCGGAAAGTAAATGACTATAGCTTTGATTTGGACGTAGCTGAAAAAGAGTTAGTCAAGGCTCGGAAGCAAATGGGCAGAGACGCCGATGAAAGAGCTAAGTTGGTTCGGCAGCTACAAGACAAGCACGATGTTGAAGTAGCTCAGCTTAGAAAGAAAATAATCTCAGCCACAGTCAAAAGTAACAAGATTATCAAAGATCTTGAAGAAGAAAGAGAACACTGCTACACGACTATGGCTATATTGGAATTGGAGCTGCAACAAGTGCAAAAGGACAACCAACATACCTTGGATGCTCACACTCAACAAATAAGTCGGCTATTGCAAGAAAAAGGGGTCATCAGAGAAAAGATTGTTCGCATCGCCCAATACATCACCCGAAAGACTCAGCTTTGTGAAGATATGTCTCGGAGGACTTTTGTATCTGCAGTGAAGTTTTTTGTACAACAAGTCATGGCCGACCTGGATAGGCTTCAAAGGGGTTTAGCATATAGGCCCGCGGCAAGGCCGAACGATGCCTCGCGGGCACTAGGTGCATTAATGTACTCTTAGGTCATGCATCATCTTTTAATTTCCTTTTTAAAACATCACTTTGTAATCAGTGTTTTGAATTATCAATGAGAAAACAAGTGTTGTTACCAATTCTTTTGCTTTATTTCATTTCCTTTAAATCCGCTAGGCAAATAAATAGGAACGTAATTATGAAAACGACAAGGAAAAAAGAGAGAAAAGAAAAAGCAAGAAAAGAAAAAAAAAAGAGAAAAGAGAGGGAAAAGCAAGAAAAGAGAAAAAGCAATAGAGAAAAGAAAAGAAAAGAAGAAAAGAAAGAAAGAAAACAAAAGAGCGGAAAAAGAAAAGATGATTGAAGTGAGCAGCGGCCGGGATGATGCATAACGACTCGAGAAATGTATTTGCTTTTAAAGTCGTTGCATCTTATTTATGCGCTAACAACTAACGAGTGTTGATGTTTGTGAGTCCAGATTTTCTAGGCAACCTGGCATACTGGCTACCCACCCATACAACACCAGGTCCAAAAAGATGACAAAGGATGTATCCCAGGAGATCGAGGCAACCATTGTAGACCCTGCTCACGAAGAAGAGATCGTGGATGTGGCAGGGATGAAAGAAGAAATGTACAAGTTAAGACAACAGATGGCTGAAATGTACCAGGCTTGGTCAAGAGGTCAACCATTACCAGCCTACCCTGCTAACCCTGCATATGTCCCTCCAGCCAATCCTAACCCCGAGCCACCAACAATGAACTCGTCCTCCACCTACCCCGACTACCCTCAATACTATGCTTCCACCTCCCAGATACCACCACCTCCAGCCAAGCAGGCACCACCTCAGATACCACAAGTCGCTCCTGTATATGTGGCACCTCCGCCCGCTGTTATCCATAAATCCGCTAGTGAACCGATGTTTCATATCCAGGATCCTCACTACTACCCTCCGGAGCCTACTTTCAGACAACACGAGTCTCACGCTCCGATGATGGAAGCAGGATCCGGGCAGGAAGAGATGGCTCGGAAAGTAAAAAGTCTTGAGAATGCTTTCCGTAATATGCAAGGACTGGGAGGGCAAGTAAGTGTAGCCTACAAAGACCTGTGTTTGTTCCCTGAGGTGCAGCTTCCTGCGGGATTTAAGTTGCCAAAGTTCGATATGTACAACGGACACGGGGATCCGGTAGCTCATCTAAGAGGATACTGTAGCAAGATGAGAGGCGCGGGAGGTAGAGATGAATTGTTGATGGCGTACCTCAGCCAAAGTTTGAGTGGATCAGCGTTGGAATGGTATACCCGACAGGACCATACAAGATGGTTCGTTTGGGATGACTTAGCACAAGCTTTCGCTAGTCACTTTCAGTACAATTTGGAGATCATACCCGACAGGTTATCCCTTACCAAGATGGAGAAAAAGCCAGGAGAGAGCTTTAGAGAATACGGTTTTAGATGGAGGGAACAGGCCGCTAGAGTGGATCCACCAATGAAAGAAGGAGAGATGGTGGATTGTTTTCTGCAGGCTTTGGAGCCAACATACTACGGCCATCTAGTGTCAGCAATTGGAAAGAGTTTTAATGAAGTTGTGAAAATGGGGAGTTTTGTAGAAGAGGGTTTGAAGACAAACAAAATTATGAGTTTTTCGGCTATCAAAGCCACCAATCAAGCTATACAGAGTGGAAACGGAGGAGTGATGGGAAAAAAGAAGAAAGAAGAAGTAGCAACCATTGAAAGTAGGTCATGGAGTCGCAACCCACATTATAACCCACCAAGACCCTACCGCCAACACCCACCAAGCCCGTCAACTCCCTATAATCCACCACCACCATCTTACCCGCCAAACCCCTACAACACACCAAGCCCATATAACTCACCACCACCACCATACCCACCAACTGTCCCACATTACCACCACCCGCAAGCCCAAACTTACCCACCACCACCACCCCATGTGTGGAGAGCTCAAGCCCCACACAATGTGTACCACACCCAGAACGCATACCCAACCCCTAAACCTTACCGAAGCCAGAATAGACCCAGGCCGGACGCTGATTGGAGAAACAAAGCAAGAAAAACATTCACTCCTCTCGGAGAATCATATAACAGTCTTTTCCACAGGTTGAAAGAATTGGGGATGTTAAGACCAGTTGCACCAAAAGTTCCAAACCCACCCCCGAAAAATCTTGATTCTTCTGTCAGATGTGAATACTGTTCGGGAACATTGGGCCACGATACTGAGAAGTGTTGGCAATTAAAGAATGCCATTCAAGATCTTATCGATGAGAGGAGAATCGAAGTACAGGCTCCCGAAGCCCCAAACATTACCCAGAATCCATTGCCAAATCACCACGAAACGAATATGATAGAATTGGTGCAGGGTGATGGCAATCAAAAACCATCTCAGGCCGTCATGATGATAAAGTCGAGTGACAAGTTAGAGAAGGAAATTGTGAAGGAGGAAGCAATTGTTGAGAAACCAAAGCCAGTAGTGGTGGGAGGTTTAAAGGTGGTAGTTCCAGGTGCGAAGACGATCGTGACTGTGAAAGGAGCAAGTGCAGAGCCAGTAATCATAAAACCAGTAGTGCAAATGCCAGTGGTGAATACAAAGACTGTGCCTTGGAACTATAACAAGGTAGCAGTAGTTTACAAGGGAAAAGAGATTTCTGGTGAAATTAACGAAACGCATGGACTCACTCGGTCAGGAAGGTGTTTCGCTCCAGAGGAACTGAGAAAGATGAAGACGGTAAAAGAAAGTCAACTGAAGAAGCCAGTGTCGGAGGAGGAAGCAGAAGAATTTCTTAAGAAAATGAAGTCACAAGAGTACTCAGTGGTTGAGCAGTTAAGAAAGACCCCGGCCCAAATTTCTTTGCTATCTTTGTTGATACATTCGGAAGAGCACCGGAAGGCTCTTATGAAGATTCTAAATGAGGCTCATGTTCCGGAGAAGATTTCAGTGTGTCACTTGGAGAAGATTACCAGCAAAATTTTCGAGTCTAATAGGATCACCTTCTCTGATAGGGAGCTGCCGGTGGAAGGAACTGAACACAATAAAGCATTGTACCTCACAGTAAAGAGTGAAGAGTCAGTCGTGACCAGGGTATTGATTGACAATGGATCGAGCGCGAACATTTGCCCGCTGTCAACTTTAGGGAAGCTGAACATTAGCCCGGATAGAATCCGGAGAAACAGTATCAATGTGAGAGGGTTTGACGGCGGAGGTAAGAACACGTTAGGAGATATTATTTTGGAAGTGACCATCGGTCCCGTTGATTTTACGATGGAGTTCCAGGTGCTCGACATTGCCGTATCGTATAACTTGCTGTTAGGTCGACCCTGGATTCATGCAGTCAAAGCAGTACCATCTTCTCTACACCAGATGGTCAAGTTTGAATGGGAACAGCAAGAGATTGTCGTACACGGGGAGGAAAATGCTTGTAATGTGGTAGCACCTTTTGATGGTACTGATGGGGATAGGGGTCCTTGGGTCTACCAAGTGACGGATGCTATTGTGGTGAATAGAGTTGCCGAAGGAGAAAAGTTACCAACCCCTATGATGGCACCAACTGCTGTGATGGTGGCCAGAGAAATGCTGAGAAATGGATTTGCACCGGGGAGGGGATTAGGCAAAACACTGCAGGGAGTCATTCAACCAGTTCAGCTTCCGGAGAATAAAGGTACATTCGGCTTAGGGTTCAAACCCACCTTTGCCGACATCCAAAGAGCCTCTAAAACCAAAAAGCACTGGACCTTGCCCAAACCCATACCCAAATTATCCGACACCTTCATCAGGCCTGGTACAAAATATCAACCATCTGCTGCAACAAAGTGCATTGAGACCCAACTTGATGAAGAAATGCTTGGTTTTGAGAAAATGTTCTGGGAGGTGAATACGATTGAAGCAGGGGAAGGCACGAGCAGAATGGACGTGCAATTTGTGGGGCCCGGAGTCACATTGAACAATTGGGAAGCTACTCCTTTCCTTATCCGGAAGGAGTCTTGGTAGTTAGCTCAAAATTTCATCATTGCTTCCCCGAAAGTTGTTATTTTATAGTTTCCCCATTTCCCTCATGAAAAAAAATCACCATGTATCCCGAACATTGTTCGTTTCTTTTATTAATGAAATGCAGTTTTTTCCTTTTTCTTCACTTTTGCCTTATTTTTCTTTATTTTTTTATTTTTGTACAGTTTTGCATGTGTTGATTCCAATGCCATGTCATGCGTGAAGGACTCTAGACTCAGTTCTGACAATCACGTTACTATACAAGAAATCGAGGAAGATAGTGAAATAGAATGTGAGGATGAGGAAGCTTGGAGGAAATAAGTAAGGACATGAAACAATACGAGGAAAAACCCAAACCGAATCTAAGTGATACGGAATCTGTAAATTTGGGGAGCGAAGATGATGTCCGAGAAACAAAGATTAGTGTGCATTTGGAGGCACCCCTCCGGGATGAATTGATAAGGTTGTTACATGAATTTAAGGACATCTTTGCCTGGTCCTATGATGACATGCCCGGGCTTAGCACGGATCTAGTGGTACACAAGTTGCCTATCTACTCGGAATGCCGGCCGGTAAAACAAAAGCTAAGGAAATTCAAAACGGACATTAGCGTGAAGATAAAAGAAGAGGTGAATAAGCAGTTTGAGGCAAAGGTCATAAGAGTTACCAAGTACCCCACCTGGTTGGCAAATGTTGTGCCGGTCCCGAAGAAAGACGGCAAAACCAGAGTGTGTGTACACTATAGAGACCTCAACAAAGCCAGTCCGAAGGATGACTTCCCATTGCCAAACATTCACATATTGATCGACAATTGCGCCAAGCATGAGATCGGTTCGTTTGTGGACTGTTATGCTGGTTATCACCAGATCCCGATGGACGAAGAAGATGCTGAGAAAACCGCCTTCATTACACCTTGGGGAACGTACTGTTATAGAGTAATGCCGTTTGGATTGAAGAATGCCGGGGCAACTTACATGAGGGCAATGACCACAATGTTTCATGATATGATGCATCGAGAAATTGAAGTATATGTGGACGATGTCATCATAAAGTCCAGAAAACAACCTGATCACGTGAGGGATTTGAGGAAGTTTTTCCAAAGACTCCGAAGGTACAATCTAAAGCTCAATCCGGCGAAGTGCGCTTTTGGAGTACCTTCAGGGAAACTACTGGGGTTTATTGTGAGTCGGCGAGGTATTGAACTGGATCCATCAAAGATCAAGGCTATTCAAAGTCTACCTCCGCCGAAGAACAAGAAGGAGGTCATGAGCTTATTAGGAAGGTTGAATTACATTAGTCGGTTCATTGCTCAATTGACATCAACATGCGAGCCGATCTTCAAATTGTTGAAGAAAGATGCAGCAGTTAAATGGACCGATGAATGTCAGGAAGCCTTTGACAAGATCAAGGAATATTTGGCCAATCCTCCGGTGTTAGTACCTCCGGAACCAGGGCGACCTCTGATTTTGTATTTGACGGTGCTAGATAACTCTTTCGGTTGTGTACTGGGTCAACATGATGAGACAGGCAAGAAAGAACAGGCCATATACTACCTCAGCAAAAAGTTTACATCCTACGAGGTGAAGTATACCCAACTGGAGAGAACTTGTTGTGCATTGATTTGGGTGGCTCAGAAGCTAAAGCATTATTTGTCAGCATACACTACGTACTTGATATCACGATTGGATCCTCTCAAGTATATATTTCAGAAGCCTATGCCTACGGGAAGACTGGCCAAATGGCAGATTCTGCTCACAGAATTCGACATTGTCTATGTAACTCGTACGGCAATGAAGGCACAAGCCATTGCGGACCACTTAGCCGAAAATCCGGTGGATGATGAATATGAGCCATTGAAGACATACTTTCCGGATGAAGAGGCAATGCTTGTCGAGGAGATGGAGCAAGAGGAGAGGCCGGGATGGAAAATGTACTTTGACGGAGCTGTCAACAGCAGGGGCGTTGGTATCGGAGCGGTACTCATTTCAAGTACGGGTCAACACTATCCCGTTACAGCTCAGCTTCGATTTTTCTGTACCAACAATATGGCCGAATATGAGGCGTGCATCTTGGGATTAAGGATGGCAATCGACATGGGTATTCAAGAGATTTTGGTCATGGGTGACTCGGATCTCTTGGTACACCAAATTCAAGGGGAATGGGAGACACGAGATTTGAAATTGATACCGTATCGGTATTGTTTACACAAGTTGTCTCAAAGATTTCAGTTTATAGAGTTCAAGCACATCCCAAGAATGCACAATGAGATTGCAGATGGTTTGGCCACATTGTCCTCTATGTTGCATCATCCGGACAAGACATATATAGATCCGCTCCAGATCCAAGTCCAAGATCAGAATGCTTATTGCTTCGCTGTGGAAGAAGAGTCGGATGGAGAGCCGTGGTATCATGATATTAGAGAATACTTGAAAGCTGGCAAATACCCGGAGCAAGCCACCGGAGACCAGAAGAGAGCCATCAGGCATCTAGCCAATGGATTTTTCTTCAGTGGAGGAGTGGTATACAAAAGAACACCAGATCTGGGTTTATTGCGGTGTGTAGATGCACAACAAGCAAATGAAATCATGATTGAAGTACATGCCGGAGTATGCGGACCCCACATGAGCGGATATGTTTTAGCAAAGAAGATTTTGAGAGCGGGGTACTACTGGCTCACGATGGAGCGTGATTGTATCAGGTATGTAAAGAAATGCCATCGATGCCAGGTACATGGGGATCCGATCCACTCCCCGCCTTACGAGTTGCACACAATGTCAGCACCTTGGCCCTTTGTTGCTTGGGGCATGGATGCCATCGGCCCAATAGATCCAGCCGCTTCTAATGGGCACAGGTTCATTCTGGTTGCAATTGATTATTTCACCAAGTGGGTCGAAGCTAAGACATTCAAGGCGGTGACGAAGAAAGCGGTGGTGGATTTTGTGCACGAAAATATTATATGCCGATTTGGAATCCCTAAGGTGATTATCACAGACAATGGAGCCAATTTAAACAGTCATCTCATGGCGGAAGTTTGTGAAAGGTTTAAGATCACGCACCGCAATTCCACACCTTACAGGCCAAAGGCGAATGGTGCAGTAGAGGCGGCAAATAAGAATATCAAGAAGATTCTCCGAAAAATGGTGGAGGGATCCAGGCAGTGGCATGAAAAATTACCCTTTGCTCTCATGGGTTACCGCACGACGGTACGTACTTCTATCGGAACCACACCTTATACACTGGTGTACGGAGCGGAGGCTGTTATACCCGCAGAAATAGAAATACCGTCATTGCGAATTATAGCCGAATCTGAGATAGATGACGATGAATGGGTAAAGGCCCGGTTAGAACAGTTGAATTTGATTGATGAGAAGAGATTGGCCGCAGTCTGCCATGGGCAGTTGTATCAACGAAGAATGGCCAGAGCATATAATAAGAAGGTACGACCTCGAAAGTTTGAAGCCGGACAAATGGTATTGAGGCGTATCTTACCACATTGGGCAGAGGCAAAAGGCAAGTTTGCGCCGAATTGGCAGGGACCGTTCGTGGTATCACGGGTGTTGTCCAATGGAGCATTATATTTAAAAGATGTTGAAGGAAAGTGCGTAGAGACTGCTATCAATTCAGATGCGGTCAAAAGATACTATGTATGATTCCTTTTCAATTGAATGTTTTGTATTTTGTTGTGATTTTGGAATTGAAATGACGAAGGCATTTTATTCTCTATCCAAACACTTTATCCATTGTTAACCCCTTTGAGCCTTAATGAATGAATTCTTTCATATCCCTCTCTCGGAATCGCTCTAGTGCAATAAGATCGAAATTGCCGAATGAAAAATGAAATGATGAAAAAAAAATGAAAAAAAATAAATAAATAAATAAATAAAATGATGAAAAAAAAATGATGAAAATGATGAAAAAAAGAAAAAGACAAAAATCGGGAAAAAGTCAAAAAGAAATCCATCTAACTTGTAAAGTTGGATGAACTACGTCTGACTTGATCCCGAAAGGGTACGTAGGCAGCCTCTCCGAGGTTCAGTCACAATAAAGAAAAAATCCAAAAATTCCCCACATATTGAAACTGGGGCAGAAGTTATGTTTAATAATTCCGAGAGTTGTAAATATTTTTAACCCTCGTTTGAAATTTTGAGCCTTTATATCTTTCTTTCTTAACCCATCCAAAAGCCACGTTACAGTCCAAAGAAAGACCTTCTGATCAATTTTAAAATGATAACAAATACAACGAAGGAGGAACGAAGCATCGGATAATACCCGTGGTACAGAAAACAAAATACAAAATGAAAAAAAAGAAAATATAAAAAATGAGAGAGTCTCATCGGTGAAAACCTTAGCCGGCACCGTGAGACGATTGTGAGGTTGAGAGAAATAAAATGAGAGAGTCTCATTTGTGAAAACCTTAATCGGCACTGTGAGACGATTGTGAGGTTGAGAGAAAAATGAGAGAGTCTTATTGGTGAAAACCTTTCGAGGCACCGTAAGGCGATCGTGAGGACTATCGGAAAAGAGAAAAGGCAACAAAAAGAGTATCGGTTTGGGTCAAAGGCAATTCAGAGTCAGAATAATGATTGGAACGAACTGGGTCAGAGTTTAAATACATGGCACGGTCAGCGGAATCAGCCAGCAAATACCCAGATAAGTTCTGTCATCTCTCCAAAATACCCTTACCTTTCTTTCATTTTTTCTGCATTTCATTGTTTACCCTTTTGAGGGCTAACTACCAGCTCCTGATAACGGAAGTTGGAACAACACGGGATCAGAAAGGATAGAAGATTGGGGAAAGGAATAAAGAAGCTTGGCAAACATGGCCAAAGAAAAAGAAAACAAAACAAAAATGGAGAAATGAGAAAAATACAAAAAGAGTCTGCAAGGGACAAGAAATCAAAAGCCATGCAACATGAGAAAGCAAAAACAAAGGAAGCAATAAGAAGTGGGGACGGCAGATGTCAGTTGCCAGCAGCTTATATCTAATAAATTTTGTTTCATGCAGGAACAAATTGTCACTAATCACTTTAAAGTGAATGTGACCAATGTGGAAAATTTAAAATACCAAAAAGAGAAAGTCTGCCGAATAAGTGGAGAAATTCACAGGCAAGAGATAAGTTGGTAAAAAGAAAATACCAAAAAGAGGAAGGTAACATCTTTTAAAAGCCACTCCCCAGTCCTCAGGCTGAGAGAATATTTTCTGCATTTGCATTGCACGTTTAAATTCTGTTAGGTGCCCACCTTCTAATACGGGAATATTTTCTGCATCGCATTGCACGTTTAATTTCTGTTAGGCGCCCACCTTCAAATACGGGAATATTTTCTGCATCGCATTGCACGTTTAAATTTCGTTAGGCGCCCACCTTCAAATACGGGAATATTTTCTGCATCACATTGCACGTTTAAATTCTGTTAGGCGCCCACCTTCAAATACGGGAATATTTTCCGCATCGCATTGCACGTTTAAATTCCGTTAGGCGCCCACCTTCAAATACGGGAATACTTTCGCATCGCATTGCACGTTTAATTTCGTTAGGCGCCCACCTTCAAATACGGGAATATTTTCTTCATCGCATTGCACGTTTAAATTCTGTTAGGCGCCCACCTTCAAATACGGGAATATTTTCTGCATCGCATTGCACGTTTAAATTCTGTTAGGCACCCACCTTCTAATACGGGAATATTTTCTGCATCGCATTGCACGTTTAAATTTCGTTAGGCGCCCACCTTCTAATACGGGAATATTTTTTGCATTTCGCATTGCACGTTTAATTTCTGTTAGGTGCCCACCTTCAAATACGGGAATATTTTCTGCATTCGCATTGCACGTTTAAATTCTGTTAGGCGCCCACCTTCTAATACGGGAATATTTTCTGCATTCGCATTGCACGTTTAAATTCCGTTAGGCGCCCACCTTCTAATACGGGAATATTTTTCTGCATTTTGCATCGCACGTTAGGCGCCCACCTTCTAATACGGGAATATTTTTTCTGCACATCATAGTTTATATAGTTAAAAGCCCACACTGGGGCAGAAAAAGAAAAACATGGTTTATACAGTTAAAGAAAAAAAAAAGCCCACACTGGGGCAGAAAAAGAAAAAAAAAGGTAGTTTGTTGTTTTGTTTTAAGCAGGTTCAGTTTGAGATCAAGAAAAACAAGAAAATCAACAAAAAAGAGAGTCATCAAGAAAAACAAGAAAATCAACAAAAAGAGAGTCATCAAGAAAAACAAGAAAATCAACAAAAAAGAGAGTCATCAAGAAAAAACAAGAAAATCAACAAAAAAGAGAGTCAGCATCAAAGAAAATCAACAAAAAAGGAAGATTCTGCATCACCGGAAAGGGAAGAAGAGCAAAAGCTAGATTAGGAACAATTGTAATTGTAGGATCTTAGCTTAGAATAGCTTCTTCATTTTACATTTTCCCCCCCGGTGTAATAAGGAGTAAGTCAGCAGGTCTCAACAGTGTCAATGCAACAGTGAGTCTGGCAGTTGTTAAACTGCCAGACCTTCCCGAACTACACTGACCTGATTCCTGTTTAGCCCAGGATATGTAGGCAACCTCTAAAGCAGGTGCGGTCAAAAGGTTTTCAAAAATGCTTTCACGGAATGTGCCGATGTGCAAAAATCTCTCATTACTGCTCACTTGTCTTTGCACCTGAAACTCTTCGTGTTCCCGAGCAAAGAGGGGCAACTGTGAGCACATGATTTTTGCACCGGGTAAATAATTCCAAAATTAAAATAAATATGTTTTTGAGTGCAATTACTTGCTTTGTTTGAAATTAGCTATATTTTGTGTGTTTGAATAAGTAGAAATTAAAAGAAAAATCAAAAAAATATAGGCTAGGAAATTAATAGGCTATGTAATTAGTTAGATTTTAAGAAAAATGGCAAAAATAGGGTTAAGTAGTAGAAATTAGGGAAAAATAGTAGAAAATTGCCAAAACAATACTAAATAATTAGAGTAGGTAGGAAATTAGGTTTTATATTTTTCCATAAAAGAAAAGAAAAAAAAAAGTATAAAAGAAAATACATAAAAATAAATAAAATCAAAAATACAAAAAATATATACAGGTTTAATAAAACTGGGCCAGTTGAAATTCATGTGTTTGGCCCAGTGAATTGGCCCAAGAAATGGCCCGTACGATTTATATAAAGGATCAATCTCAGCCATCCGTCTTGTTTAATCCAATGGCTGAGATAAAAAGACGGATTAATTAATTAGTCAATTAAATAAGGATTGATCCCAACCGTCCATTGGAAATGATCTGACGGGAGGAGCCGTTGTTCTTATTTAAAACAACGCGGCATCGTTTAGTTGTGGCAAAGCTCTACCGTTGATCATCACTGATCTAACGGTTGAGATCACCTTAGGTTGTCCGAGTATATAAGGCTTGTGTCTTGTTTGAGACAAGCCATTACATACACTCGTGAACCTAGCCGCCCTCGAAGCCTCTTCTTCTCTCCTCTTTGGCTTCAGTCTCCAACAAGAAACCCTAGCCGTCCATGGCGGCCACCACTCTCCACGGTGGTCGCCGGCTACACCCCACACCCCAGAACCTTCATCTTCATCTTCTTCACCTCAAATAACGCCAGAAACCCTAAAACAAACCCTTTTCTCTAAACTCCGATCACCGGAATCCTCGCCGGTGACCACCCAAACAATGAGGATCCCCGTCAAACCAATGCCATTCGATTCGTCTTTGCTTGATCTATCACCCTACCCCACTGGTTCCCTTCGAATCCCCCCTGAACGCTTCGAATATCCCAAAAAGGGTCGTCGGAACCCTAACTCCGGCGACCCCAAATTCAACCCCAATCAAGATCCATTCTTTTACACTCCCCTGAACACCCCCCTGCAACCCAGAGTCATAAAGGCTTCGTCTTTAAGCCTTAAAACGAAAATCAGAGAAAAATTGGAAGAAAAAGAGTTCTGAAAAAGAATAAAGAAAAAAAGGAAACAAGAAGAAAGGCTAGAGAATCTGAGAGAAATAGAGAAAAGAAAAGAGAATAGGAAGCTCGGGGGACAGGCCCCGCAAAGCTAAGTCCCCGACCCTTATGTGTTTTCTCTGTGCTTTATTCACTTTCTTTGCTTCTCTGTGCTTTATTCGCTTTCTTTGCTTGTTTGTTCATGTATTCGATTTCTTTGTGTGTCTGTTCATGTTCTCTTGTCTTATGTCTTTCATCTTATGTTTCTGTTTGTCTTTTCTATTCTGTAGATTCTCTATATCTTATGTTTCATCTGTTAGTTTAGGTTTCTTAACTCGCTCATTTTTTATATATTTGTTCTTCTGTTCGTTGGTTTCAAATCATGTTCTGTTTCTGATAAGTCAAAGTGTTACCTTGATTCTCTTCTCTTCTTCATCTTGTTAGTTTTCAATAGTTCTTCTGTCATCTTGTATGTTTTGATTCTGATACTATGTTTAATTGTTTGTCTTTCATTGTCACTCAGCTTTGTATTAGATTACCTTTTGTTGACTTGCAATATCTCGACTGTTTCCCTTTCTGTATCTTCATATGTTTAGTCTTAGTAAAAGCTTGGCTATCTTTATTCATCTATTATATCAAGCTATCCTATGTTTAATCTGTGGTTCACTTCTTTGCTCACATTTTGGTGATCTTATTTGTGTTCATTTTAGTGCAAGTCTGGTTTCATGTCATATCACCTCTCATATGCTTTTATTTGCTGAATAAGTATGCCAACCTGGGTCTGTTTCTCTTCATGTCACCCTCACATGATAAATTTAGGTTTCTCCTTCACTGATTCTCCATATTTTCCTTTTCTTCATTTCCATGTTCTTCCTTCCTTCATGTTATCTGTCATGCATTTGTATTAGTTTTAGGTTTAATTTGTTCATCTATGCTCTCTGTTTGACGGCTTATCTCCTTGTGTTCCTTATATCTCATATATATTACACCTATTTAGTTTGGCATATGAATTAAGGTGTCTTTTGTCTTAATATTGGTTTCTGATTCCTTGATCTTTCTCTTGTCACTTTTGCATGATCTTCTTTACTTCTCCATATCTCTCTTGTTTCTCATTTTTCACTTTTCACATGTATACATAAGGCTAGGATTAATACTTGAAAAGATATATTAGCTAACATGTCTATGCTATTGTGTGTACTCTGGGCTTAAATGAATTCTGTTTCATCTACTACTTGCTGGTTCTTAGAGTTTAACATTCTGAGCATGTTTGTGCCCTGAACCTTGGTGATTCTGAGTTGTTCAAACTTTCATGTGACTTGAACTGGTAGTAATTAGGTCTTAATTAACATGAATTCACACTTTGTCTCATAAAATTAGATAATGTGAATTAATCAACTAAAATTCAACCATATCAATTGCCTTCTCTGAGTTTTGGTTGATTATTACATTTTGTTTGATCTTATGTGTCCTAATATGCAATCCATGTTGAAATTGATTTAGTTTTATTGGTTCTGGTTGAGTATAAATGTTTGATTAACACTGTTTGAACCCTAGGTGAATTGGTTATAGCTGTTAGTATTAGGTTCCATGAAAATGGCTAGTTTTTAAATAGGTTAAAATTGAAAATGAACAAAATTAGGCTATAAGTTAAATAATTGGCTTAAGAATGGTCAACCTTGCAAAGGGTTGACCTATTCTATAAAGCCCTAACACACAATCCACCTTAAAACAGTGGCTGGTTGTGCAAAAGGGCTATGTTTGCAAATGCAGACTAGCCCAGGCTCTCTTTAGAGCCCTGAACAGCAAAGTGGCCAAACTTGTAAAGGTTTTTGGGCCCAGTTGTTCAGCATTTGGCTTTGATAGCCCAAGCTAAGTCTCAACTTGAGACTCTGGCTAGTTCTTAAATAGTATAAACACAATAACAAAACAGGCTAGTCCTGCAATTGGCTTTAATTTGTAATAACTTGGTCTTAATTGACTGGAATTAGTTTAAATAGGCTAAAACTAAAATAGTTCTTTAAAATAAATCTGGCCAGCCCTTAAATACTAATGCCAGGGCTGGCTATTAGTTAAATAAGTCCAAAGAAGCTGAAAATCTAACCTAGGTAAGCTGGTAAATCAGCAGTGCTTTTAGGGGCACAATTGGGAATTAAAAAGGTGAAATAGTAAATAGTTAGAACTTAAAAGGGTAATGGAGTCATTCATACCCCTGATTTCTGCAATTTTGCAGAGATTTAAGGGTATAATGGTCTCCTAAAAATGGGAAATCTGTAAAAATCTCAAACCACTAGGGTCACATTGGTAAAAACCCATAAAAGGGAATCTTTAGAACCTTCCAGCACATGCT
>JASVEL010013281.1:0-74376 GCA_032618575.1 Nicotiana noctiflora
AACCTTTCCTCAATTAGGGTTTCAAACCGGTGACTTGGGACACCATAAATCTCCCAAGTGGCGACTCCGAATCTCTCAATAAATGGATCCTGTTTTGGTTGTCCTTTAATTGGAAAAACTCTCTTTTATATTTTGCGCCCTCGCGGGTAAGCGTAAAAAAGAGGTGTGACAGCTCTGGCGACTCCACTGGGGACGATAAACCCAGAACCACTGGTTCAGGGTTTAAGAATTCGAGCTTGGAATAATTGTTGTATTTGGCTTATTTATTATCTGATTTTATTATATGTTTGTATTAATGTGCAAAATGATATTTTTATCGCTTTGATATTTTTTTTGAACTGTACATATAAATTGTGGCGAAACCAATCTCCTCTCTGAGTCTTCTAAATCATGAAGAAGGGTGCACTTCGTGTGACTTCTTTTCTGTATAGTGTCTAATTCCCACCTTAGAACGAGGTTTGGATAAGTTGCAAAACCGGTGAAGCTTCTGTATTCCCGGGTTGCTGCCTCCTCCTCGGCTCGAGTTGTCCGTTCGGGTAAGCCAGGTCTAGAACAATAAACCCGGGTTTTTAAACCTAGAATAACAAAGCTTCATGCCGGATCCCTAGTAGGAACGTTTATTTGCATCATGTTGCATTTGACTTAGGGGACTCAACACAGGGGTTGGGTCCGTCTAGGACAGGTGACCTGAAATGAAAAGACCATCCTGCTGCATCCTGTTTGTTTTATGCATATATTTGCTTCAGACTTGCAGGCTAACCGTTTTTTTTATATTGAGGAAAATGAAAAAAAAATAGTCTCAAAATAGTTTGTTTTTTTTACTTACTTAAAAAGAAAAAAAAACGTTTGTTGTAAAATAAAAAATGTTTGATCAAAAAAAAAAAAAATAGTTTCAAAATAGTTTGTTTTTTTACTTAAAAAGGAAAAAACGTTTGTTGTAAAATAAAAAATATGTGATTTCAAAATAGTTTGTTTTTTTTTACTAAAAAAAAAAAAAAAATTGTTTTAAACTTAAAAAAAAAAAATGTGTGAAAAAATAATAAATAGTTTGTTTCCTTTAAAGATGTAGTTTGTTTGACCGAACTACGCTGGTTTGATTCTCCCCATTAGGTGGGATACGTAGGCAACCCTCATCGGGTCCAACCACCCCTTTAAAAAATCAAAAAATGTGCGTTTAATTTTGTCAATAAAATCAAAGTGATGCCGTTTTTGCAAATAACCGAATGTTCCGAAAGGACGCCGGAAGGCTGTTTTGTGCAAAAATAGCCACTTTGAATCATTTTTAATAATTTGCAGCTGGAGCCTTGAAATATTCCTTGTGGAAATGTTGCAAGGCCATAGCCGCAAAATCAAGTCCGGGTTCACACCCCTTTTGCAAAAAATAACCAAAAAATGTTAAATTTTTGATTTTGTTATAAATGAGTCGGGTGATGCTATTCTTGCTCAAAATAGTTGAAAGGTTGTATCCGCAAAATTAAGTTTGAGTCATCACTCAACTTTTCAAAAAATAATCACTCTATCAAATAAGCCATTACATGGCCGGTCCTTGCATAAATAGCCACTTTTGGCATTTGAACTTCTTCAGTCTTGTATTGGCCTGTGTCGGTGCTGAATGATGCCCCATAGGCCCCAGGATTAAATTTTGAATTTATATCTTCTTGATAAAATTTTGCAAAAAAGAGCCACTTTGTCTAAATAAGCCATTATATGGCCAATTTATGAAAAATATTCTTGTGTTGGTTTATGGTGATGCCGAACGATGCCCCATGAGCCACGGAAAAAAAAAATAAAAAAAATTAAGTTTATCTTTCTTAAATAAATTTTGCAAAAATAGTCATTTTGTCAATAAGCCATTATGTGGCCAATTTTGTAGAAATAGTCATAATTGACACCAAAAATATTCTTTTTCTTGTAGAAATTTCCTACACAAGTTTGTAGTTGGAGTCGGCTTCTATAATTTTCCTTCAAAAAAAAAAAAATCAAAAAAATCAAATAAACATTTCTTTATTTCTTGCATTAATTTGCAAGAACTACGCTCGGTCCGATTCATGCGGGGTCATGATACGTAGGCAATCTCCATAAGATTCGACCACAATTGTATATGTATATATATGAAAAAAAAATGAAAAAAAAAGTGAAAAAAAAATGAAAAAAAAAGAGAAAAAAAAAAGAAAAGAAAAAAGAAAAAAGAAGTAAGCAAAAAATATTGATGAGGACTTACTGAGTCCATTTCTACCATATTTTATTTTGAATTGTTGAGAATTGAGGTGGTTGGTTTGTGGTGAACCGGAAACAGAAGATCCAGGAAAACCCTGATTATGATCCAAGATAGTGACACCAAGAATATCGCATAGAGTCCTTTACCTGCACGCCGGGATGGACGCTTTGTGGGGATGTATTGACTAAAGCTGAAAATGTCGAAGCAAATAAGTGGCCTTGGTAATATTGATGCGAAGCTTAGTGGCCAAAATATCGTGCTTGGTAATCGGGAAGACTCTCCATTCCTTGGTCAACAAGAATGGAGTTTTTGGTGGCTTATTTTGTTGTCATTTCTGTCGTCCAGATTATTTTAGGGTTGTAATCAGGATATTGTCATGTAACTCAAACCCTTTTGTCGTTCTATTTTGTCCAGTTTTCTATTGGTCGTAATACCTCATTTAGTATTGTGTAGGTCTGTTCCAAGGGTGTGCCCCAATTTATTGTGTTTGTTTTGTCGTATTAATTCATTTCTAGTTCATCTAATGCAACTCTCTCGTTTTCCATTATTTCGAGTCATTTTTCTTTGATTTAAGTCTTTCTTCTTTATAGTCATTTTTATGTCAACACTAGTGACATGACATGCATGCATAATTGTGGCCTAATCTTAAAAGTTAATCATGAAGGAATTGGAAGATAATCATGGCATTTTAAAAGAAATAATGATTTGAGGTTATTTGGAATCCGAGTCACGTGAAATTTGGGGCGGGTAAAATACAAAGAAAGCCTTAAGGGCAAAATGGCCATGCTGACATGGGGTTCGCTCGCGATACTGAAATGGAAGTGTCGTCCAGCAATACTTTAAAATGACGGATGAAAATGGCGAATGGACGATATGGTTATCAATCAGGGCACAAACAGAAGATGTCGTGAATATGTTGCTTGAACTTGGCATGTTTTGAAAATTGGAATGACGAAGGCATTTTGTTCTGCTATCCAAACACTTTATCCATCGTCAACCCTTTGAGCTTTATTTTAAAATCTTTCATACCCCTCCTTCGGAATTAGTTGCAAAGACTAGAAACACAGGTTTGAAAGACAAGAGAAAAAGGGATAAAGAAAAAGAAAAAAAAAAAGAAAACGACAAAAAGAGATAAAGAAAAAAAAAGAAAAGAAAAAGAAAAATGAATGAAAGAGAGCAACTTGAAAAAAAGGGAATTGGGAACTACGTTTGACCTGATTCCTTAAAGAGGATACGTAGGCGCTTCACAGCTCGGTCATAGTGTAAATAAAGAAATAAAAATCCCCAAGTAAAAAACTGGGGCAAAGAAAAATTGTGTTTATTGTAAATAAATTTAGGTCCGAAGGTTGTAAATTTTAAACCCAAAATTGATTTTGTTTTGAGCCTTCAATACCCTTTCTTTCTAGCCCTATCCAAATCCCACATTATGGTCCAAAGAAAAACCTTCCGATCAGTCTTCAAAAGATGCCGCGTCAGGCGAGGGATAGAGTCCTATCATAATATAACACGCTGATTCTCAGCAGAAAAGACTCTGATTCTCAGCAAAAAGGAAATACGAGAGAGTCTTGGCAGTGACACCCCAATCCCCAGCTAAAAGTAATACAAATGAGAGAGTCTTACCGGTGAAAACCTTCATAGGCACCACAAGGCGACAAAAGCTGAGAGAAAACCAAAATGAGAGGGTCTTACCAGTGAAAACCCTTCGGGCACTACAAGTCGAATAAAGGTGATAATCAGATGGAATCACGAGACAGAAATCGTGAAAGGAAATTAACGACGGAGGATAGGCCATATGTGCATGTCATGACCAGTAGAGTTGGTATCCGCGTTTGATAAGTTTTTATAGTGTTTCTTGTTATAGAGTCAGTTCTCCTTCTGTCTTCTATTTGTTGTTTCTTTTTATCTTTCTCCTTTTGTCAAAATTCTCCATCAAAATCAGTCTAGTAAAAACATAGCGAGAAATGACTTCAAAACTTGCCACCAACTTTCCAATTATTATGCAAGACAAGGAAATGCCATTGATGGCAGAGAAGTATGGTGCAAAGAAGATTATTAAACTGGGGCAGAAAATTTTCTTTTCAGTTTGAAAATTTTCTGGAAGTCAATACCCACTTGGGGAAGAAGGAAAGTCTTAAGAGAAATGGTCTTCGAACCGGTGTCATCCTCAACAGCCTTCAAGAAGAGTGAAACACCAAATTTTGAGGAAATGAAAATCCACCAACAATGTTATCTACAACAAGTTCCGAGGTGGTCGGACAACACAGAGTGGTAAAGGAAGAAAGGAAATCCCATCTTCAACAAAATAACCCCCAGCAAGTTGAGAATGGGGAAGGGATAAATGGAAAAACACATCCCCAACAGGAATATCATCTCCAGCAAATGAAATCATTCCCGAACAAGTTTTGGGAATCCCGAGCGAGGGAAAGGAGAAAAGGAAAAAACCACCACATGAGCGGCACAACCGCTCACAATGTTTTGAACTAACAAATTTTCTTTGATTTGAAACAGGGAAAGAGAGTGCTATTGATAGCGGAAAGTCATGCCACAAGGAAGAACACCAATACTGGGGCAGAAAATTTTCTGCCGTTGTTGAAAATTTTCTCGGAGAAACGAGGAAGGCAATTCAAGATGACATGTCGGGTTTGTCCACCTTCAAATAGGATGTTTCAGGTTTGTCCACCTTCGAACAGGACGTCTCAGGTTTGTTCACTTTCATACATTGATGCAATGGGAGTATTCGCCCTCGAATAGGATACAATGGGAGTATTCGCCCTCGAATAGGATACAATGGGAGTATTCGCCCTCGAATAGGATACAATGGGAGTATTCGCCCTCGAATAGGATACAATGGGAGTATTCGCCCTCGAATAGGATACAATGGGAGTATTCGCCCTCGAATAGGATACAATGGGAGTATTCGCCCTCGAATAGGATACAATGGGAGTATTCGCCCTCGAATAGGATACAATGGGAGTATTCGCCCTCGAATAGGATACAATGGGAGTATTCGCCCTCGAATAGGATACAATGGGAGTATTCGCCCTCGAATAGGATACAATGGGAGTATTCGCCCTCGAATAGGATACAATGGGAGTATTCGCCCTCGAATAGGATACAATGGGAGTATTCGCCCTCGAATAGGATACAATGGGAGTATTCGCCCTCGAATAGGATACAATGGGAGTATTCGTCCTCGAATAGGATACAATGGGAGTATTCGCCCTCGAATAGGATACGATGGGTGTATTCACCCTCGAATAGAATACGATGGGACTATCCGCCCTCGAATAGGATATTTTACGTTGGTTTTATTTTAAATTGTCCTTTGCATATGTCATAAATTATTGCCAGAATGCATTTTTAATTTAAAAGTTGCTACTAAAAGCAGGCGCCTACCTGTATAACAAAAGGCAAGTCTTCAGTCTTTACATTGCAGGTCTTGAAACCAGTAACCCACCATAAAGCAGAGAGTTACAACAAGAGATCCCAGCGCAAATTCAAAGCGCATGAGTCAAAGGAAACGAGGAAATGAAGGAAAATTTTCCCAGCATCATTATCCTCAGCAAGCAAGTAAACAATTCTAAAGATATCCCCAGCAGTCAGGAGGGAAAGCAACACGACCCAGGAAGAAAGCAATTCCGAAACAAGGAAATTTAGGAGAAATGATGGTTCAAGAGTCGAGGCAGCAAGAATAAAACGGTACAAGAAGCAAAGGAAGGTGATCTAGTTCTGAAGTTGTAGTTGAAGTCAGGGAGCCCGCCTGAAGAATAGAGTGGCGATGTAATTTTGAAGTTATAGTTGAAGTCAGGGAGCCCGCCTGAAGAATGGAGTGGCGATTTATTTTGAAGTAGTAGTTGAAGTCGGGGAGCCCGCCTGGAGAATGGAATGGCGATTTAGTTTTGAAGTTGTAGTTGAAGTCAGGGAGCCCGCCCGGAGAATGGAGTGGCGATTTAGTTTTGAAGTTGTAGTTGAAATCGGGGAGCCCGCCCTGGAGAATGGAGTGGCGAATTAGTTTTGAAGTTGTAGTTGAAGTCGGGGAGCCCGCCCGGAGAATGGAGTGGCGATTTATTTTTGAAGTTAGTAGTTGAAGTCGGGGAGCCCGCCCGGAGAATGGAGTGGCGATTTAGTTTTGAAGTAGTAGTTGAAGTCGGGGAGCCCGCCTAAAGAATGGAGTGGCGATTTATTTTGAAGTAGTATTTGAAATCAGGGAGCCCGCCCGGAGAATGGAGTGGCGATTTAATTTTGAAGTTGTAGTTGAAGTCGGGAAGCCCGCCCTGGAGAATGGAGTGGCGATTTATTTTGAAGTTGTAGTTGAAGTCGGGGAGCCCGCCTGAAGAATGGAGTGACGATTTATTTTGAAGTTATAGCTGAAGTCAGGGAGCCCGCCCGGAGAATGGAGTGGCGATTTTATTTTGAAGTAGTAGTTGAAGTCGGGGAGCCCGCCCGGAGAATGGAGTGGCGATTTTATTTGAAGTAGTAGTTGAAGTTAGGGAGCCCGCCTGAAGAATATGTGGCGATTTTATTTTGAAGCAGTAGTTGAAGTCAGGGAGCCCGCCTGAAGAATGGAGTGGCGATTTTATTTTGAAGCAGTAGTTGAAGTCAGGAAGCCCGCCTGGAGAATGGAGTGGCGATTTATTTTGAAGTTGTAGTTGAAGTCAGGGAGCCCGCCTGGAGAATGGAGTGGCGATTTTATTTTGAAGAAGTAGTCGAAGTCGGGGAGCCCGCCTGGAGAATGGAGTGGCGATTTTATTTTGAAGAAGTAGTTGAAGTCAGGGAGCCCGCCCGGAGAATGGAGTGGCGATTTTATTTGAAGTAGTAGTTGAAATCAGGGAGCCCGCCTGGAGAATGGAGTAGCGATTTTATTTTGAAGTTGTAGTTGACGTCAGGGAGCCCGCCTGGAGAATGGAGTGGCGATTTTATTTTGAAGTGTAGTTGAAGTCGGGGAGCCCGCCCGAAGAATGGAGTGGCGATTTTATTTTGAAGTTATACTTGAAGTCAGGAAGCCCGCCCGGAGAATGGAGTGGCGATTTATTTTGAAGTTGTAGTTGAAGTCCGGGAGCCCGCCCGAAGAATGGAGTGGCGATTTATTTTGAAGTTATAGTTGAAGTCGGGGAGCCCGCCCGGAGAATGGAGTGGCGATTTTATTTGAAGTAGTAGTTGAAGTCGGGGAGCCCGCCTGGAGAATGGAGTGGCGATTTTATTTTGAAGTAGTAGTTGAAGTCAGGGAGCCCGCCCGAAGAATGGAGTGGCGATTTAATTTTGAAGTTGTAGTTGAAGTCAGGGAGCCCGCCTGGAGAATGGAGTGGCGATTTTATTTTGAAGTAGTAGTTGAAGTCGGGGAGCCCGCCCGAAGAATGGAGTGGCGATTTAATTTTGAAATTGTAGTTGAAGTTAGGGAGCCCGCCCGGAGAATGGAGTGGCGATTTATTTTGAAGTTGTAGTGGAAGTCAGGGAGCCCGCCTGAAGAATGGAGTGGCGATTTATTTTGAAGTTGTAGTGGAAGTCAGGGAGCCCGCCTGAAGAATGGAGTGGCAATTTAATTTTGAAATTGTAGTTGAAGTCAGGGAGCCCGCCTGAAGAATGGAGTGGCGATTTATTTTGAAGTTGTTTAAGGAAAGCGGCGGAGTGTAATGGAAATCCCCAGCACGAATCAGAAGGAAGGCAACCAGAATACGAGTCAACAGTCCGAGGGGATCAACAGAAGTTTAGTCACAATAAACAAAAAAAATAAAAAAAATAAAAAAAAATAGAGGCATGAAGCCAATCCAACAGTCAAAAGTTGATGAAAGATGTGGCATGCTCAAGACATGGCCGAGGTCACAAGCACTGTATACCTGGTCTTGATTCGAAAAGCAGCACCTGCAACTAGCAAGTATCAAGGTTCAAATTTAGAGTCCGCATGAAGCACCAACCAATACTCAAGATCAAGCTTCAGAAGACTTATAGATAGGAATCTTGTAACTAGTAGCCGATAGGCTTAGTTAGTCTTTCTCATGTTTTGATTTTTGATGTAATAGCAGGACCACGGACCGGAACTTCGATGGAACAGAACCTCGACGGAACGACACCTCGACTGGCTCTCCACCTCGGTATACCCCTTCCTCACTCACTTTCGAACTACACGTGGCCTGATTCCTTTATAGCCAAGGATATGTAGGCAGCTCAGATACAAGGGCTCGGTCACATTCCTCTTCTTTTAGTTTAGTCCCTCCGAATAAGGGTCGGGTCAAAAAACACTTGTCTAGTCGTTCTTTGTCTGAAAACTCTTTGTGTTTTCAGTCAAAGAGGGGCAGCTATAAACGCGTGATTTTTGACCCTCCCCGAGATTTTTTATATTTTTAGCATAAAATATTTAGTTTAGGCCTAATATAGCTATTTTAGCTAATTTTGACTCTTTTACTTTATTTCTACCTTAAGATAAAAAATAACAAAAAATATAGTTTTATTAATGTTTCGTAGTTATTTTAAATACAAAAATAGTACTTTATATTTTTTATCTTTTTATAAAAAAACGAAAATAATAAAAAAAAAAATAGTTTCATTAATATTTTGTAGTTATTTTAAACTTGAAAAATATAAAAATAGTACTTTATATTTTTATCTTTTTATAAAAACGAAAATAATAAAAAATAGTTTCATTAATATTTTGTAGTTATTTTAAACTTGAAAAATATAAAAAATAGTTTTATTTTAATTATAAGTATTATAGTTATTTTGATTACCTAGGATTAATTAAATAACACCATTCTCGGTTCCGAGCGAAGAATAATATTCGGGTTCAAACTACCCGGTTTTATAATTTTCGGACCTAGCCCGTAATAATCCGAGTCCACTACACTAAGGGGACAATACATAATGGGATGTGGGAATAATAAGAAAAGGACAAAGGGAAAAAGACAAAGAAAAAAAGACAAAAGGAAAAAAACAAAGGTAAAGGACAAAACTTGTATGGGTTTCATTTTAAAAAATAAAAATAAAAAATAAAAAAAATACACTACACATGATATCTTCTTCTTTAAAAAGAAGAAGAGAAACACGGCAAGGGAGGGGATTTTTGGAAAAGCAAAGGGGATTCAAAAAAGAAACGAGAGAAAAGAGGTTTTTGAAAAACAAGAAGAAAGAAAGGAAGCAGAGAGATTGAAAACAAAAGAAAGAAAAGAAAACAGAAAGGAAGGAACGAAACAAGAAAGGAGAAGAATTGAAAAGAAAAAAAACAAAAGAAAGAAGAACGGAAAGAGAAAGGAAAAACGAAACAGAGAGAGTGGATTTCGGAAAAGAAAGAAAAAAAAACGAGAAAGAAAGAAGAAGAAAAAGGAAAGATATACAATACACAAACAGTAAGAGGTAACGAAAAACCACCAGCTCCCTCCGTCGCTGTTCGTCGTCCGACGAGGTATAACTTCAGTCGAGGTCGTCGTTTGATTCGAGTTCTGTCCGGAGAGGTCGAGGTTTGAGATCGTCATAAAAGGTTCGTTTTCTCGTTGTGTACGTTGAAAATATGCAGAAATAAAGGTGCATGTTCTTTTCCGATATTGTTCTTCTCGTTAATATTTTGGAGTGTTTTGTATTTGATTTAGTTTCGTATGGTTCAGACTATTTTGGTAAATATATGATTTTGTTGAACATGCAATGTCGAAGTTAGCTAATAAAAATGACTAATCCTTCATATGCTCGCCAACTAGTTATGCTTCCGTTGTTTATGTAATTGTTCACCATAGTCTTGAATTTGCTCACTTAGTTAGCTACTCGTATATTTACTCGAATTGGTTATAGTTGAGCACGATGTTGTCACATTATGGAAATTGGTTCGTTATTCTTTAAACGACGTAATTAGATTAAAGGAATCGGGGGTGCATTTCATGTGACCCGACTCCATATTTGAACAAGGTTAAATAAAGAGTGTCGTGAACCACAAGTGCATTTCATGTAGTGTGGCTTGCAACATGTTTTAAATAATCTTGAATTAACTCTTAAATAAATATAGCGGAATGTAGTTTACTTTTAAATTAGAATTAGAGGTGTGCCTCGCCTAACAAAATTATACAAATCGCGGGGCCCTCATAAATGTATATGTAAAATATTTAGATTTCGAGATGTGCCGTTTCTTAGCAAATTTCCTAGCCTTCTCAAAAAATGTAAATAAGTAATCGCTCTAGGCGCGTATTTTAATAATTTTACCTTCTTAAATACGGGTGTGCATTTCATGCGGCCCAAATCCAAATCCCAAAATGTTGAATAAGAGTATGTCGAGGATCCGGGTGCATTTCATGTGACGTGATTCGAAACATATTTTTAGGCAACATTCTCTTTCGTAAATAATAATAATAATAAAAGCGGTAAAGGGATATTAATTTGCATTAAGTATATAACCGTAAAAATCAGATAAATAAGCCGAATATGACAGTTAAGCGACCGTGCTAGAACCACGGAATTCGGGAATGCCTAACACCTTCTCCCGGGTTAACAGAATTCCTTATCCGAATTTCTGGTTCGCGGACCGTTAAATAGAGTCAAACCTTTCCTCAATTCGGGTTTCAAACCGGTGACTTGGGACACCATAAATCTCCCAAGTGGCGACTCCGAATCTCTCAATAAATGGATCCTGTTTTGGTTGTCCTTTAATTGGAAAAACTCTCTTTTATATTTTGCGCCATCGCGGGTAAGCGTAAAAAAGAGGTGTGACAGGACATACTTGCTGGAATTGGCCCTTTAGATCTAGTACGGTAATGGTGGCTGGCCAGGATATTATGTCAAACCAACTGCTAAGCTTTTCTGGCATGCAACAAACTTGTTAGCTTACCGAGTTTAACAGATATGTTATAGCACGTTGGATGCAATGCACCTAACCAAATAACCCTTTCTATATGTACTCATCACATGCGTCATTCCAGCTTCTTTTCTTTTCTTTTTCTCTTTTTTTTTCTTTTTCCCTTTTTCAATTACCCTTGAAAGCCTTATTGTTATTAACCTTCATGTTCTTTTTCTTTCTTTCTAGTGGTGGTCGAATCTTATGTGGATTGCCTACGTATCACGTCCCCGCGTGAATTAGACCGAGCGTAGTTCTGGTAACAAAATTGTGGCGAAATTCTGGAATTCTTATATCAAAACTCTTACGGTTACAAAGCATGTCTTACAATAATCAATGGAATAAGAGAAATGCTTGACTCGAGAATAAAATGCCAGCCGATTTGACTCAAAATTTCGAAAAATACATTTTTAATCAAAAGTCTAATGCTCTTAAATTCCTAGGGGCCCGCGAGGCATCATTCGGCCTTGCCGCGGGCCTTGGTGTGAGGTCCTTGTGTAGTCCCCTTAACTCTCTCATGATCCGATGAACATAGCACATAACTGAAGCAAAAAGGGCGGTGCGGGGCATTTGTTCACAAGCTAAGCACTTCATGGTGACATAATGCCCGATTTCTCCAATTCTGTCCTTGATCATGTCCCTTTCTCCGAGTAGCCGTTCTATCTGTTGGTTTTCGCTCCCAATCTTCGAGCATTGTTGGTGACTTGGTCTAAGAGCCTATCCACTTGTTCTTGCAGTCGGGCCATCAAATCGTGACAACGGTCGAGGTCTGCTCTGGCATCTCGGGCTTGCTTGAAAACCCACTCCCTGAGGATAACATTTTCTTCCCTTAGACTAGTGATGATCTCAGTGTAATCTTCTTCCACCCGTTGTAGGTAAAGTGCATTTTGATGTGCCTCCTTTCTCCGGCTAGCACGGATCCTCATTGTTTGGGTCTTCGACTCTTCCAATTCTCTTTGGACATCGGCAACTTGGTTTTTCAAACCCTTTATCAATTTTTCGTCTGCTCGACTCCTCAACTGTCTGTCAGCATCCCTTTTCATTTGCTGGATTTGAGCTCTCAAAAAGTCATTTTCGTGTGCCAACTTCTTTTTATCTCCTTCGTTGGCGGCAGCTTGCACATCCCTTTCAAATTGGAGCTCTTGGGTCCGTTGCTCTATCTTGCTAATCTTTGTTCTATAAGCTTCTTCTCTGGCCAACCAGTCCCATTGTTCTTGTGACGCTCCAGCAAACTCCCTGAGGTGGGGCCTTTTTGTGGGCCTTTGATGCTCCAGATCTCTGCTATACCATGCAGGGTATTCTGGCGATACTTCACCTCGGGCTCGATCTCGTACCCGAGTGTCTATCTTCAATGTTTGACATTCACTCCAAATCTTTCGGACCAACGCTTCAGGGAACTGTCCTCCCGGTCCAATTTCAACCACATGTGGGCTGAGGTCTTCTTCTTTTGGGATTATTTGGCATCGTCCCAACTGTCTCAATACTCGACCTGGCGCGTAGGGCTGGATGTCGTTGAGGCCCATTAGTAATAAATATGATTCCGTGGCCGATGCATATATGACTTCTTCCACGGGTAGCCAGCCAAATGTCCATTCTATCTTGCTGGCTGGAATCAAACGCAAAAGTCGTATCCATCCGCTAACCCCCTCTGGCAAATCATGTTCCTCGACCCTCATAGGGAATTCTTCTATACAGGTTTTCTCCGATAAACTATACCTCATAAACTGCGGGCGACGACATAAGTGATCGATCATCCACATTTGGAGCAATACATTGCAAGCTTCAAAGAAGACCCCTCCAGCTTTGCAAATAGTGAGTGCACGAGAGATATCTGATATTATCATGGGAGCCAAAGTACTATTGTTTTGTTTCATCAAAGTGCTGACGACCCCTGCCACATGTATGTTGATGTTCCCGTCCTTCCTGGGAAATATTAATGAACCTAGGAAAGCTATCATGAAGGCGATGCGTCTATGCTCTTCCCATTTTAACTGGTTTTCTCCGCTGCAGATTTTGCTTTTGTGTTTGTTGAAGCCCCCATAATGACCATATTTGTCATATAGAAATGCTAAAGTGCAGAACCCTTCTGATAAGTCTGGGTTGTGTACAGTTCTGCGGATTTTCACAGTATCCAAAAACCTATGTAGTGTCACGACCCTTGGCGCAATGAGATATTGTTCCCTCATAGGGACTTTTGGTCTTCCGATATATCCGGCCAATTCTTCCAATGTTGGTGTGAGTTCAAAGTCTGAAAAGTGGAACACATTGTGTGCTGGATCCCAGAATGAGATCAAGGCTCGTATGATGTCTCCTCTCGGGGGAATATTTAGTAGCCCCACTAGATCTCCCAGGTACAGCTTAACCGCGTCTTGTCCTTGCTCGCCCAAGTCGCTCCACCACCTATGCAAACTTAAGGGGACCTTGTTTATGATAGCTTCGGTTGTATTCTGACTCGTGCTCATTCTGCACATTTATTAAGGTAGTTTTTAGATGAAAGAAAAATCTTTATTTGACCCAAACAAAACTATCTTTTTCTTTAAAAAAAACGAAGCGGGCCACAGGAATTGACTGGTCAAAATATTAAGGCTGATGAAACGGTGGTCGTTGAGGCAAAGTTAAATATCCTGGCATTCCGTCATTATTTCTTTTTAAAAACTTATTTTGAAATATAGGGAAGTTGGACCCGTTAAAGGCTGCCTACGTATCTCACACCCGGTGAGAATCAAACCCGCGTAGTTCGGTCCGTCAAAACAACTATTTTTTCTTTTATTGACCGACAAAGAAAACACATTTTGTCAAGAAAACCATTTTGTTGGCAAAGTCAACCTTCCGTCGTCTTTTATCAGCAAACTAAATTTATTGACTTGTTGGTAAAACACATTTTTGTATTTTCTGAAAAATATCTATTTCCCCATACTATTTCCTTTTGTTTTTCGTTTTTCTTCAGTATTTAAAAGCCGGTCAGCATGCCAGTCTAAATAAATGCTTACAACAAACATGATATAGCAAGATGGTCTTTTCATTTCAGGTTGCCTGTCCTAGACGGACCCAACCCCTGTGTTGAGTCCCCTAAGTCAAATGCAACGTGATGCAAATAAACGTTTCCTACTAGGGATCCGGTATGCGGTTATGTTATTCTAAGCTCAGAACCTTGGTACATGGTCTAAACTGTGTATCCAAGTGGACAGCTCGGATTGAGGAGGGGGCTACGTACCGGGGACCCGCGGGATCGTCCGGCTTTGTAACTTATCCTGCCTCTTTTCTTATTTTGGGTATTGACATTAACAGAAAAAAGGAGTCTCAACCAGTAAGCACATCCCCGGAGGTAAGAAGAGAAGGGTTTTCGGCACGGTTTTATATACAGTTCACGCAATATCAAAGCGGTAAACATATGTAGCAGTTTGTATATACAGTGCAACTAGTATCAAAGCGGTAGACATGTGGCACATTAATTAAACATATAATAAAATCAGATATAGACAAAAACAACAATTTAACTAAGCTCGAATTCTTAAACCCTGAACCGAAGTTCCGGGTTACTTATCCCCAGCAGAGTCGCCAGAGCTGTCACACCTCCCTTTTTTCATCGCACATAACGTAAAAACGTAAATGTGCCACTGTTTAATACTACACCCCGAGAAGAGATGTAATAATAATCAGGAAAGGAGTTTTTCCATTTAAAGGACAGTCGGAACGGGATCAATTTATTTAATTATTCAGAGTCGCCACTTGGGAAAATAATGGTGTCCCAAGTCACCGGTTTAATCCCGAACCGAGGAAATTTATGACTCTGTATTACAGTCTGCGAACTAGAAACCTGGATAAGGAATTCTGTTAACCCGGGAGAAGGTGTTAGGCACTCCCGGATTCCGTGGTTCTAACACGGTCGCTCGACTGCTCTTTTTGCTTTTATCTGATTTCTTTATATATTTTAATTAGGTGCTTTTAATGTTTCGCTTTTAATTTTAAGGAATTTCGACGTCACGAAAACACATCTCGAGTCACACCGCAACCGGTACGCCTGTGACTTTAATGTATTTCAATTTCGCCGAGAATAAGATTTGGGTCACATAGATGCACACCCGTAATTAGGAAAGTATTTTATTCACAAATCGTGCCTAAAGAGTCTATCGTCTTTATTAACTTTGGGAAAGACCGTGAAATTCGCTAAACGGTCCTTCCAAGTCTAAGGTTTTCATTACAATTAATTGAGGGCCCCGCAATTATATATTTTGTGCGGCGAGGCTCGTCTCATTTTTATTTAAGGTCAAACCTAACATGACTATGATTTTCTATTTAATTGGTCTCTACAAATGAACAAAGGTCCTAATTTATTTTTAAGGGAGGCTGTTTCAATTTGTATTTAAATGAGATTCAAAGCTTTGGAATTCAAATGAGCCCAATATAAAAGAGGTCGAACAAACTTGGCTTAAAGGCCACACGTATACCAGCCTTTCGTGCGTTTGAGAATGTTGCTCTACAAACTCCAATTTTCAGAACATGATCAGGTAGATATTTACAGATCCTAAGTAGTAATTAATTTGTCCTTTTCTGAATGTAAATCTGCCTAAGTATTAATGACATTCGCTTCTATTTAACGTAAATTTCCATCGCATAAACTGTTTCTTATCTTATCAACATTAATTTAAACAACACATTAATTATCTTATAAAAGGCATTGAGACAGAATTGTTAGTTTGTAAATTCATTCCTAAGTGTGACTCTACAATCAACCTCAATGGCATAGGCAAAAACTAAAATTAACACTATAACTACTAAACATTAAACAACTAAATTTATTATACAGTTAAGCAATAACATAAAGCTTCTACTATTAACTACTCATTACCAAATTTTCAACGTGACAATTTACACCTGAAACAGTATTATTCGTAGTCCAGTATCAATAAGAGTTGAATTTGAACTATCTTATCTAATATCAAATGCAAGTTCATTCATGATGAGTCAGTCTCTTCGACATTACAAATATTAAATGAAAACAAAGGCATTCTATTGTAAAAATATCATCACACTTGATTTTGCAAAACAGTACAGATGCAATTATCGAACTTCCTATTGCCAGGGGGTAGAGTGTACCTGGAAAATTTGAAAACAATGAAGAGAGGACAAAATCAGCAGTAGCAATGAACAACAGCAACAACAATGCAATCGTGCACCAACAACAAAATCCAAATGCAGTTCAAACAGTCGATAACCCAGGGCCAATTGTAGCAGAACTAAACAGTCACACCAATACCAACAAATAAGGATTTCAAACAAGGTATGCAATGATTTTTTCACTTGTAACACCCCAACAGTGATAACCAAACTCAGATACACACTTGAACTTGAAATTGAACGAGAGTTCAATGGAACAGTATGTTCAACTCTATACTCCCAGGTGTTGAATCTATTTTTTTTCTAGTGGTGCTAAATCTCAACTGAATGTCTCAGCTCCCTATTTCTCAAACGAACCCCCTGTTCTGTTCTCTATCTTTTCTTCTTCAGTGTATCTGTTTGTATCCCCTGTTTTGTGTGTGTATATCTCTATTTAAGTGTTTTCAGAATGCCCTCTAATGTCCTCTATCACTGTATTTTTTTTTCTTCCCGTGTTCTGTCTCCCCCCCTCTATACTTATAGTTTAACCCTTTATCCTTGGATGGCCAGCAGACTCCACTGAAAACCCTTGCCCATCCCTGCTTCTGTCCAAACCATATTGCTCCCTGAACTCCCCACTATCCAGTGTCCATGTATGGACTATAACATTAACAATGCTGGTGGCAGGATACTAGTGGGATACCCTGCTGTACAGCAGGTTCCACTAGCCCCTCTTATGGGTAGATGATTAAACAACTAACATTAATGGAACCCTACCAGCTGTATCCAATTAAACCCCTAATCCAGAATCAAACAAACAACAGATCACAGACTAATGAATTGCATACGGGCAGGACAAGAAATGAGCAAACTAAACTAAGCACAATAGGTTCAATTCATCACAGCTTCAGCACGCAAGACTAAAGATGGTAAATATGCTGGCAAACGACTATGAACTACTATCATGTTTCTTTCAAGCAAATTAATTGACGACACTTAACTAATTGAATATGTGAACTACAATAGGTAGCTAATAACCAATTAATCAAGGTATAACAATCAGCCTCGAGGATTTTAGTGATTTTCAAGAGGGAATCTTAACATGACTAGATTATTCTAACAGATTGAAACAAAACTCCGATAACAATCAACTAATCAATCAAACAGAAACGAGCGACCAAATGAAAGGTCTCGAGAAGAGGAACAGAAATTACAAACAAATTATATCGTAAAAAGAAGAAAAATAACCTAAATCAACTAACATTACAACACACCATATAAGCAAGAATAGAAGGAAAAAGAAGTACTTATCTATTAAGGCTCAACAACCAACGACATTTGGCTGAACTGGATTCATCCATTTTGGGGTCCAATGGACCTTAATCGGGGTGTTCTCCGTTGAGAACACCTAGATTAAGGTCTATTAGACCTCAATCTCCCATTGAATTAAACAGAGCCCTAATTTTGGATTTCTAGGGTTCTTGGAGCCGTTTTTGGGGCTCGAGGCTTTTGGGTTAGATTCGAACGAAACCAGGGTTGGTAGGGGTGTGAGGGAGGCTAGGGGGAGGCTTGGCATGAATTTGGGGTCAGTTGGGGTAGATGTCCAAGTTCCGGCGAGTTTCAAACGGATATTCGAGACGTTTGAGTAACATTCGAGACTAACGGCTAACGGATTCATGTAGAGGGGGCTTGGAAGATTTTACGGTGTTAATTTGGGGTGGTTTGGCCTACCGGAACCGCCGTGAGGCGATTTCCGGTAGGCGGTGGGCGGTGGTTCGACGGTGGTTTCTCATCGTCTCTGAGGGAGACGAAGAAGGGGTCTGGGAGAAATGAAAACGGGTATGGGGGTATTGGGGGTTCTTTGGTATGTTTAAAATTAAACGAATAATGTAAACCGTTGGATCATAAGAATCCAACGGCTCAGATCAAACTACTTAATCTAAACGGTGTCGTTTTAACGCGTAATGGGGCTGGGCTCGGATTAATTATCTTGGCCGTTGGATTGACTTAATCCAACGGTGCAGATCAGGCGTTACACAAGGAGATGCATGGGCCTTGTATTGGGTAGTGATCTGTTTTGGGCTTAATTTTAATTTAAAAACTGGCCCAATCCGATTTTCTTTCTTAATTTCCAAACAAATTCTTTCCCTTCTTTATAATTGAACAAAAATTCCTAATTAATTTGTAAAATCACTGAATAAAACTACACAAATATCAACATTTGAACAACAATTAACCTGTTAACTAACACATTAAAATCATGTCCTACAACTAAACTTAAACATTAAATGTAAAAATACATATTTTGTTATTTTTCATTTTCGTGAAAACGACTTAATTACTCTAAAGCACGAACATGAATTTATATATAATAATGCACATAATGAGAGAAAATAAATAACGCAAAAATCACAAAAATCACGTACAACACAAAACTATTTTATTTTTTTTGAATTTTTTAGGAGTAATTCTCATGTAAGGCAAAAATCACGTGCTCACACGCCTCATTGTCCGCTCCTGCGGAGTCACTCCTGCGGAGTCGCTCCTGCGCTCCCATTTCCGCAGGAGCGAAAACAACAGAACCAGTGCACCAGGTCTACAATTTTCCATATTTTCTCTCTTTTGGCCATCCGAAAACACCCCGAGGCCCCCGGGACCTCATCCAAACACACCAACACATCCTAATTCCTTATTCGAACTTGTTCCAATCATAAAAACACCATCCTAAACATCAAAATCACCAATTACCCACGGATTCAAGCCTAAATTTCTTAAAACTTTCCGAATTACACATTCGATCAAAAACCCGATCAAACGACGCCCGAATGACCTGAAATTTTGCAGGAACATCCAAAATCACCTAACGGAGCTACTGCAACTGTCGGAATTCCATTCCGACTCCCGGATCAAAATCTCACCTACCGTTCGGATTTCGCCAAAATTCATCCTTAGCCAATTCAAGCCTAAAACTACACCGGACCTCCGAATTCAATTCCGATTCCTCTCCTAAGTCATAAATGATCCCCCAGAACTAGTCGAATCATCAGAATCCGGTTCCGAGCACTATAACTCAATAGTCAACTCTTGGTTGACTTCCCATATTCATGCTTCCTTCAAACATGCTATTTGCTTCATTTTCAACCCGAATCACTCCTAACTCACCATATATATTCTAATACTGATTTAAAAGCATAAGATATGTAAATGCAAGGTAACAGGGTGGTAATTCCCGTAACGACAGGCCGGGTCGTTACATTCTCCCCAACTTAAACAAACGCTCGTCCGCGAGCTGGTTAAGAAACATACCTGGAACATCAAACAAGTGTGGATATCTGCTTCGCATTTCCTGCTCGGTCTCCCAAGTTGCTTCCTCCACGGGACGACCTCTCCACTGCACTTTTACTGAAGCTATGTCCTTAGATCTCAGTTTGCGAACCTGTCAACCCAAAATGGCTACCGGTTCCACATCATAAGTCAAATCCTCATCTAGCTGTATCGTGCTGAAGTCCAACACATGAGACGGGTCTCCGACATACTTCCGGAGCATAGATACATGGAATACCAAGTGAACCCCCGACAAACTGGGTGGAAAAGCAAGCATATATGCCACCTCCCCAACTTTCCTAAGCACCTCAAAAGGTCCAATAAACCTTGGGCTCAACTTCCCTTTCTTTCCAAACCTCATAACACCCTTCATAGGCGAAACCTTCAACAACACCTTCTCACCTACTGAATAAGACACATCTCGGACCTTCCGGTCCGCATAACTCTTCTCACGCGACTGAGCTGTGCGAAGTCTCTCCTGAATTACCTTCACCTTGTCTAAGGCATCTTGGACTAACTCTGTCCCCAACAACCTAGCCTCGCCGGGCTCGAACCAACCAACTGGAGACCTACACCGTCTCCCATATAAAGCTTCATACGGTGCCATTTGAATGCTGGACTGATAGGTATTATTATAAGCAAACTCCTCCAAAGGCAAATAATCAGCCCACAAACCACCGAAATCAATGACACAAGCACGCAACATGTCCTCCAATATCTGAATAGTATGCTCAGACTGTCCATCCGTATGTGGATGAAATGATGTGCTCAGCTCTACCTGTGAACCCAACTCTCGCTGAAATGTCCTCCAGAACTGAGAAGTGAACTGGGTACCTCTGTCCGATATAATAGAAATGGGAACTCCATGCAATCTCACTATCTCACGGATGAATATCTCTGCCAACCGCTCTGAGGAATAAGTAGTACACACTGGGATGAAGTGAGCCGACTTGGTCAACCTATCCACCACCACCCAAACTGAATCAAACTTCCTCGTTGTCCGAGGGAGTCCACTAACACAGTCCATAGTAATCCTTTCCCACTTCCACTCAGGAATGTCAATACGTTGGAATACACCACCAGGTCTCTGATGCTCATACTTGACCTGCTGACAGTTTAGACACCGATCCACATGGCTCACAATATCTTTCTTTATCTTTATCCACCAGTAATGCTGCTTCAAATCCTGATATATCTTCGCGGCTCCTGGATGAATAGAATACCGCAAGCTGTGGGCTTCCTCCAATATCAATTCACGAAGGCCGTCAACATTGGGCACGCATATCCGGCCCTGCATCCGCAATACACCATCACTATCAATAGTGACATCTCTGGCATCATCATGCTGAACTCTGTCCTTAAGGACAAGTAAGTGTGGATCATCATACCGGCGCTCTCGAATACGATCATATAAAGAAGAACGAGCTACTACACAAGCCATCACCCGACTGGGCTCAGAAATATCCAGCCTCACCATCTGATTAGCTAACGCCTGAACATCAACTGCTAGGGGTCTCTCCCCAACTGGAATATACGCAAAACTACCCATACTAATAGCCTTCCGGCTCAACGCATCAGCCACTACATTGGCTTTCCCGGGATGATACAAGATAGTAATATCATAGTCTTTAAGCAATTCAAGCCATCTCCGCTGCCTCAAATTTTGATCTTTCTGCTTAAACAAATGCTGAAGGCTGCGGTGGTCGGTATATACATCACAAGATACACCATATAGGTAATGCCTCCAAATCTTTAAGGCATGAACAATAGCAGCTAGCTCCAAATCATGAACAGGGTAGTTCTTCTCGTGGGGCTTTAGCCGACGAGAAGCATATGCAATAACTCTACCCTCCTGCATCAACACACAACCAAGTCCAACTCTAGAAGCATCACAATACACCGTATATGACCCCGAGGCCGATGGTAACACAAGTACTGGAGCGGTGGTCAAAGCCTCCTTGAGCTTCTGAAAGCTCTCTTCACATTCATCAGACCACACAAATGGAGCATTCTTCTGTGTTAACTTAGTCAACGGTGAAGCAATAGATGAGAAACCCTGAACAAACCGGCGATAATAGCCTGCCAAGCCGAGAAAACTCCGAATCTCTGTAGCTGAGGAAGGTCTGGGCCAATTCTGCACTGCCTCAACCTTCCGTGGATCAACCCGAATACCATCACTAGACACTATATGTCCCAGAAAACCGACAGTATCAAGCCAGAACTCACACTTAGTGAATTTCGCATAGAGCTTCTCTTCTCTCAACCTCTGCAATACCACTCTCAAGTGCTGTGCATGCTCCTCCTGACTGCGTGAATATACCAGAATATCATCAATAAACACAATCACAAAAGAATCACGGTACGGCCGAAATACACTATTCATCAAGTGCATGAATGTAGCTGGGGCATTAGTCAGCCCGAATGACATCACCAGGAACTCGTAGTGCCCATATCGCGTCCTGAACGCTGTCTTCATAATGTCTGAGTCCCTGATCTTCAAGTGATGATAGCCCGATCGAAGATCAATCTTAGAAAATACACTAGCTCCCTGGAGCTGATCAAATAGGTCCTCAATACGAGGCAATTGGTACTTATTCTTCATTGTTACCTTGTTCAGCTGCCTATAATCAATGCACATTCTCATTGTGCCATCTTTCTTCTTCACGAACAACACCGGTGCACCCCAAGGTGACACACTCGGACGAATGAAACCCTTATCTAATAGCTCTTGAAGCTGTTCTTTCAATTCTATTAACTCTGTTGGTGCCATGCGATAGGGAGGAATAGAAATGGGCTGAGTGCCCGGCACCAAGTCAATACCAAAGTCAATATCTTTGTCAGGCAGCATGCCTGGTAGGTCTGCTGGAAATACATCCGGAAACTCCCTCACAATGGGGACCGAATCAAGACTAGGTGTCTCAGCCTCAACATTTCTAATGAAGGCCAAATAAGATAAAAAAACCCTTGCCAATCATTCGTTGGGCCTTTATATAAGAAATCACCCTGTCGGACACATAATCAGTCAAGCCACGGCACTCAATCCTCGGATTACCCAGAATAGCTAGTGTGACTGTCTTGGCATGACAGTCCAAAATCGCATGGTAAGGAGATAGCCAATCCATGCCTAGGAATTACATCGAAATCTACCATGCCCGGTAGTAATAAATCAACTCGGGTCTCCGGACCCCCAATAGTAATAATACAGGATCGATATACCTGATCCACAACAACAGTATCCCCCACTGGGGTAGACACATGTACGGGCAAAGCAAGAATACCACGAGTCATACCCAAATGATGTGCAAAATAAGTAGAGACATAAGAATAGGTAGATCCGGGATCAAATAAGACAGAAGCATCCCTGTGGCAGACTGAGATAATACCTGAAATGACCGCATCTGAAGCACTAGCATCCTTCCTATCCGGAAGAGCATAGAAACGAGCCTGGCCTCCACCAGTACGATCCTCGCCCCTAGGGCGACCTCTCGATACCTGGCCACCAGTCCTGGCCGACTGTGCTGGCGCCGAAGAAACAGAGTAGAAGACGAGGGTTGATCCCTCTGTCGAGACCGCTTACGAAGCCACCGAGGACACTCTCTCCTGATATGGCCTAAATCACCACACTCAAAACAATGGCCTGAAGATGGAAGAAGGGGTTGCTGAGGACCCCTCGCTACAGATGAACCTTGTGCTGAAGAACCAGGAGCAGAGCTCTGAGCTTGAAGAGCACTCAGTGCAGGCTGACTCTGCTGACGGCTCTGCTGACCCTGATAACCCTGATGGCCCTGACGACCACGATCTGATGAAACCCCACTGGACTCTGCACGTCCAGACTGATGAGATCTGAAAGAACGACCTCTGCTATGTTGTGATTGGCCCCTAGACGGAGCACCACTGTAACTTCCAGTACCACGAGGCCTCTTAGCCTCTCTCTCCTTCCGCTCTCTACGGCGATCTGTCTCAATGTGACGGGCAGCATCAACCACCTCCTCAAAGGTATCTGCCGAAACTCTCTCCCTGGTCATCAATATGTGGATGGGATAAATAACACCATCGATAAATCTCCGAATCCTCTCTCTGTCTGTAGGAACCATCCACATGGCATGACGAGCCAACTGTGTGAATCTCATCTCGCATTGATTAACCGTCATCTCTCCCTGTTTCAACCACTCGAACTGACGTCGCAGCTCCTCTCTCTGAGACTGAGGCACGTACTTCTCCAAAAATACCGTGGAGAACTGCTGCCAAGTGAGGGGCGCTTCCCCAGCGGGCCTACACCTCTCGAAATCCTCCCACCACTGAAATGTTGCACCTGTGAACTGAAAAGTGGTGAATGAAACACCACCGGACTCTAGAATACCCGCGGTACAAAGCATGCGCTGACATCTGTCAAGAAAACCCTAGGCGTCCTCGCACTCAGCACCACTGAATGTCAAAGGCTGTAACCTCTCAAATCTCTCCAAACGACGCTGCTCATCGTCGGGCATAACTGGAACCATATAAGCAGAAGCTGGTGCAACGGGCGCAACTGGCTGAACTGGCTCGGTGTGCGGGCCACGGGGGTCTGGTTTCCTCCCTCTGCCTGTGAAGAAGATGCTACAGCAGTAGCTGCAACTACCTGAGCCAAGCCTGTGCACACTGATAAAATCAGAGCCAAGGTCTCCTGAAGACCTGGTATCACAATGGGCACTGCCCGTGCCTGAACCTGTGTTGCCGGAGCATTTGCCGCTGGAATCTGGTCCTGAGTTTGGGCCACTGGTGCAGGAATTTAACCCTGAGTCTGGTCAACTGGTGGGTCAGCAGGTGCTGGTACTGCTTCCCTACCTCTACCACGACCACGGCCTCTAGGTGCCAATGGTGGTCGTCCGCCACGTCCGTTAGTTCGCGTTCTCGCCATCTGCGAGAGAATAGAGTATGGAAAAATTTAATTTCATGATAACACAAATCGCACGATATGAATCCAAGAAAATGAGGTTTTTCCTAAAGTTTCTGTAGCCCTCCGGGAATAGATACGGACGTCTACGTACCGATCCGCGAAAGCCTACTAAACCGGCTCATGACTCGCGAGTCCTAATAACCTAGGCTCTGATATCAGCTGTCACGACCCAAATCCGGTCGTGATGGCGCACAAAAATCAAGCTAGGCCAGCCAGACCAACAATTTCTGATTTCATCTAATACGAGTCCCAAATGGACAACCCAAGAAGAATATATGAGTTTAAGAACTCCAATAATAATAATAATGAACGAAATACCGACACTCCCAAAGATCTGGAGTCACAAGTCTAGAGCCTCTAGCAAAACCCAACAGGAATAGAGAGTACTGTATAGAAATACTCAAGTCTGAATACAAAATACAAATAACATCTGGAAAGGAGAGGAGAAGCTAGGTTCTGCGAACGTAGGCAGCTACCTCAGCAACTCGATATGACACCGCAAACACTGGAAATGCCTGTCTACAGCTCCTGAGTACCTGAGTCTGCACACAAAAGGTGCAGGGAGTAGGGGTGAGTACTAAGTACTCAGTGAGTAATAAATATATACAAGTAGCTGAAAATAAGAAATCCACAGAATACCACAATATGAAGCTACACTACAGTCTGAATCTCCTACGAACTAGCATCAACAGTACAATTCAACTACCACAGAGTAATTCAACAAATAAAGATGCAATGCAATGCACATAACCGCTACGACGTGTAGCCCGATCCAATTTAACGTCGACGGCGCTCACTGGGGGTGTGTACAGACTCCGGAGGGGCTCCTACAGCCCAAGCGCAATACTGCTGCGGCGTGCAGCCCGATCCACATATCAACCACTGCGGCGTGCAGCTCGATCCCATGCTCAGTCCACAATAAGCAATTAAGTCACAAAACAGTTCATTTTTCTTAATTCCAGTTCATAATTTATGAAAAATACTTTAACTTTATTAAATTTTGCCAAAGCCAGTGACTTAGCATTTCAAAAGTGTGATTTCAATTTCTAGGACTGATATCAGTGATTTAAGCAAATATAGCTATCACATAATTATTGTCGTCTAAGGACACTACAGGTCGGCACAAGGCCCCAAACAAGGCTTATCGCCCACAAATATATCAAATACAGTGTATTTCCAACACTAACAACATATTATTCACATCCCGGATGGACCAAGTCTCAATCCCTAGTCACAATCAATCCCGCACCTGCCACGGTGTGCGAGCCACGCCCTACTAGCGTCACAATATGCTAAGCCGGGGTTTCGAACCCTCAAGCTACCATATACACAAACTACTCACCTCTAGCCGGTCGTAGACTCGTCCGCGATGCCTTTTCCTTTGAATTTAGCTCCCTCGTGCGTAGAATCTAGTCAAACCACAATAATTATATCAAATACGGGTCAAAGAATCATAACCCATTACAATTTACATGAAATTCGCATAAATACACCAAGTTGGTAAAACCCGACTTTCGGTACGCTTCTCGAAAAATTACGAAAGTCACGTATTCGGAACCCTCATCTCAATACGAGTCTAAGCATATCAATTTTACCAAATTCGGACTCCATTTGCTCATTCAAAACCTTGATTTTCTAAAGTTCAAGCCTAGGGTTAAATCTTCCATGAATCACCCCAAATTCTTCCATTTTCATGATATAATTGCATAATTGTGACGACCCGGCCCGTCGTCACGGGAATTACCACCCCGTTGTGTTGTAATTACATAATTCATGCTTTTATATAAGTGTTAGAGTCTATCGGGGGAGTTAGGAGTGAATTGGATTGAAAATGAGGCATATAGCCTTTTTGAAGGAGACTTGAATAAGGAAAGTCAACCCGGAGTTGACTATTTGGTTAGAGGGCTCGGAATCGGATTCTGATGATTCGGTTAGTTCCGGAAGGTGATTTGTGACTTAGGGGAGCGATCGGAATTGAATTTGGAGGCCCGTGTAGAAATAGGCTTGAATTGGCTAAGGTTGAATTTTGGCGAAATCCGAACGGTAGGTGAGATTTTGATCCGGGGTCGGAATGGAATTCCGACAGTTGCAGTAGCTTCGTTAGGTGATTTTGGATGTGCCTGCAAAATTTCAGGTCATTCGGACGTCGTTTGGTCGGGTTTTTGATTGAATGCGTAATTCGGAAAGTTTTAAGGAATTTAGGCTTGAATCCGTGTGTAATTGGTGATTTTGATGTTTAGGATGGTGTTTTTATGATTGGAACAAGTCCGTATCGTGTTTTGGAGTATGTTGGTGGTTTTCGTTGGGGTCCCGGGAGCCTCGGGTTGATTTCGGGGGTCCAAACGGACCATTTCTTCTATTTTTGGAACTGCTGTTGGCTGCTGGTTTTGTTGCAGACGGATGCTCTATGCGATCGCATAGGGTTATTGCGATCGCATAGAAGGATGGAAGTGAGCCCAGAGTTGTTCTATGCGATCGCGTAATAGGAGATGCGATCGCATAGGTATGGAAATTGGCACTATGCGATCGCAGGGTCATTTGTGCGATCGCATAGAAGAGATTGGAGGGGTGAGAAAAAATGTTCTATGCGATCGCATAGCAAGGGGTGCGATCGCATAGGTTTGTCAGACTGTGCATTGCGATCGCATAGCTAGTGTTGCGATCGCAGAGAAGAAAAGATGAGGCCTGGAAGGTTGTGCTATGCGATCGCGGGAGAGCATTGCGATCGCATAGAAGGGGAAATTGGCAGGAAATTTAACTCTATGCGATCGCATAGGGTCATTGCGATCGCATAGAAGAGATTGTTCCGGCAGTGAATTAAATCACAGAACAGAGAGGTCGCGGGTTCATTAACCCAAAACCCCATTTTTGAGTTCCAAGAGGAGAAACTCACGGGAATTGCTGGTAATTCATCGGGGATTCGTTGGAGGTAAGTTTTGTGGCTTAATTACATCATTTTAACATGAAATCCTTGGTTAAATCCCCGTAAATGGAAGATTTAAGGTGGGTTTGAGCCCTAGGCCTAAATTTAAGAAAAACACCGATTTGAGTGGGCAAATGGAGTCCGATTTTGGTAAATTTTATATGCCTAGACTCGTATCGAGATGAGGATTCCGAATATGTAATTTTTGTAATTTTTCGACAAGTGTACCAAAAGTCGGGTTTTGACAACTTGTGGGTTTTGATATAAATTGGGTTATTTCGAATGAATTTCGTGAAATTAGCGTATATTGATGCATTTTCTATGATTTTGAGCAGAGTTGGCATCCGAGGAGATTGATTTGCGAGGCAAGCGCAAGGCGGATTGAAGCTTCTACCGGTTCGAGGTGAGTGGTAGTAGTAAACAATGCACTGAGGGTTTGAAACCCCGTACTAGCACTTTACAGTGCTATATTGAGATGAGACACGCGTTCTATGACGGGCGTGGTAACATTGTGATAGGGGGTTTGGACTTAGTCCTTCCCGGCTAATAGAATACTGTGTTGTACAACTGTTAATGAGGTTATAACTGTACCATTGGGCTAATAGCCATGTTTGGGGCCTTGTGCCGATCTGTAGAGCATTAGGGAACCTATAGATCTAGGTGACCTTTACATCGTGTTGGAAATATACACTCAGCCATAGCTCTAGCTGCATAGCATAATATGAGCCTGTACTAGATGTGTACATTGAGAGAGATTATCTAGGGTGGAATTCCTTGTTCTAGCTGAGTGGGCCTGAATGGCCAAGTTTATACCGATTGAGATGAGATAGGGTCGAGGACCCACTATGAGATGTTATATTGGGCCTGAAAGGCCAAGTCTATATTAACTGAGACAGGGTCAAGGACCCATTGTGATATATTATATTGGGCCTGAGAGGCCAAGTACATACTGACCGGGATAGGGTCGAGGACCCATTATGAGGTATTATGTATATAGATACCTGTATTGGATCGGACTGCACGCCGCAGTAATGTACATGTAATACGCAGTGATATACATGTGGAACGGACTGCACGCCGCAGTATTATTGCGCTTGGGCTGTAGGAGCCCCTTCGGAGTCTGAGTCTGCACACATTCCAGTGAGCGCTGGTATATTATGGGATCGGGCTGCACGCCGCAGCAGTATAATTATATATGTATATATATATTGGATCGGACTGCACGCCGCAGTGATATATGGTGGACCTGGCCGCACGCCATAGCACCATAGCGCTTGGGCCTAGGGAGCCCCTCCGAAGTCTGTATACACCCCCAGTGAGCGCCGTCGACGTTAAATGGAGCGGGATGCGCGCCGCAGCAGTATATGTATGGGAGCGGGCTGCACGCCGCAGCATTATACTTAATCATACCCTACTAGTTACTTAAATACTTATACATTATAGACATAAGTATGTGTCTTTATATGTTGAGATGGCCGTACACCGTAGGGGTACGAGCGAGGGTTAGTTCAGTGTGGAATCTTGTAGAGATAAACGTAGATTGGAGGTTAAAGTACTACTATAGTGATGACGTACTTGTGAAGGTTGCCTTAGAACTGCTAAGTGATAGCACAGGAGTTCTTACTTTCAGTTATTATTTATTATTGTTACTCACTGAGTTGAAATATACTCACCCCACTCCCCTGCACCTTTTGGTGCAGATCCACAGGTGCCCGACAGCAGTTGAGACATTTTAGCTGCTGATCCATATCTACTTTTGCGGAGATTACGAGGTAGCTGTCAGCGTCCGCAGAGCTTGTTTTTCTCCTTCTTTATCATCTTGTTGATTTCCTATTTGTCTAGACTTGGTTGTATTAGGATGCTATTCCTGTAGAGGCTCAGTCTCGTGACACCACGATATGTTTGGGACCGTATTTTGTATGTTTTGACGTTTCGGTTATCACTTGCTATGACTAACTACTGTTTAAGTTTAATTTATTTAATAATTGGCTGGTTAAAGAGATAATATGGTCGGGCTTGCCTAGCATTGTGTTGGGCGCCATCACGACCAGGGTTTGGGTCGTGACAAGTTGGTATCACAGCCTAGGTTAATAGGTCTCGCGAGTCATGAGCCGGTTGGTAGAGTCTCGTGGATCGGTGCGGGGACGCCTGTACTTATCCTCGGGAGGCCTGCAAACCTTTTTAGGAAAAGTTTCAATTCTTGGAATTCTTGTCGTGCGATTACTTTTGACTTGAACTGAACTTTGACATTCTATTCTCTCGCAGATGGCGAGAACTCGATCATCCGGACGTGGAGGACGACCACCACTACCACCTACTAGAGGCCGTGGACGCGGTCGTGGTCGTGGCGGAGTTAGGGCAGCTGAGGCAGTGCCAGCTGACCCACAGCCCCCAGTTGCAGAGGTGCCAGCAGCACCAGATCAGGCACCAGCTGTGCCCATTGCTATTCCGGGTCTACAGGAGACCCTGGCTCAGATACTAGCAGTCTGCACTGGCCTAGCACAGGCGGTTTCAGTTACTACTGCAGCAGCTGCATCGGGGATCGGGGGTGGTCATCAGACCCCCGCAGTACGCACTCCAGAGCCAGCAGTGCAGGGCTTACAAACACCAGAGGCTCCTCCAGTTCTGCCTGTGGTACCGGTTCAGCCAGCCGATCAGATTCAGGGGGACAGGGTCCCAGCTATGACAGATGATGAGCGACGTCGTCTCGAGAGGTTCACCAGGTTATCTCCTCCAGTGTTCACTGGTGCTCCGGGCGAGGACGCCCAATGTTTTCTGGATAAGTGCCGTCGGATGCTTCGTACGGCAGGGATATTGGAGTCCAGTGGGGTATCTTTCACCACCTTTCAGTTTCAGGGACCAGCCTTTGCTTGGTGGGAGGCTTATGAGCGCCCCAGGCCAGCCGGAGCAGCACCACTATCATGGCCGGAGTTCTCCACTATGTTCTTGGAGAAATGGGTGCCTCGATCTCGGAGAGAGGAGATGCGTAGGCAGTTTGAGGGTCTCCGTCAGGGGGACATGTCAGTGTCAGAGTATGAGATCAGATTTACAGAGTTGTCCATATATGCACCGTGGTTGGTTCATTCCGACGAGAGAGGATTGGGCGCTCGTGGACGCGCCTCATTTATCCCATTCGTATTCGATGACTCGGGAGAGGGTTTCGAGTCGCACATTTGAGGATGTCGTGGATATTGCTCGCGACATCGAGACGGATCGTCGCAGGGAGCGGGATGAGAGGGAGGCCAAGAAGCCTCGAGGAGCGCCTAGTTCCGGCGGCGCACGGCACCGCAGGCCGAGTCGCAGAGCCGAGGTCGCTCTTTCGGTGTCTTCGCGCCGAGACGCTCGCATCGTCGCGAGATGGTCTCCTAGACGAGATTATCGTGGTTCGCACCGCAGCCGACCAGCCCTCGTGCCATGCCGACTCGCAGTTCTTCACAGTGCCCCATCCGCTCGTGGTTCATCTCGGCCTAGTTCATCACCTGGCCACTCCAGCGCCAGAGGTCCTTATCAGTCTCAGTACCCAGGACCGGGGAGTTGCTACGAGTGCGGAGAGTTTGGGCACCACCGTAGGGAGTGTCCCCGTCTTGTTTCCGGATCTTATCAGCAGGGGGCAGCCCTCGTCATCCGGTCCTTCTACTTCGGCACCCGCCCCGCCACCTAGGGGCGAGGGTCAAACAGCTAGGGGTCGCCCTCGAGGGGAGGCCGATCGGGTGGTCAAGCTAGATGCTATGCTTTTCGTGGCCGATCCGAGGTCGTCGCTTCTGATGCTGTCATTACGAGTATTATTTCAGTCTGCCACGCAGATGCCTCGCATTGTTTGATCCCGGTTCTACTTATTCTTATGTGTCTACATATTTTGCTCCTCATTTGGGCACGACCCGAGGGAGTCTTGAGCTCCCAGTGCATGTATCTACCCCGTAGGGGATACTATTGTTGTGGACCACGTATACCGGTCCCGTTTGGTCACTATTGGAGGTCTGGAGACCCGAGTAGACCTATTGCTTCTGAGGATGATTGATTTTGATGTTATATTGGGCATGGACTGGCTATCTCCATATCATGCTATTCTGGACTGTCATGCTAAGAGAGTCACTTTGGCTATGCCGGGCATTCAGAGGATCGAGTGGCGAGGCACGACCGAGTATGTACCTAGCAGGGTAATATCTTTTCTCAAGGCCCAACGAATGGTTGGGAAGGGATGTCTCTCTTATTTAGCATTTGTGCGGGAGGTCGAGGCCCAGACTCCCAGTATTGATTATGTTCCCATTGTGCGAGACTTTCCTGATGTGTTTCAGACCTGCCGGGCATGCCGCCGGACAGGGATATTGATTTTGGTATCGATTTGATGCCGGCACTCAGCCTATTTCTATTCCTCCGTATCGTATGGCACCAGCTGAGTTGAAGGAATTGAAGGAGCAGCTCCAGGAACTCCTAGATAAGGGGTTCATTCGGCCGAGTGTGTCGCCGTGGGTGCACCGGTCCTGTTTGTTAAGAAGAAGGACGGATCCATGAGGATGTGTATTGACTATCGGCAGCTAAACAAAGTAACAGTGAAGAATAGGTATCCTCTTCCTCGTATTGATGATTTATTTGATCAGCTCCAGGGAGCTAGGGTGTTCTCGAAGATTGATCTTCGTTCAGGCTACCATCAGCTGAAGATTAGAGAGTCTGACATTATGAAGACTGCATTCAGGACCAGATATGGTCACTATGAGTTCCTTGTGATGTCTTTTGGGCCGACCAACGCCCCAACAACATTTATGCATCTGATGAACAGTGTGTTCAGGCCCTATCTTGTTTCATTTGTAATCGTATTCATTGATGACACTCTAGTCTACTCTCGTAGCCAGGAGGAGCATGCTCGGCACTTGAGTATTGTGTTGTAGAGATTGAGAGAGGAGAAGTTGTATGCCAAGTTCTCCAAATGTGAGTTCTGGCTTGAGTCCGTGGCATTCTTGGGGCACGTGGTGTCCTGTGATGGTATTCAGGTAGACCCGAGGAAGGTCGAGGCAGTACAGAGTTGGCCCAGACCGACCTCAGTTACTGAGATCCGTAGCTTTCTGGGATTGGCAGGGTATTATCGCCGATTCGTTCAGGGGTTCTCTTCTATTGCTTCACCCTTGACTAGATTGGCTCAGAAGGGTGTTCCTTTCTTATGGTCCGAGGAGTGCGAGGAGAGCTTTCGGAAGCTCAAGACAACACTGACCACAGCACCAGTCTTGATTCTGCCGTCAGCTTTAGATCCTTATACTGTGTATTGTGATGCCTCGGGAGTGGGCATTGGTTGTGTGTTGATGCAGGAGGGTAGGGTCATTGCTTATGCCTCTCGTCAGTTGAAGCCCCACGAGAAGAACTACCCTGTTCATGATTTAGAGCTAGCAGCCATAGTTCATGCCTTGAAGATTTGGAGGCATTACCGTATGGTGTCTCATGTGAGGTGTTCACGGATCATCGCAGCCTTCAGCACTTATTCAGACAGAAGGACCTTAATTTGAGACAATGGAGGTGGTTGGAGTTGCTTAAGGATTATGACATCACTATCTTGTATCATCCAGGGAAGGCCAATGTGGTGGCCGATGCTTTGAGTCGGTAGGCGGTTAGTATGGGCAGCCTAGCGTTCATCCCAGTTGGGAAAAGGCCATTTGCTTATGATGTTCAGGCCCTAGCCAATCGGCTAGTGAGATTAGATATTTCGGAGCCGAGTCGAGTGTTGGCTTGTATTGTTTCTCGATCTTCCTTATATGATCGCATCAGAGAGCGACAGTATGATGACCCACATTTGCTTGTCCTTAAGGACAGAGTGCAGCATAATGATGTCAGAGATGTGACTATCGACAGTGATGGTGTTTTGAGGATGCAAGGCCGTATATGTGTGCCCAATGTTGATGGTTTGCGGGAGTTGATACTTGAGGAGGCACACAGCTCGCGGTACTCTATTCACCCAGGTGCCGCAAAGATGTACCAAGACTTGAGACAACACTACCGGTGGAGGAGAATGAAGATGGATATTGTTAGGCATGTAGCTAAGTGCCTCAATCGCCAGCAGGTCAAATATGAGCATCAGAGACCGGGCGGTGTTCTTCGGCGTATGGTTATTCCCGAGTGGAAATGGGAGAGGATCACCATGGATTTTGTTATCGGGCTCCCTCGAACTTCGAGGAAGTTCGATTCTGTATAGGTGATTGTGGATCGGCCGACTAAGTCCGCACATTTCATCCCATTTGTACTACTTACTCATCGGAGCGGTTGGCGATGATCTTTATTCGGGAGATTGTCGTGTTGCATGGGGTCCCGGTGTCTATTATATCCGACGGAGGCACCCGCTCACTTCCCGCTTTGGAGAGCATTTCGGCGAGAGACGGGTACGAGGGTTGAGTCGAGTACAACATTTCACCGCCGTACGGAACGGCCAATCCGAGCGTACTATTCGGATCCCGGAGGATATGTTGCGGGCATGTGTGATTGATTTTGGTGGTTCGTGGGATGAATTCTTACCACTTGCCGAGTTTGCCTACAACAACAGCTACCAGTCGAGTATTCAGATGGCCCCGTACGAGGCATTGTATGGCGGACGGTGTAGATCTCCCGTGGGATGGTTTGAGCCTGGTGAGGTTAGATTGATAGGGACTGAGTTAGTCCAGGATGCTCTAGATAGAGCAAAGTTGATCCAGGAGAGGCTTCGTACAGCACAGTCTCGTCACAAGAGTTATGCGGACCGTAGAGTTCGAGAGTTGTCTTTCATGGTTGGTGACAGAGTATTGTTGAAGATTTCACCTATGAAGGGTGTCATGAGGTTCGGGAGGAAAGGGAAGTTGAGTCCCAGGTACATTGGTCCTTTTGAGATACTCAGGAGAGTTGGAGAGGTGGCATACGAGTTAGCCTTGCCACCCAGCTTATCCAGCGTTCATCCAGTATTCCATGTGTCTATGCTCCGGAAGTACATTGGGGATCCGTCACATGTATTAGACTTCAGCACCATCCAGCTTGATGGTGATCTATCCTATGATGTGGAGCCTATTGCTATTTTGGGTCGTCAGTTGAGAAAATTGAGGTCCAAGGAGATTGCATCAGTTAAGGTTCAGTGGAGAGGTCGACCCGTGGAGGAGGCTACTTGGGAGGTTGAGCAGGAGATGCGGAGCGGATACCCTCAGCTATTTGAGACTTCAGGTATGTTTCTTGACCCGCTCGAGGACGAGCGTTTGCTTAAGAGGGGGAGAATGTGACGACCCGGCCCGTCGTCACGGGAATTACCACCCCGTTGTGTTGTAATTACATAATTCATGCTTTTATATAAGTGTTAGGGTCTATCGGGTGATTTAGGAGTGATTTGGATTGAAAATGAGGCATATAGCCTTTTTGAAGGAGACTTGAATAAGGAAAGTCAACCCGGAGTTGACTATTTGGTTAGAGGGCTCGGAATCGGATTCCGATGATTCGGTTAGTTCCGGAAGGTGATTTGTGACTTAGGGGAGCGATCGGAATTGAATTTGGAGGCCCGTGTAGAAATAGGCTTGAATTGGCTAAGGTTGAATTTTGGCGAAATCCGAACGGTAGGTGAGATTTTGATCCGGGGTCGGAATGGAATTCCGACAGTTGCAATAGCTTCGTTGGGTGATTTTGGATGTGCCTGCAAAATTTCAGGTCATTCGGACGTCGTTTAGTCGGGTTTTTGATTGAATGCGTAATTCGGAAAGTTTTAAGGAATTTAGGCTTGAATCCGTGTGTAATTGGTGATTTTGATGTTTAGGATGGTGTTTTTATGATTGGAACAAGTCCGTATCGTGTTTTGGAGTATGTTGGTGGTTTTCGTTGGGGTCCCGGAGCCTCGGGTTGATTTCGGGGGTCCAAACGGACCATTTCTTCTATTTTTGGAACTGCTGTTGGCTGCTGGTTTTGTTGCAGACGGATGCTCTACGCGATCGCATAGGGTTATTGCGATCGCACAGAAGGATGGAAGTGAGCCCAGAGTTGTTCTATGCGATCGCGTAATAGGAGATGCGATCGCATAGGTATGGAAACTGGCACTATGCGATCGCAAGGTCATTTGTGCGATCGCATAGAAGAGATTGGAGGGGTGAGAAAAATGTTCTATGCGATCGCATAGCAAGGGGCGCGATCGCATAGGTTTGTCAGACTGTGCATTGCGATCGCATAGCTAGTGTTGCGATCGCAGTGAAGAAAAGATGAGGCCTGGAAGGTTGTGTTATGCGATCGCAGGAGTGCATTGCGATCGCATAGAAGGGGAAATTGGCAGGAAATTTAACTCTATGCGATCACATTGGGTCATTGCGATCGCATAGAAGAGATTGTTCTGGCAGTGAATTAAATCACAGAACAGAGGGGTCGCGGGTTCATTAACCCAAAACCCCATTTTTGAGTTCCAAGAGGAGAAACTCACGGAAATTGCTGGTAATTCATCGGGGATTCGTTGGAGGTAAGTTTTGTGGCTTAATTACATCATTTTAACATGAAATCCTTGGTTAAATCCCCGTAAATGGAAGATTTAAGGTGGGTTTGAGCCCTAGGCCTAAATTTAAGAAAAACACCGATTTGAGTGGGCAAATGGAGTCCGATTTTGGTAAATTTTATATGCCTAGACTCGTATCGAGATGAGGATTCCGAATATGTAATTTTTGTAATTTTTCGACAAGTGTACCAAAAGTCGGGTTTTGACAACTTGTGGGTTTTGATATAAATTGGGTTATTTCGAATGAATTTCGTGAAATTAGCGTATATTGATGCATTTTCTATGATTTTGAGCAGAGTTGGCATCCGAGGAGATTGATTTGCGAGGCAAGCGCAAGGCGGATTGAAGCTTCTACCGGTTCGAGGTGAGTGGTAGTAGTAAACAATGCACTGAGGGTTTGAAACCTCGTACTAGCACTTTACAGTGCTATATTGAGATGAGACACGCGTTCTATGACGGGCGTGGTAACATTGTGATAGGGGGTTCGGACTTAGTCCTTCCCGGCTAATAGAATACTGTGTTGTACAACTGTTAATGAGGTTATAACTGTACCATTGGGCTAATAGCCATGTTTGGGGCCTCGTGCCGATCCGTAGAGCATTAGGGAACCTATAGAGCTAGGTGACCTTTACATTGTGTTGGAAATATACACTCAGCCATGGCTCTAGCTGCATAGCATAATACGAGCCTGTACTAGATGTGTACATTGAGAGAGATTATCTAGGGTGGAATTCCCTGTTCTAGCTTGATGGATCGGGCTTCACGCCGCAGCAGTATATCTATATATATATATATATATATGTATATATATATATATTGGATCGGACTACACGTCACAGTGATATATGTATGGATCGGACTGCACATCACAGTATCATAGCGCTTGGGCCGATGGAGCCCCTCCAAAATTAGTATACACCCCAGTGATCGTCGTCGACGTTAAATGGAGCGGGCTGCACGTCGCAGCGTTATATATATTTGAGTAGGTTGCACGCCGCAGCATTATACATATATATACCTATATATATTGGAGCGGGCTGCACGCCGTAGCATTATACATACCTATACCTATATATATTTGGATCGGCCGCACGCCGCAACAGTATGAGTGAAGACTAGGTCAGTGTGGGACCGTGGTGATATTGATGTGGTCTTGAAATGGGGGTATCCACTGTAGAGATGACTTACTTGTGAGGTTACCCTTAGAATTGTTTAGTGCACGCCGCAGCAGTATATGTATTGGAGCGGGCTGCACGCCGCAGCATTATACTTAATCATATCCTACTATTTACTTAGATACTTATACATTATAGACATAAGTATGTGCCTTTATATGTTGAGATGGCCGTACACCGTAGGGGTACGAGCGAGGGTTTGTTCAGTGTGGAGATCTTGTAGAGATAAACGTAGATTGGAGGTTAAAGTACTACTATAGTGATGACGTACTTGTGAAGTTTGCCTTAGAACTGCTAAGTGATAGCACAGGAGTTCTTACTTTCAGTTATTATTTATTATTGTTACTCACTGAGTTGAAATATACTCACCCCACTCCCCTGCACTGTTTTGTGCAGATCCACAGGTGCCCGAGAGCAGTTGAGACATTTTAGCTGCTGATCCATATCTACTTTTGCGGAGATTACGAGGTAGCTGCCAGCATCCGCAGAGCTTGTTTTTCTCCTTCTTTATCATCTTGTTGATTTCCTATTTGTCTAGACTTGGTTGTATTAGGATGCTATTCCGTAGAGGCTCAGTCTCGTGACACCACGATATGTTTGGGACCGTATTTTGTATGTTTTGACGTTTCGGTTATCACCTGCTATGACTAACTACTGTTTAAGTTTAATTTATTTAATAATTGGCTGGTTAAAGAGATAATATGGTCGGGCTTGCCTAGCATTGTGTTGGGCGCCATCACGACCAGGGTTTGGGTCGTGACAATAATAATACCAATACTAATCATAGTTTAAGTCCATAGTTGCATACCTGATGATTTCCCTTGAGTTTCTCTTCAAAATCGCCCAAATCGCCTCTAAAGCCGAGACCCAAATGTGTGAAATGTTTCTGAAATTTTCTAACTTCTGATACACTTAACTCACTGCGATTTTCGCTTCTGCGATACATGGACCGCTCCTGCGGGTCCGCTTCTGCGGAAGGTCTTCCGCTCCTGCGGAATGTTCCGCTTCTGCGACCAAGAGTCCGCTCCAGCGGACTCGCCTATGCGATCAATCACCCGCTTCTGCGGACTTCCCCATCACGCCTGAAGACCGCTTCTGCGATCGCCCTCTCACACCAGCGAAGCCGCCCCTGCGGACCAGGCTCCGCTTCAGCGGTCGACTCCGCTTTTGCGCCTCATTGTCCGCTCCTGCGGAGTCGCTCCTGCGCTCCCATTTCCGCAGGAGCGAAAACAACAGAACCAGTGCATCAGGTCTGCAATTTTCCATATTTTCTCTCGTTTGGCCATCCGAAAACACCCCGAGACCCCCGGGACCTCATCCAAACACACCAACACATCCTAATTCCTTATTGGAACTTGTTCCAATCATAAAAACACCATCCTAAACATCAAAATCATCAATTACCCACGGATTCAAGCCTAAATTTCTTAAAACTTTCCGAATTACACATTCGATCAAAAACCCGATCAAACGACGCCCGAATGACCTGAAATTTTGCAGGCACATCCAAAATCACCTAACGGAGCTACTGCAACTGTCGGAATTCCATTCCGACTCCCGGATCAAAATCTCACCTACCGTTCGGATTTCGCCAAAATTCATCCTTAGCCAATTCAAGCCTAAAACTACACCGGACCTCCGAATTCAATTCCGATTGCTCTCCTAAGTCATAAATGATCCCCCGGAACTAGTCGAATCATCAGAATCCGGTTCCGAGCACTCCAACTCAATAGTCAACTCTTGGTTGACTTCCCATATTCATGCTTCCTTCAAACATGCTATTTGCTTCATTTTCAACCCGAATCACTCCTAACTCACCGTATATATTCTAATACTGATTTAAAAGCATAAGATATGTAAATGCAAGGTAACGGGGTGGTAATTCCCGTAACGACGGGCCGGGTCGTTACATACCCCTACCACGACCACGGTCGCGTCCACGACCTCTAGCAGGTGGCAATGATGGTCGTCTGCCTCATCCTGTAGCACGAGTCATCACCATCTGCGAGAGAATAGAATATCAAAGTTCAGTTTCGGATCAACAAAGTTGCACGAAGAGAATTTCAAGAATTTGAAGCTTTCCTAAAGGATCCTGCAGCCTCCCGAGGATAAATACAGACGTCTCCGTACCGATTCGCGAGACACTACTAAACCGGCTCATGACTCACGAGACTTGATAACCTAGGATCTGATACAAACTTGTCAAGATCCAAACCGAGGTCGTGATGACGCCCAACACATTGCTAGGCAAGCCCGACCATTTTCCAGATAACCAGTTCATTATTGATTAATACTGATCCATTTAGAGTTAATAACATGTTTTCATAATAGAAACAACAAATGCGGAAACAGAAATATATGAAGTACAGCCCAATGAATCTGGTATCACAAGTCTGAGCCTCTAATAGAAAGGAAAGCACCATATACAGTCCAATTGTCTAAGTAGAGTGACAAAATACATAAATAGAAGGAGGGAGAGATCGGGTCCTGCTGATGTCGGCAGCTACCTCGATGTCTCGTCAGCTAGCAGTAGAAATATGAGTAGTGTATAGCTCAACTTCCCTCCTGGATACATGTATCTACACACAAGGTGTAGGGAGTGGGGTGAGTATCTTTCAACTCAGTGATTAATAAATAACCAATAATAACTAAAAGTAAGAACACCTGTATTATCACTAAACAGTTCTAAGAATAACCATACAGGTAAATCATCCCTATAATGGTAAGTCTGGTTCCAGTCCACTACTGTCTCACTCTGATCCAACACTGATCTAGCCCTACTACGGCGTGCAGCCCGATCCTCACTCACACTGCTGCGGCATGCAGCCCGATCCAATATATATATATATATATATATATATAATGCTGCGGCGTGCCCGATCCAATATATATAGCGCTGCGACGTGCAGCCCGATCCAATATATAGATATACCGTTGCGGCGCACAACCCGATCCAATATATATAGTACGCTCACTGGGGGTGTGTGCAGACTCCGGAGGGGCTCCTTCAGCCCAAGCACTATGATACAACGGCGTGCAGTCTGATCCATATATATATATATATATATATATATTACTGCAGCGTACATATATATATATATATATATATATATATATATATATATATATATATATATATATATATATATACATAGTGCAGTCCGATCCAATATATGTATATGTATATACTGTTGTGGCGTGCAGCCCGATCCGGTATATATATCAATACCTCACAATGGGCCCTCGACCCCTCTTAGTCAATATAGACTAGGCCTCTCGGGCCCACTTAGCTAGAACAGGGTATTCAACCCTAGGTATTCTCACTTAGAGTACACATCTAGTACTGGTTCATGTCAGGCTATACAGCTACGAATACGGCTGAGAGTTTCTGCTCGACATGGTATAGAGGTCGTTTAGCTCCACATGCTTCCCTAATATTCTACAGATTGGCACAAGGCCTCAAACATGGCAACTAGCCCAATTATATAGTATAGGCTCAACCTTAGTCAATATGCACTGTAAACTATCAATCGGGAAGGACCAAGTCCAAATCCCAAGTCACAATACCACCAAGCTCGTCACATGACGCGTGTTTCATCCTAACATAGCACTGTGTAGTGCAAATACGAGGTTTCAAACCCTCAGTATATCATTTATTACTACCACTCACCTTGAACTAGCAAAAGTCCTAGCTCGCCTTGTGCTTTCCTCGCAAACCGACCTCCTCGGATGCCAAATCTGATCAAAACTAATAAGAATACATTAAAATAGGCTAAATGAACAAAACCCAATCGAAATAACTCGAATTACACTGAAAATCACGAAGTTGTCAAAACCCGACCCTCAGGCCCGCTGCTTGAAAAAATACAAAAGTCACATTTTCAGAATTCTTATCTCGCCACGAGTCCATACACATAAAGTTTATCAAAATCAGACTCTGTTTGCCCATCTAAATCAGTGGTTTTCTATAACCCAGGCTTAGAGCAAAAATCCCCCATTGATACACCTTAAATCCTTCAATTTTCAGTGATATAGATGAAGATTCTAGGATAAAACCATGTAATTGGACCATAAAACTTACCTCCAATAACTTCCCGATGAAATCCCCTTCAAATCCCGTCACTTAGCTCTCAAGGAACTCAAGAATGGAGGAAAATGCTTAAGATTTACGACTGAAATATTTTGCTTAAAACCCTTATGTCCGACAATTTAACCTAATGCAATCGCAGCCCTTGGCATGCGATCGCGACCTTCCTCATGCGATCGCATAGTGAAAGAATTAGCTGCCCCTCAAAACCTTCTATGCGATCGCGTCCTATTCAGTGCGATCGCATTGCTTCACTGACCAATGCTATGCGATCGCAGCCTCAACCATGCGATCCTAGAGAACAAAAATGCTACCTCCCAAAATACTGCTACGCGATCGCAGGGCTTCCCATGCGATCGTAGAGAACAAAATGACCCTGCAATTATGAAGCAAAAACTGACTGTGCACAACTCAAAAAATGGTCCGTTTGGACCCTCGGATTCACCCTGAGGCCCCCGGGATCCCAACAAAAACTACTAACCTACTCCAAAACATGATACAAACTTGTTCCAATCATTAAAACATACCCTTAAACACGGAAATCATCAAATCAAGGCGGATTCAAGCCTAAGTTTCAACTAAAACTTCCGAAACCAACATCCAATCAAAAACCCGACCAAACGATGTTCGAATGACCTAAAAATTTGCAGACATATCCAAAGTCACCTAACAAAGCTACTGCAACTGTCGGAATCCCATTCCAACCCCTGGATCAAAATCTCACTTATCGACCAGATTTCGCCAAAATTCCAACTTCGCCAATTCAAGCTTAATTCTACACCGAACCTCTAAATTCAATTCCAATCACTATCCGAAGCCACAAATGATCCCTCGAAGCTACCCGAACCATCAAAATTCAATTCTGAGCCCTATAACTCACAAGTCAACATCCCGTTGACTTTTCCCAACCATTCTTTCTTCAAAGAGACTATTTGTCTCGTTTCCTACCAAACTCGATCTGAATTGACTCAAATTTTCCAAACACATATATTGAAACATGAACAAGCATATAACGAGGAAAATGGGATGGTAACTCACGTGATGACGGACCGGGTCATCACAACCATTGTCTTGAATTAAATTCTCTTGGATCATCCTTTCTATTTCTCTTTTCAAATCCCGACAATTTTCCACATTGTGCCCTAGATCATTGGAGTGGTATTCACACCTTTTAGATTAGTCAAAGCTTCTCGCATGTCGGTCTACCCGATTTGGAGGAATGGATGCAATCATGTCATACTGTTTTAACTTTTCAAACCAGCTTGCATAGGACTCTCATATTGGTGTAAATTTATCTTTCAACTTTTGTTCCCTTCCATACCCCTGGTTTGGATGTGGGTTATAAGGTTCTTGCAAAATTTGCTGAGGCTGGTGGAGATTTCTTGATGTTCGTGCTCGCTTTATTGGGTGATTTAGGGTTGAGAAACATATTGGAGTGGATCAACGGAGTATGGAGGGTTCTGAGGCGGGTAGTAATGCTTAAGAGGGGCATGAAAAACCTGATGGGGCTGCATATACCTTCGAGATGTTCTCCTAGGACCTCTTCTCGACCCTGATATCATCAAGATTTCTTCATCACTCCCATTCGCATCACCAAATTCACTTTGGACAGCCAGAGCTGCATCTTTGAGAGCTGCTTGACCTATAATTCTGCCTGTCTTAAGACCGTCTTCCACCATTTCTCCCATTTTGATTATTTCTTCAATGGATTGACCAACTACGGACATCATGTTTTGAAAGTAATCCGGCTCTTGGGCCTGAAGGAAAATAGTGACTAACTCGTGGTCATCCATGGGTGGCTTAACTCTAGCTGTCTGCTCTCTCCATTTAATGGCATATTCCCTAAAACTTTCAGTTGGTTTCTTTTTTAGTTTAGAAACGGAAATGCGGTCTGAGGAAATGTCAATATTGTATTGAAACTGTCAGATAAAGGCCTGTGCCAGGTCATCCCATACGTACCAACAAGATGTGTCTTGATCCCAAAACCATTCAGATACTACTCTCGAGAGGCTTTCTCCAAAATAAGCTATAAGCAATTCTTTATTTCTTCCCACACCTCTCAATTGGTTGCAATACCTTTTCAGGTGGGGTATGTGGTTTCTATGTCCATCATACTTTTCAAATTTGGGAACCTTGAAACCAGGCGGTAAGTGGACATCGAGGAACATACATAGATCTCTGAAGGCAACACTCTTTTGACCTGCCATTGATTGTGTGTTTTTCAGCTGTTGTTCTAATCTTTTCACTCTTTGGGCTACCTCTTCCTGTACCCTCTATTGGATAGGCTTCTTGATGTTCGCAGGAAGATCAAACGAGTATGATTGGTACTTGGGAAAGTGGTACTGTTCTTGCTGTATAGTAAATTGTGACTCATGAGAAGGCTGTCCTTGGCCATTGGCCCATGCTTGACGCATTTTGGTCATTTGTTGTTTTAGTGTCCTATTTTCCTCAACCACAGTAGACCCTTGTTGAACTCTCTGACCCTGAGTCTCTTGAGCACTCGTAACAACTTCGATGTCAGTTATCATTTTCCTTGGATCTTGTTTTCCAGTTTACCACAACAAACCACCTCAACTTTCTGAATTAACAAAACGAAGCCACCACGTTAGCATTAAGGTATTTCTCTTATTGATTTCCTTTGTTTTTCTACTACTTTCTTTTCTTTTAGCCTTTTTATATTTTTTCTCTTTTTTTTTCTTTTCTTCTTTTGTTATAGTCGAATCCTATGTGGATTGCCTATGTATCATGACCCCGCATGAATCAGGTCGAGTATAGTTCTAGCAAATTAATGCAAAAATAAAGAGATGTTTATTTGATTTTTAAATTTGTTTTCTTTGAAGAAAAATTATAAGGCCGACTCCAACTACAAACTTTGATGAAAAACATTCACATCTTTGAGGCTCGTGGGGCATCATTCAGCATCGCCACCGATTTCCACATGACTAAGAATATTTTTAATGTCAATTATGACTGTTTTTTACAAAATTGGTGGCTTATTTTGACAAAGTGGCTATTTTTGCCAAATTTTGTTTAAGAAAATAAACTCAAAAATTTCTCATCCTGGAGCTCATGGGGCATCATTCGACATCTCCACAAGCCAACACAAGATTGAGAAGTTTTTAATGTCAATTGTGACTATTTTTACCAAATTGGCCATGTAATGTCTTATTTTGATAAAGTGGTTATTTTTTGCAAAATTTTATTTAAGAAACTACAAATTTGATGATTAAAGCTAAATCAAAATATCTCATCTTGGGCCCATGGGGCATTATTCAGCATCGCCACAAGCCAACACAAGACTAAGGAAGTTTTAATGCTAAATGTGGCTATTTTTGCAAAAACCGGCCATGTAATGGCTTATTTGACAAAGTGGTTATTTTATAAAGATGATAGTTGACTCTAATTTGATTTTGCAGATACGGCCTTTCGATATTTCCGCGAGGAAATATTTCAGGGCTATGCCCGCAAATTATTTAAAATGACTCAAAGTGGCTATTCTTGCAAAAAGGCCTTTTGGCGTCCTTTTGAGGGACATTCGGCTTATTTTAAAAAAGAATAGCATCACCCGACTTATTTATAACAAAATAAAAAAATTGACATTTTTTTGGCTTTTTTTGCAAAAGGGGTGGTTGGACCCGTGAAGGGTTGCCTACGTATCTCACACCCGGTGAGCATCAAACTAGCGTAGTTCGATCAAATTATTTTTAGACCAACTATTTTTAATGTTTGACAAATTTGATTTATTCCATCTATTTTTGATATTTTTTTTCAAAATTTGGCAGAGTTTCGTTAGTATTTAGACATCAGTTTCTTCTAAAATTGCTATTTTTCTCTTTTCTTTCCCTCAATTATTTAGCCGGTCAGCATAATGACCCAAGTCAAATAAATGCAATATATAATCATGATGGTCTTTTTACATTCAGGTCACCTGTCCTAGACGGGCCCAACCCCTTTGTTGAGTCCCCTAAGTCAGATATGATGAAAATAATCGTCCTAATTCTAGGCTCAATATCCTGATTTTATGGTTCTAGACTACGCACCCGAGCGGACGACTCGAGTCGAAGAGGGGGCTACGTACTGGGGACCCGCGGGATCGTCCCACTTAGTAACTTGTCCGACCTCTTTTCTTATTTGGGTATGACACTAACAGAATGGGGAGTCTCAACCAATAAGCACATCCTCGGAGGTAAGAAGAGAAGGGTTTTCAGCACAATTTTATATACAGTTCATATAATATTAAAGCAATAAACATATAACACATTGATCAAAAACATATAGGGAAATCAGATATAAACAAAAATAGCAATTTAACTGAGCTCGAATTCTTAAACCCTGAACCGAAGTTCTGGGTTTCTTATCCCCAGCAGAGTCGCCAGAGCTGTCACACCTCCTTTTTAAATACAACTATACCCGCGAGGGCATAGAGGAGTTTTTTCCAATTTAAGGACAGTCGGAACGAGATTAGTTATTTAAGTTTTTCAGAGTCGCCACTTGAGAATATAATGGTTCCCCAAGTCACCGGTTTAATCCCGAACCTAGGAAAGTTTGACTCTGTTAGAGTCTGCGAACTAGAAATCTGGATAAAGAGTTCTGTTAATCCGGGAGAAGGTGTTAGGCATTTCCGAATTCCGTGGTTCTAGCACGGTCGCTCAACTGTTGTATTTGCTTTTATCGGATTTCCATTATAGATTTCAATGGTGCATTGGTGTTCCGCTTTTCAATTTTAAGAAATTGCAACATCGTGAAGATGTATTTTTTAACCACACCGTACCAGTACGCATGTGGGTTTAAATACATTTCGACTTTCATTGAGAGTAGGATTTGGGTCATATAAATATGCACCCATTCTTGAGAATGTATATTAAAATTATGCCTAAGATATCTATGACTTATTACTTTAGAAAAGACCGTAAAATTAGCTAAACGGTCCTTCCGAACCTAAAGATTTTATAATAATTATTTGACGGTCCCGCAATTATATGTGTAATGCGACGAGGCTTGTCTCATCATTTTATTCAAAGGGCACTTCTAGAACATACTATATTTTCTACTTAATTTGTGACTACGAATAAAGATTCTAACGAATTAATAATTACCCTAATTAATTAATTAATGACATGGATATGTTTTTGGGCCCGTGATAAACGTCTTGGCCAATTTGAATCGAATTATTATTAACAACTACTGAGTTTTATCAAAGCAAGAAATTCCATCTAAATTAATAAGAGTCCCAACACTTTGGGCTTAAGACCATGATCGAATCCTGGAACAGACACGCTCATTTTGCCTAAAACATTTACTTACCATATCCCCTAACACTTATGTATGTATAAACAAAATGATAATGTACTTATTTAGATCTCGAATATGGCTAAGTGAATTCTAATTAAGTGCATGCATTAACTTCAGCTACTGAAAGCAGAATTGGTCCAAGCGCTATACACTGTTTTTACTTAACAAAACACAGTAGCAAGTTAACTGAAAATGTATTAAACTAACTAAAGCTCAATTAACAGCTGCACTTAACAGTTTAAACAAATCTTAACTAAGCAAATTGATTATTCTATCAGTTTTACTACTTAAGAATTTAACTAATACAAAACAATCTAATAGCTCCTTACAGAAAAAACAAGGCATCAAATGTATTAAAGCAACTCCCACAAATAATCAAACGAATCAAGAACAACTATATTACATATCGTTAATTGACTGATAACTACAAATGAATTCAATATGAACACTGGCAAACTCTTCATTTATAGATTCCATAGGTAATTCCTTCAAATAGATTAGATATCTAGCTTAAGAGTCAACGAAAATGTACCTGAAATAACGAGGAGTGAAACAGAGGGAAATTGATCAGCAGCAACACACGATATTTATCAACAACAACTCTAAAATGAGCTCAAACAGCAGTGATTCCACTCAAATCCAACCCAGGAACATAATTCTCACAGCAAAATTAGATCAAAAAAGTTTTTAAATCCTCCAATCTAACAGCTCTACCAAAACCAGTTTGAATTCATTCACACAAGCTTCAAAATAAAAGTTCAAATTCAATTCACTATAATAACAGTTTTTACATTGATTTTTGGGTAATTTCCTTATTGTTTTTGTGGATTTTTTATATGAATTTGAAGTGTAGAAAGAAGAAAAATAATCTGAAAATGTAATTCCAGATCTGGAACTTAGTAGGTATTTTTTTTTTTGGTGATTTTTTAAGGTTCTGAAAATATTAGAATTCAAAAAATTTCTCAGATTCAAAAGTCCAAGAAAAGTCAAGAAAATAAAACCCTTATTAATCAGAATTATTGCCTATTTTTAGAGTTAACGAGAGGGAGTTTTAGAATTCATTTATTTACTTGTTAATCCTCTAATTTCTAACCCGTTGCACAATTAAGTGCAATTGTTTGTTTAAAATGTACACACAGACCCTTCTAGAATTTTCTAGCTAATTCTACCATATTCTAATCCTTTGTAATACACATTATGCCCTCACTTCAATTTAAAAACTACTCAATTGCTCTTGTTTACTACCAATATTACCCTTACTTCATAAGGTTTATTACCTTTATGCCATTTTCCCTACCCAGAATACCCCTGAAGCATTTATACAATTACCATTAACCATTTTATACCCCAAATGTCCTTTAAGACTTAGCTGAATTTACTAACTACCCACTACCCTATAAATTCCAGCTTTTAACTTTTAATCAATTATTGAATTAATATGCATTTAACAAAATTGAACAGTTATAACCGATCTTTGCTAATTTCTATTGATTAAACTAATATCAACTACAAATTGAAATCACTTAATCAAAGAACAAAATTATCACACAAATACCAAATAAAATTAACAATATCGATTATCCAAATTTAATTAGATGGATTCAAAATTCAATTATCCCAGTTAATTAGATAACTATGACAGATTTAGTATCTTAATCATACAAATATCAGAAACCAAAAAGAAAAACAGAATTCAGAATGAACAAAACACTTGAACAAACAAAAATTAATCCTGAGATTCTAAAACTCAGTTTGAGGAAGTAATCAAAAGAGAATTAAGCATTTTAACTTAATAATTGATCGATAAAAGTAGAACTGTATAATTTATTTGGGGCATTTTATTTTGGACTAATATAAATGAAAAATGAGAGTTACATGGAAGCATGGTAAAATCAGAACGAAAAAAAACATATAAAAGAAATAAAAAGAAAAAGAACTTAGCTTCCTTCTTTCTTATCATTTGAGAAAAATCCGTGTATCAGGGAGGCCTTCTTATGGCTTTCTTGAAATTTCAACACTGTCCAACTATTTTTTGGTCATTCAAGGGCTTTTCCGGTGATTTCTAGGGTTTGAGACCCTTGAGGATGTTTAAAAGGTGGTTCAGTATGGTTCTGAGTGACTATCGTTCAACGGAGTTAGATTTCCGGCGAACTAGTTTTCAAGATTTGAGCAAAATTAGAGAGATTCGAGACAAAAGGGCATGGGGGTTGGGTAGAGTAAGCTAGTACGAACTTGGGGTGTTATTTTAGCGTGGTTTGGATGATTTTTTATTTTGGCCGGAATACTCAAGGGAAGATTCGAGCCGATGGAAGTCGATTTGACGGAAACCCGATGCAGAAATGGAAAGAAAAGGGAAAAAGGGGTTTGGGGTATAAATTTGGGTTGGATTGGGGTTACGCCACCGACGACGGTGATTTTCGGCCGGCGGCAATGCGGCAGGTACAGCGGTGAGAGGGTGGGGCTAGGGCAGAACCCTAGTCGGCGTTACAGAGGAAACGGGAGGGGTACAAGGCAGAATTTTATTTGGTTTATTTTGTTTTAATTAAATTGAATGACCATTTTATATTTAATAGCCAAGGTTTATGAGTCGTTGGATCAAATGGCTTCGATGGCTGAGATGAACGATGCCCTAAACGACATCGTTTTGCGTTTACAGGGGCTGGACCAGAGAGCTAATTTGGGCATGGGTCGGTGGATTTGTTTTTGGGCTCCGTTTGGGCCACTAATTTGGGCTAGCTTATCCAAATTTGGCCATGTATTTTGTATCATATTTTCTTTGTATTTTATCTTTTTGTATTTCATTTTTTTGTTTATTTTATTTTGTATTTTGTATTTAATTTTCTTTGTATTTTCTGTATTTTTATTTTATATCTAGTTCTATGGTAATTTCTCAATTCAAAACACAAAAATGCTATATTTTGGTTTTCTTAGAATTGTTCTAAAATGATTTAATACCTACTAAATGCGAAATTAGTTTCCTAAATGCAAAAATGCATATTTTGTATTTTTATTTGATTCAACATGCGCAAATAACATGCAAATAATTATCACAAAATTCACACAAATTATAAAAATAAAGAAAAATTATTTATTTTAAATTTTATAGGAATAACTCATATATATGGTAAAAATTACGTGCTCACAGTCAACTTCAGGTTGATTTTTCTGAAACTAGCTTCACTCTAAAGGCTATATGCCTTATTTTCAACCAGATTCAATCCAAACTCACCCGATAGACTCTGATACACATATAGAAACATGAAACAAAATAATGAGGGGATAACGGGGCGGTAACTCTCGTGACGACGGGCCTGGTCGTCACACCAATGTGGATAACAAGGGAGCACAAAAGATTTTGGAAATCAGGCACCCACCTGAAGAATAAGAGAAGATAGTTCAGTTTTAAAGGAAAGCAACAATATGCAAAGGAATCCATTTCAACCTCAATAATCAAGCGCCCACTTGAAGAATAAGGGAAGTATGATCTATAACTTTTGAATTGCATGTATGATAATATGCTGCACCCAGTTATCAAACTGGGGCAGAAAATTTTCTTTGTTTTGGATGTTGTAAGCAGGAGCCCAACTGAAAATAAGGGAATATCTTTTCAAAGTTGTAAGCAGGCGCCCACCTGGAGAACAAAGGAATATCTTTTCAAAAATTGTAAGCAGGCGCCCACCTGAAGAATAAAGGAATATCTTTTCAAAGTTGTAAAGAGGCGCCCACCTAGAGAGCAAGAGAATATCTTATCAAAAGTTGTAAGCAGGAGCCAACCTGAAGAATGAGGGAATATATTTTTCAAATGTTGTAAGCAGGCACCCACCTGAAGAACAAGATAACACATTTCAAGCACAACAAGCAGGCATCCACCTGAAAAAACAAGGGAAGTATAGCACAACTTTTTATCGCAAGTTAACATTCGATAATATGCTGCACCCAGTTTTCAAACTGGGACAGAAAATTTTCTTTATTTTGGATGTTGTAAGCAGCCGCCCACCTAAAGAATAAGGGAATATCTTTTCAAAGTTGTAAGCAGGCGCCCACCTGAAGAACAAGGTAATATCTTTTCAAAAGTTGTAAGTAGGTACCCACCTGAAGAATAAGGGAATACTTTTTCAAAGCAAATCGTAAGCATGCGTCCACCTGGAAAACGAGGAAAGCACCATTTGGAAATTTAGCTTTAAATTTTAATCTTTGATAACATGATATACCCCAGGCACCATACTCGGGCAGAAAATTTTCTTTGTTTTTCAATTGTATAAGCAGGCGTCCACTGAAGAACAAGGGAATACATTTCAAATGCAGTAAGTAGGAGCCCACTTGAAGAACAAGTAAATATGTTTTTCAAGCAAGTTGTAAGCAGGTGCCCACCTGAAATAAGGGTATAGTTTTCAAAGTAAATTGTAAGCAGGAGCCCACCTAAAGAGCAAGGGAATACTTTTTCAAAGCAATCGCAAGAAGGAGCCCACCTGAAGAATAAGGGAATATTTTTAAAGCAATCATAAGCAGGAGTCCACCTGAAGAATGGACACAGTCAAAAGTTATATGGAAAGAATGCAAGATGCGAGATCAAGGCAATTCAAGAACACAAGATAGCACACATTAGATAGGATTTTGTTAAACATAAGGCATAAACTAGGAAAACTTCTTTTATCTTTACAATGGTGTAATAAGGGGATCAGCAAGCAGTAACAACAAGAAACAACATGATATCACAGCTCCGGGTAGTCCCAGCTACAAGACAGTCTTGAACTACACTAACCTGATTCCTATTTAGCCTAGGATATGTAGCCAATCTTTGAAGCACGATGCGGTCAAACATTCCAAAAATGCTTCACACGGAATATGCGAATGGGCAAGAATCCCTCATTACTTCTTACTTGTGTTTGCACTGAAACTCTGCGTGTTCCCGAGCAAAGAGGGGCAGCTGCGAGCACGTGATTTTTGCCCTAAGCAAACTATTCTCAAAATCTAAACAAAATGAATTTTAAAATTTTGTCTAATATTTTGTGGCATTTTTGTGCTAATTAGTTACATACTAATTCATAAAATATATACAAAATATGCAGGAGTATTAAGATTTTTATTTTTACAATTTTGTGTTAATACATTTTAGAACAAATTAAAAAAATCAAAATAGCATTTTATTATTTTTAATTGAAAAATACCATAAAATAGAAATTAATTACTTTTAAAATTAGCAAAAATCAGGAAAAAAATAGATACAAGAAAGATATACAAAAAGAAGTAAATAAAATACAAAAGGAAAATACAAAAAATATATAAAAGAAATAAAATACACAATAAAAGAAGAAACACTAAATAAAAATGTACATATACATTGGGATAATAATAAGTGGCCCAAAAAATTAAATATACAATACAACTGACCCAGGACCAAATATATTACCCATCTGCCTGCCTATTAAACCAAACGACACCGTTTAAAAGCACTCAATCTGGGCTGTTAAAATCCTTAATCAAACGGCAAGATATACAGAACATTTTATAAGTCAAACGACGATGTTTAAGATGTCAGATCTTCACCGTTCATCTATTTGATCTAACGGATAGAATTGAACTATTACTAATCGTATGTGTAATAACAAATCTCAGCTGTTAAGTATTTCTAATCTAACGGTTCCTAGTGACCATAAGTTTTTACATACAAAAAAATATATTACACCCCCATTTCATATCAGTCTTTACAAACCAAAACCCTAGCCACCTCTTCTTCCCCCCTTCTCCTCTCACCAAACCCCGCCGGAACCCTACCGGCAGGAAACACAACCAATGACGATGAATCCACCATTAACACCACAGTAAGGTCTAGACCTCCTCTTTCACCCCCATAACCAGTTTCCTTTCGAAACCAACCAGAACTCCTCGAATATTCATCCAAGTGTCGTCAGAACCCTACTCCGGCGAACACGAGGTTTGATTCTGCTTCCACCCTTAACACCGTAGGACCGCCTAGATCTCCCCTTTCCACGCCTCTAAGTATTTTTCTTTGAACATGCCTAGATTTCTTCAAATATCGATTTGAGTGTCGCTGAAACCCCACTACGGCGAACACCACTACTTCAAAACCATCCCATAACATCCCTTAAACACCTCAGCCCTTATTCTAAGAGTCTTTAATCGTGGAAATCATTGAAAGAAGACTCGAAGGTCTGCCTGAAGTTAAAGATCCAAGAAAACTATATCCAACGTTTCAAAAGCCTGGAAAATCAAGAAAAAATGAATAAAGAAAAGAACAGAAAAAAAGAAAGAAAAGAAAATAAGAAAAAAGCCAAGTTTTTCTCTTTTACTTCTGTCATTTGCATGTTAGCTTTGCGTTATTAATTATTTTTGATAAATATGATGTAACTTTAGGGCTTTGATTTTTATTCAAATAAGCACATTGTTACACTTAGTTTTTAGGGTTTTGATTACTTAAAAAACCCTGATTAGTAACTAAGATTTTCTGTTAATTGGATTTTTTATTATTTGAGTGGTTTTCTGAATCTCAATAATTATTACCTAGTTCTGATTTGGTTGTTAACTGACAATTAATTGATTAATCCTAGTAATTAGTTAAGGTTTTTCTATTCTGATTTCTAGAATAATTTTGGGTATTTGATCATAATTAGGGTTAAAGGGCAGTATGGGTAAAATGGTAATTAAAATTGGGAAGCAGGGCTAATTTGGGGAATGGCAATTGTCTCAGTGTAATAATCTTAAAGAGTGTCACGACCCCAAACCCAGCCGTGATGGCGCCCAGCACACTGATAGGCCAGCCCGACCAATCAACAACAATTTCGGAGCTATGAGCTCACTTTATCCAATTTAGACATAACTATTATAAGCCAACATTTATGGAAATATCAAACCAGGGAACCAAGTCCCAAAACAATACAACTCCCCAAAGACCGAGGGGTCAAGAGTCATGAGCCTCTACAAATAGCATAAGTGTGATAGTGTTTTTACATGATACCAAGTGCGGAAAAAAATAGAAAATACGAAATCAAAAGACAGCCACCGAATCAGGACTGCTGAGAGGTACCTGGATCTGCACATAAGGTGCAGAGAGTAAAATGAGTACTGCCAGACTCAGTGGTAATAAACAGGGGTAAGACATCGTAGATAAGAAATCCACAATAAAGCACTATGTAAAGCTGTAACCAATACCCTGTAACAGTTCAATATCAACAGTAAAGTACCAACAAGTATAAACAACATAGTATAACAGCAAGCAGATGTAGCTAAATGTAATGTAATGCAATGCATGAAATAACCGCTACGGCGCGTAGCCCGATCCAATTTGGGCACCCGTGCTCACTGTGGGGGTTTAGACTCCGGAGGGGCTCCTACAACCCAAGCACAATATCATGAATATACTTTGCGGCACGCAGCCCGATCCACCACCATTCAGCTAATATACAAATGCAGCCTCGCAGGCCCAAAAGTAGTTTTGAAAACTCTTTTATCATTTTGCAGTTGAAAACAGTAAATGTCAAGTTCCAGAGATTTGGAAATAGCATGATAACAGTAATAGCTATGGACTGGTAGTAAAACTAGCATGTCAATATCACAGAACAATGATAACGATCCTCGCAGGATCCCAATAACTGACTCACAGCCCATAAATGTACTCAACCATCCAAGAAGGAGGGCAGGTTCAATGGCTCAAGAGTAGCCAATATCACAATATAATACGCAACCATCCGAGAAGGAGGTTCAACGGCTCAAGAATAGCCAATATCATAATACAGTAACAACAGGTCGGACTAAGCCATAGTCCCCAAATCACAATCGACCTCGCACTCACAAGAGAGTACGTGACTCGCCGCTATATAGCATCACAAAGTGGTATACCGGGGTTTTGAACCCGCTGATCATCACCCACATCTATTACTCACCTCAATATGGCTTGACGACTAGTCCACGATGCCCTTACCACGAGAATCAAGCCCCGTACGCATAGAATCTGATCAAATATAGTAAAAACTCATCAAATGAGGCCAATGGGACTACACCCAGTCAAAACAACTCAATTTACACCAAAATTTACAAAGTTGTCAAAACCCGACTTTCGGTACACTTCTCGAAAAATTACGAGAGTCACATATTCGGATCCCTCGTCTCAATATGAGTCTAAGCATATATAATTTACTAAAATCGGACTCCATTTGCCCCCTCAAATCAGTGATTTTCTATAATTTTAGGCCTAGGGCTAAAACCCCCATTTAATCTTCCATTTACAAAGAAATAACCAAGTATTTCATGATAAAATGCTGTAATTAGGTCATAAAACTTACCTCCGACGAACACCCGATGATTTCCCAGCAATCTCCCGTCAATACCTTCTCTTAGAACTCAAAAATGGAGGTCATGGGTATGAGGTTTGCGAATACACTGTTCTGAAATATTAATATTTTGACTGCTAGGCGACCCTATGCGATCGCAGCCACAGGCTCGCGATCGCGATGAACAAACTCGGCCGATTCCCAAAACTACCCTACGCGATCGCGACATGCACCACGCGATCGCAATGCTTCCAACCATATACCCTACGCGATCGCATACGACCTCACGCGATCGCACTGCTTCCAATTCCAGACTTACGCGATCGCACACTTCACCTCGCGATCGCAGAGCTCCAGGTTTTCATTCTACGCGATCGCACTCTTGGCATCGCGATTGCGATGCAATACAACCACACCATACGCGATCGCATGGCTATCTCCGCGATCGCGGAGAGCAAAATAGTTCTGCAATTATTGTAGCAGAAAACAGCAGTGCCTTTGGCACAAATTGGTCCGTTTGGACCCCCGAATTCATCCCGAGGCTCCCGGGACCCCAACGAAAACCACCAACATACTCCAAAACACGATACGAACTTGTTCCAATCATAAAAACACGTCCTTAAACACAGAAATGATCGAATTATAGCAGATTCAAGCCTATGATTTCATCTAAACTTGAGAAACTAACATTCAATCTAAAACCCGACCAAACGACATCCGATTGACCTGAAAATTTGCAGACATATCCAAAATCATATGTCGAAGCTACATAAATTGTCGGAATTCCATTCCGACCCCTGGATCAAAATCTCACCTACTGTTCGGATTTTGCCAAAATTCAACCTTAGCCAATTCAAGTCTATTTCTACACCGGACCTCGAAATTAAATTCCAATCGCTCCCCTAAGTCACAAATCACCTCCCGGAACTAACCGAATCATCAGAATCCGATTCCGAGCCCTCTAACTAAATAGTCAACTCCAGGTTGACTTTCCACATTCAAACTTCCTTTAAAAAGGCTATATGCCTCATTTTCAATCCAAATCACTCCCAACTCACCCGATAGACTCTAACACCGATATGAAGGCATAAAACACATAAATGCAAGGTAACGGGGTAGTAATTCCCGTGACGAAGGGCCGGGTCATCACATTCTCCCCCTCTTAAGCAAACGCTCGTCCTTGAGCAGGTCAATAAACATACCTGAAGTCTCAAACAAGTGAGGATATCTGCTCTGCATCTCTCGCTCGATCTCCCAAGTGGCCTCCTCCACGGGTCGACCTCTCTATCGAACCTTGACTGATGCAATGTCCTTGGACCTCAATCTTCTCACCTGATGACCCAAAATAGCTATAGGATCCACATCATAGTCAAGTCATCATCAAGCTAAATAGTGCTAAAGTCCAACACATGCGATAGGTCGCCAACATACTTCCGGAGTATGGACACGTGAAACACTTGATGAAGTCCTGATAAACTGGGTGGCAAAGCAAGAATAAACGCCACCTCTCCAATCCTCATGGGATCTCAAAAGGACTAATAAATCTCGGACTGAGCTTCCCTTTCTTCCCAATTCTCATGACACCCTTCATTTGCGAAACCTTCAGCAAGACTTTCTCACCCACAGAATAAGACACCTCTCGAACCTTCCAGTCCGCATAACTCTTCTGGCACGACTGAGCTGTACGAAGGCTCTCCTGGATAACCTTCACCCTATCCAAAGCATCCTGGACTAACTCTGTCCCCAATAACCTTGCCTCACCGAGCTCAAACTAACCAACTGGGGATCTACATCGTCTCCCATATAAAGCCTCATACGGTGCCATCTGAATACTGGATTGGTAGCTGTTATTATAGGAAAACTCTACGAGCGGCAAGTAATCAACCCAAGAACAACCAAAGTCAATAACACAAGCTCTCAACATATCCTCCAAAATCTGAATAGTACGCTCGGACTGTTCGTCCGTCTGAGGATGAAATGCTGTACTCAACTCAACCTGGGAGCCCAACTCTCGCTGAAATGTCTTCCAGAACTGTGAAGTAAGCTGTGTACCTCTATCTGATATAATAGAAACTGGGACTCCATGCAATCTAACGATCTTCCGAATGAATGTCTCAGCCAACCGCTCCGAGGAGTACGTAGTACACATAGGAATGAAGTGAGATGACTTGGTCAGCCTATCCACAATCACCCATACAGAATCAAACTTCCTTGCTGTCCGAGGGAGTCCGGTAACAAAGTCCATAGTGATCCTCTCCCACTTCCACTCAGGAATATCAATGCGCTGAAATACACCACCGGGCCTCTGATGCTCGTACTTAACCTGCTGACAGTTGAGGCACCGTGCTACATGTCTGGCAATGTCTATCTTCATCTTTCTCCACCAATAGTGTTGTTTCAAGTCTTGGTACATCTTCGCGGCTCCTGGATGGATAGAATACCGTGAGCTATAGGCCTCATCCAGAATCAACTCTTGAAGGCCATCAACATTGGGCACACATATCCGGCCCTGCATCCTCAATACTTCGTCACTATCAATGGTGACATCTCTAGCATCATCATGCTGAACTCTGTACCTAAGGACAGTCAAATGTGGATCATCATACTAGTGTTCACGAATACGATCATATAGAGAAGACCGAGATACAACATAAGCCAACACCCTGCTGGCTCTGAAATGTCCTCCAGAACTGTGAAGTAAACTGTGTACCTCTGTCTGATATAATAGAAACTGGGACTCCATGCAATCTAACGATCTTCCGAATGAATATCTCAGCCAACCGCTCCGAGGAGTACGTAGTACACATCGGAATGAAGTAAGATGACTTGGTCAGCCTATCCACAATCACCCATACAGAATCAAACCTCCTCGCTGTCCGAGGGAGTCCGGTAACAAAGTCCATAGTGATCCTCTCCCATTTCCACTCAGGAATATCAATGCGCCGAAATACACCACCAGGCCTCTGATGCTCGTACTTAACCTGCTGACAGTTCAGGCACCGTGCTACATGTCTGACAATGTCCATCTTCATCTTTCTCCACCAATAGTGTTGTTTCTAAGTCTTGGTACATCTTCGCGGCTCCTGGATGGATGGAATACTGCGAGCTATGGGCCTCATCCAGAATCAACTCTCGAAGGCCATCAACATTGGGCACACATATCCGGCCATGCATCCTCAATACTTCGTCACTATCAATGGTGACATCTCTAGCATCATCATGCTGAACTCTATCCCTAAGGACAGTCAAATGTGGATCATCATACTAGTGCTCACGAATACGATCATATAGAGAAGACCGAGATACAACATAAGCCAACACCCTGCTGGGCTCTGAAATGTCTAACCTCACTAGCCGATTGGCTAACACCTGAACATCATACGAAAATGATCTCTCCTCATCTGGAATATATGCCAAGCTCCCCATACTGACCGCCTTCCGGTTCAAAGCATCGGCCACCACATTGGCCTTTCCCGAATGATATAGAATAGTAATGTCATAATCCTTGAGCAACTCAAGCCATCTTCGCTGTCTCAAATTAAGATCCTTCTGTTTGAACAAGTGCTGGAGACTACGATGGTCGGTATATACCTCACAGGACACGCCGTACAAATAGTGCCTCCAATCTTCAAGGCATGAACTATGGCAGCTAGCTCCAAATCATGAACATGATAATTCTTCTCATGTGGCTTCAACCTGCCGAGAAGCATAAGCAATTACCTTTCCTTCCTGCATCAACACACAACCTATCCCCACTCTCGAGGCATCACAATAAACGGTATATGAACCCGAAGCTCATGGCAATACTAACACTGGAGCTGTGGTCAAAGCTGTCTTGAGCTTCCTGAAAGCTCTCCTCGCACTCATCCGACCACACGAATGGTGCACCCTTCTAAGTCAATTTAGTCAAAGAAAAAGCAATGAATAAAAATCCCTAAACAAACCGGCGATAATATCCCACCAAGCCAAGAAAGCTCCGGATCTCTGTAGCTGAAGACGGTCTAGGTCAACTCTGCACCGCCTCTATCTTCTTCGGATCAACCTGAATACCATCACGAGACACCACATGACCTAGAAATGCTACCGACTCGAGCCAAAACTCGCACTTGGAGAATTTAGCATACAGTCTGTCCTCCCTTAATCTCTGCAACACAATACTCAAATATTGAGCATGCTCCTCCTGACTACGGGAGTAGACTAGAATGTCATCAATGAACACAATCACAAATGAATCCAAATAGGTCCTGAACACACTGTTCATCAGATGCATGAATGCTCCTGGGGCGTTGGTCACCCTAAAAGACATCACAAGGAACTCATAGTGGCCATATCTAGTTCTGAATGCAGTCTTCATAATATCAGAGTCCCTAATCTTCAGCTGATGATAGCCTGAACGAAAACATTCTTAGAAAACACTCTCGCACCCTGTAACTGATCAAACAAATCATCAATGCGCGGTAGAGGGTACTTGTTCTTCACTGTTACCTTGTTTAATTGTCTATAATCAAGAGACATTCGCATGGAACAATCTTTCTTTTTAACAAATAACACTGGTGCACCCCACGGGGACACACAAGGGCGAATGAAACCCTTATCCAGAAGCTCATGAAGCTGCTATTTCAATTCTTTCAACTTAGCTGGTGCCATCTGATAAGAAGAAATGGAAATGGGCTGAGTGCCAGGCACCAAGTCAATGAAAAAATCAATATCCCTGTCCGGCGGCATGCCCGGCAGGTCTGAGGGGAATACATCCGGAAAATCCCTCACAACAGGTACAAAATCAATGCTAGGAGACTCTTCTCCCACATCTCTCACAAATGCTAAGTACGACAAACACCCATTTTCAACCATTTTCTGAGCCTTTAAGAATGAAATGACACGGCTAGGGACGAAATTAGTCGAACCCCGCCACTCGATCTGAGAAATACTGGGAATAGCCAACGTAACTATCTTAGTATGACAGTCCAATATAGCATGGTACGGAGAAAACTAGTCCATACCCAATATCACATCAAAGTCCACCATCCCCAACAATAACAGATCCGCCTGGGTCTCCAGACCCCCAATAGAAATAACACAGGATCTATAGACATGATCCACAACAATCGTATCACCCATGGGGGTGGATACATAAACAGGTAAATTAAGACTACCACGAGTCATACCCAAATGATGTGCGAAATAAGAGGACACGTATGAATATGTGGACCCTGGATCAAATAGAACAGAGGCATCTCTGGACAGACAGAAATGATACATGTAATCACTGCATCGGAGGCAACTGCATCACGCCTGTCATGGAGTGCATAAAATCGTGCCTGACCTCCACCGGATCTCTCCTCGCCTCTGGGGAGACCACGAGAAGACTGACATCCATCTCTACTCGCCTGAGATGGTGCTGAAGAGGAGGGCTGATCCCTCTGCTGAGCCCTATCCCTACGAAGTCGAGGGCACAGTCTCCTCATGTGGCCAAACTCACCACACCATCACAAGAACCTGGTGCTGGAGAAGGGGACTGAAGGGAACCCCTCACCGCAGAAGAACCCTGGGCTGGAGAAGTAGGTGCTGCACTCTAGGCTGGGAGGGTGCTAAGTGAAGACTGACCCTACTGAAATCCCTGTCGACCATGACCAGAATAACCTCCACTCTGCTCAGGGAGGCCTAAATGAGAAGGTCTAGATGAGCAACCTCTGACCTGCTGAAAATGCCCTCTAGATGGAGCACCACTAAAGCTACCAGAACTACGAGGCCTCTTGGCCTCCTGCTCCTCCCTCTCTCGGCGACGATCTGCCTCAATGGAGTGTGCCATATCCAGAACCTGCTCAAATGATGACGATAGAACTCTCTCTTTGGTCATAAGAATGCGGATGGAGTAGTTGAGGCCATCAATGAACCTTCTGATCCTCTCCCTATCAGTAGGGATCATCCATGTGGCATGCCTAGCCAACTGTGTGAATCTAAGCTCATACAGGATCACTGACATGTCGCCCTGAACCAACCACTCAAACTGGCGATGAAGCTCCTCGTGACTGGACTGAGGTACATACTTTTCTAGGAAGAGAGTAGAAAACTACTGCCAGGTGAGAGGTGCTACTCCTGCAGGCCTACTCCTCTCAAACTCCTCCCACCAATCAAATGCGGGACCGGCAAACTGAAAAGTAATGAATGAAACTCCGTTGGACTCAAGAATACCAGCTGTACGTAGCATCCTCTCACACTTATCTAAGAAACCCTAGGCATCCTCGCCCTCAACGCCACTGAAATGGGGTGGCTGGAGTCTACCAAATCTCTCTAGACGACGCTGCTCATCATCGAGAATAGCCTGAACCACATGCTCTGGAGCTGGTGCAGCTGGAGGAATAACTGGTGCAACCACCTGAGCGGGGACCGCCTCTGGCGTTTGAAGTCCCTGAACAAACTGCTCAAGTGTGCGAGCTGCAGGGGTCTGCTGACCACCCAATGTCTGAGATGTCGCTGCAGTAGCGGTAGCTGATACTACTTGAGCCAAACCGGAACACACCGATAATATCTAGGCAAGAGTCTCCTGAAGACCAGAAATAGCAATAGATACACTCTGGGCCTGAACTGGGGCTGCTGGAGAATCAACCACTGGGGGCTGCGCCTGAACAGGTGCAACAGGCGAGTCAGCTTGCACTGCCTCAGCTGCCCTACCTCTACCTCTAGCACGACCGCGTCCACGGCCTCTGGCAGGTGGCAATGGAGGTCGTCCGCCTCGTCCTGATGCTTGAGTTCTTGCCATCTGCGAGACAATAGAATATAGAAGTTCAGTTCTCAGAACAACAAGATCGCACGATAGAGTTCAAGAACTGTGAAGTGTTTCCTAAAGGTTCGCAGCCTCTCGAGGATAATTACAGGCGTCCCCGTACCGATCCACAAGACTCTACTAACCGGCTCAAGACTCATGAGGCCTAGTAAACCTAGGCTTTGATACCAACTTGTCACGACCCCAAACCCGGTCGTGATGGCGCCCAGCACACTGCTAGGCCAACCCAACCAATCAACAACAATTTCGGAGCTATGAGCTCACTTTATCCAATATAGACATAACAATTATATGCCAACATTTATGGAAATATCAAACCAGGGAATCAAGTCCCAAAACAGTACAACTCCCCAAAGGCCGAGGGGTCAAGGGTCATGAGCCTCTACAGATAGCATAAGTGTGATAGTGTTTTACATGATACCAAGTGCGGAAAGAAATAGAAAATACGAGATCAAAAGACAGTAGGAAGGAATATCGGGTCCTGCGGACTCTGCAGCTACCTCGATTATCCACAAAAATCGCCTCGAACAGCTACCGGATCAGGACTGTTGAGAGGTACCTAGATCTGCACACAAGGTGCAGGGAGTAAAATGAGTACTGCCAGACTCAGTGGTAATAAACAGGGGTAAGACAGCGTAGATAAGAAATCCACAATAAAGCACTATGTAAAGCTGTAACCAATACCCTGTAACAGTTCAATATCAACAGTAAAGTACCAACAAGTATAAACAACATAGTATAACAGCAAGCAGATGTAGCTAAATGTAATGCAATGCATGAAATGACCGCTACGGCACGTAGCCCGATCCAATTTGGGTACCCGTGCTCACTGTGGGGGTTCAGACTCTGGAAGGGCTCCTAAAGCTCAAGCACAATATAATGAATATACGCTGCGGCGCGCAGCCCCATCCACTACCAGTCAGCTAATATGCAAATGCAGCCTCGCATGCTCAAAAGTAGTTCTGAAAACTCTTTTATCATTTTTCAGTTGAAAACAGTAAATGTCAAGTTCTAGAGATTTGGAAATAGCATGATAATAGTAATAGCTACGGACTGGTAGTAAAACTAGCATGTCAATATCACAGAACAATGATAACGATCCTCGCAGGATCCCAATAACTGGCTCACAGCCCATAAATGTACTCAACCATCCAAGAAGGAGGTTCAACGGCTCAAGAGTAGCCAATATCACAATATAATACGCAACCATCCGAGAAGGAGGTTCGATGGCTCAAGAATAGCCAATATCATAATACAGTAACAACAAGTCGGACTAAGCCATAGTCCCCAAATCATAATCAACCTCGCACTCACAAGAGAGTACGTGTCTCGCCGCTATACAGCGTTACAAAGTGGTATACCGGGGTTTCGAACCCGCTGGTCATCACCCACATCTATTACTCACCTCAATACGGCTCGACGACTAGTTCGCGATGCCCTTGCCACGAGAATCAAGCTCTGGACGTGTAGAATCTGATCAAATATAGTAGAAACACATCAAATTAGGCCAATGGGACGACACCCAGTCAAAACAACTCAATTTACACCAAAATTCACAAAGTTCTCAAAACCCGACTTTCGGTATGCTTCTCGAAAAATTACAAAAGTCACATATTCGGAACCCTCGTCTCAATACGAGTCTAAGCATATAAAATTTACCAAAATTAGACTCCATTTGCCCCCTCAAATCAGTGATTTTCTATAATTTTAGGCATAGGGCTAAAACCCCCTTTAATCTTCCAGTTACAGAGAAATAACCAAGGATTTCAAGATAAAATGTTGTAATTAGGTCATAAAACTTACCTCCAATGAACACCCGATGATTTCCCAGTAATCTCCCGTCAATACCTTCTCTTAGAACTCAAAAATGGAGGTTATGGGTATGAGGTTCGCGAATACAATGTTCTAAAATATTAATATTTTGACTGCCAGGCGACCCTATGTGATCGCAGCCACAGGCTCGCGATCGCGATGAACAAACTCGGCCGGCTCCCAAAACTACCCTACGCGATCGTCACATGCACCACGTGATCGCACTGCTTCCAACTATATACCCTACGCGATCGCATACGACCTCACGCGATCACACTGCTTCCAATTCTAGACTTACGCGATCGCACACTTCACCTCGCGATCGCAGAACTCCAGGTTTTCCTCCTACGCGATCGCACTCTTGGCATCGCGATCGCGATGCATTACAACCACACCTTACGTGATCGTATGGCTATCTCCGAGATCGCGGAGAGCAAAATAGTTCTGCAATTATTGCAGCAGAAAACAGCAGTGCCTTGGCACAAATTGGTCCGTTTGGACCCCCGAATTCATCCCGAGGCTCCCGGGACCCCAATGAAAACCACCAACATACTCCAAAACACGATACGAACTTGTTCCAATCATAAAAACATGTCCTTAGACACAAAAATCATCGAATTATAGTGGATTCAAGCCTAGGATTTCATCTAAACTTCCAAAACTAACATTCAATCAAAAACCCGACCAAACGACGTCCGATTGACCTGAAAATTTGCAGACATATCCAAAATCACATGATGAAGCTACAAAATTGTCGGAATTCCATTCTGACCCCCGGATCAAAATCTCACCTACCGTTCGGATTTCGCCAAAATTCAACCTTAGCCAATTCAATCCTATTTCTACACCGGACCTCCAAATTCAATTCCGATCGCTCCCCTAAGTCACAAATCACCTCCCGGAACTAACCGAATCATGATAATCTGATTTCGAGCCCTCTAACTAAATAGTCAACTACAGGTTGACTTTCCACATTCAAGCTTCCTTCAAAAAGGCTATATGCCTCATTTTCAACCCAAATCACTCCCAACTCACCCGATAGATTCTAACACCGATATGAAGGCATAAAACACATAAATGCAAGGTAACAGGGTAGTAATTCCCGTAACGATGGGCCGGGTCGTCACAAAGAGGTAGGGGTAGATTTGGAATCCTATTTGGTTTACTGGTAAATATTTAAGGGGTGAAGGGTATTCTAGACAGGATAAAAGAGTAGTCTAGTAATAATCCTAGAGAGGTAGGGTTAGAAGGCTAAACGTCAAGGGTAGGAACCTTCTAGATTGGAGAAAAGGGATAATACTGCACAAATAAAGGGAAAAAGAGTCAATAAAACAAAATAACAGGGGTCTAATTACAATAAAATAAGGTACTAAGGGACAATTTCAGAAATTGAAATTTTGTCCCTTTTCAAATCTATAAATAGGCTACATTAGCCTTCATTGGGGGAGGTGTTTGAAACGTTTTAGAAGTTTTTAAAGTTTAGAAGCCTTAGCAAAAATCTGAAACACTAAAAGATTCTTCCTTCTGTTTGCAATTGCAATTGGAGTATTCTCTTCATATCAATACTTAAGATCCTCAAACGTACCATTGTTTCCTTGATTCTGAAGCAATTTCAAGTTTATATTCTTCATCTATGTAACGACCCGACCGGTCGTTTTGAGCTCCGGCGCATCATTTAATAGATTGAGGCCATGAACAACTTCATTTCAGGTATATTGACTTGTGTGTATGGTCAGAATTAAAATTTAGGAAGTTTGGAGTCAAATCTAAATGGAAATTTTCATTTTGAAAGCTTAAAGTTGAAGAAATGAACTAGGATTGGAATTTTGAGTAAATGACCTCAGAATTGGGCTCTGAAAGTTCTAGCATGCTCGTATGATTATTTTGAACTTGGGCGTATGTCCGGATTTGGTTTTTGATAACCCGTGAGTATTTCGGCGTATATGGTGGAAGTTAGTATTTCAGAAGAATTTCATAAATTTGGGTTGGAAGGCATTTTAGAGTTATAGATGTCCATTTGGATTTTTGAGTATGGGAATAGATCCGTATGGTAATTTTGGAGTTGGGAACGCGATCAAAAGTGAATTCGGATATCCGGAGGTCATTTTGAAGTAACTTGGCTAAATATAGGAATTTGAAGGTTTATGAGAAAATTCGACCAGAAGTAAAAATTTTGATATCGGGGTCGGAATGCGATTCCGAAAGTTGGTGCAAGTCGGTAATGTCGAATGTGACTTGTGTGCAAACTTTGAGTCAAATTCGGATCGATTTTGGTAGGAAATGGGACAATTAATCTCTTTAAGGAAAACTTAAGTTGTAAAAGTCAGCCCAACATTGATTTATGAGTTAGAGGCCTCGGAACTGAATTCAAATTATTTGGTTAGTTTTGGGGGATGATTTAAGACTTAGGAGCTCAATCGGAAGTAAATTTGGAGGTCCGGTGAAGACGTTAGCCTATTTTGGCGAAGTTGGAATTTTGGCGGAATTCGATCGATAGGTGATATTTTGATCCAGAAGACGGAATGGAATTTCGATAGTTGCAGTAGCTTTTTTAGGTTATTTTGGATATGTCTGCAAAATGTTTTTGTCATTCGGACATCATTTGTTTGGGTTTTTGATCGAATGTCAATTTTGAAAGTTTAAGTTTAAGTTTGAATCGAATTCTAGGATTTTGGTGATTTTTGATTTTAAGGTAGCGTTATTATGATCCGAGCAAGTTTGAATGAAGTATTAGATTGAGTTTGTATTTTTGGTTGAGGTCCCGAGGGCCTCGGGGTGATTTCGGATGCCTAACGGGCATTTTTGGTTTTGAAAAAAACTGCTGAAATGCAGCAGATTTGCAGTGCTAGTAGGTTACTTTGGGAGCTCATATCTTGTAATCTATAAGGAATCACAAAAAGTACAAAACACGAAAGTTGTAGAACTCGTGTCTAGTTTCCAGAAATCTAAAGAAACCGTAATTTGGACATCTGTACTAGAAGTTATGATCGACGGAAAATGACTGTTGGAGCAATAGGATATACAACTTGTATAGCGCAAGTGCAAGGTACAACTCGACGAAGCACGGGCAGATTCTTTATTACACGAAATTGGTTTATTTCTTTCATTTATTTCATTTGGTTTGGATGATTTTAGAGAGCTTCAAGAGGGGATTTTCATCATCAATGTGAAAGTAAGTTATCCTCACCTATGTTGAGTTAAGTATATCAATTATGTATGGAATTGGGCATGAAAATTGTAGAAAAATTGAGGATTTATGCCTAGGGATTTGAAAATAGGATTTGGTAATTTGAGGGGTCAAATAAACTCCGATTTTGATGAACTTTATATGTACGGACTCATGGCGATATGAGGATTCTGAAAATATGAGTTTCATAATTTTTTGAGAAGTGGGCCTAGGCTCGGGTTTTGGCAACTTCGTGTTTTTGGGTGTTTTTCGAATCCTTTCGATTGGGTTATGATTCATTAGCCCATTTTGATGTATTCTTATTGAGTTTGGTATGATTTGGCATCCGAGGAGGTGGATTTGCGAGGAAAGCGCAAGGCAAGCTAGGACTTCTACCGATTCGAGGTGAGTGGTGGTAGTAAATGATGTACTGAGGGTTTGAAACCCCGTATTTGCACTATACAGTGCTATGCTGAGATGAAACACGCATCATGTGATGAGCGTGGTGGTATTGTGACCGGGGATTTGGACTTGGTCCTTCCCAATCAATAGTTTACTGTGCATAATGACTGAGACTGAGCTTATATCTGTATATTTTGGCTAGTAGGCATGTTTGGGGCCTTGTGCCAATCTGTAGAGTATTAGGGAAGCCTGTAGAGCTAAGTGACCCTTATATCATGTTGGACACATACACTCAACCGTAATCATAGTTGTATAGAATATCATGAGCCAGTACTAGATGTGTACTCAGAGAGAGACTACCTGGGGTGGGATTCCCTATTCCAGCTGAGTGGGCCCGAGAGGCCACGTCTATATTGACTGAGATGGGGCCGAGGAGCCGCTGTGTGGCATTGATATACATACCGGATCGGGCTGCACGCCGCAACATTATATCTATATATTGGATCGGGCTTCACGCCACAGCGCTATATATATATATATATATATATATATAGCCAGAGCGAGAGAGGTTGCAATGTCTTGAACCTCGTCCAGTCGTTGGTTCATCTAAAAGAAGACTATTTTCTACTTATGTTATATTTACAAAATCATGCATAATTATTGTTTGAATTGCTACTGTTTAGCAACGCTAACGATATGCAACACCGGAAGCCATGAGAAAATGAACTAGCCTTTCCCCCTTACAGAACTCACGATTTCTCTTTGGATCTAGGCACTCAACTTACAATATCATCAGGTATATTTAAGTACGCATATTCCTTAAAGACGTGACTTCTCAGAATCATCACTCATTCATAATTGTTATCCGCACACAACCTCACTGATAGTCACGAAATCATGATCAGCAATCAGCTAAGAAACCTCACTACTATCCTTCCTATCATTTTGTTGCATTGCATAAGGCTACCTTTCTTCCTTTCGAGATTAATCCCTGTCTGTTTTGCATTTTTCATAAGGCTACCTTTCTGCCTTTCGAACTAAGCGTTGTCTCCATCTGCATTATTTGCATAAGCCTACCGTTCTGCCTTTTGAGACTAAACATTGTCTACATCTGCATTTTTGCATTGCATAAGGCTACCTTTTTACCTTTCGAGACTAAGCGTTGTCTCCACCCTGCATTATCTACATAAGGCTACATTTCTACCTTCCAAGACTAAGCATTGTCTCCATCTTGCATTGTCTCATAAGGATACCCTTCTTCCTTCTGAGACTAAGCATTATATCCATCTGCATAAGGCTACCTTTCTGCCTTCCAAGACTAAGTGTTGTCTCCATCTGCATTATCTGCATAAGGCTACCTTTCTGCCTTCCGAGACTAAGCATTGTCTCCATCTGCATTATCTTCATAAGGCTACCTTTCTGCCTTCCGAGACTAAGATGTCTCCATCCAGCATTATCTGCATAAGGCTACCTTTTTGCCTTCCAAGGTTAAGCTCTACCTCCACTTGTATGTCTGAAATACCACCACTTTATCTTTCTTGCATCGCTGAAATATCGCCACCTTATCTTTCTTGCATGGCCGAAATATCGCCACCTTCACTTATGTCTTGCAATCGGCTAAAATATCGCCATTTTACTTTTTACATCGGCTGAAATATCGCTTGTTTTATTCAAATTTTTGTCGGCTGAAATATCGCCATTTACATTTTTTGCATCGGCTGAAACATCGCCTTATTCATTCAAGTTTCTGTCGGCTGAAATATCGCCACTTACATATTTTGCATCGACCAAAACATCGCCTATTTTATTCAAATTTCTGTAGCCTAAAATATCCCATTTACATTTTTTGCATCGGCTGAAACATCGCTTGTTTTATTCAAATTTTTGTCGGTTGAAATATCGCCATTTATATCTTTTGCATCGATCGAAACATTGCCTATTAATTTAAATTTCTATCGGTGGAAATATCGCCATTTACATCATATACATCGGCTGAAATATCGCCATTTACGCTTTGCATCGGCTGAAATACCACCAAATCTTGCATTTTATGGGCTGAAATATTGCCAAACTGTCCGAAGGCATCATTGTTCGGAGACATCATCCTTCATAGCCCAAGAACACCATGTCATTGCCCGAGGACCCACTTTATATCTTGCACATCATCATTCAAAGGCATCATGGTTTGGAGGCACATTATCATAGCCCGGGAACATCATTTCATAGCTTGAGAATCCTTTAATTTTGCGCTTTATGGCCCAGGACATCATGGTTCGAGAACGTCATCCTAACCATCAAAAGACAGCATTCATGGTCCAACAGGAACTTGCATCACGTTTAGGTTTATGCACTATATACGCCCGTATTGCTTACTTGCAGGTACACCAACTAGCAATGGCCGTCTCAGTAGGAGCGATCCCGCTCCAGTCCCCACCGCTGATCAAGTTACAAATACCTTTTGCCCCCTAAACGTCGTGCCCGTCTCTTTCGAATCGCCATCACCATGTTCCGTCAATTGTTCCTGAAATACATATGGCCACATTCCTGTAAAACTAGGGATATGTAGGCATCTCAAAAACCAGAGCCTGGTCACATTATTTTCAAATCACCATTTTCGGTCAAAATTGGCCATCATATCTTTACCCGACAACTCTTTCATCCTTCCGGGGTAAAAAGGGGCAGCTGTTGATACCCAAATTTTCCCTAAGTATTTTTATATCCAAAATACTTCCAAAATAGCATATTTGTGCGTGTATAAGCACACCCAAGAGTTTTGGCATTTTTAATGATTTTTAAACCAATTTATTACCTATTTTAATATAACAAAATCCAAGCATTATTCCCAAAATTATCATTCTTGGTGAATAATTTATTCTATTCTCACATTTACACCAAAATATAATTAAGGTAATTTTTGCATATTTTTACAAGTTCATTTGGTATTTTTAAAGCTAAATTGCATATAATTGCAATTATAGCATATCTTGTAATTTATAGCGTGTTATGTTTATAAAATTTATCCCAGCATTTTTAAATTAATATTCATTTACCTAGTACTTTTAATTTATTTTTAAAATCTATATTACTTTTTTATAAAAATTTAAAAGGAAAAATTTGCTATTTACGATTTGGCCTCAATTGCATTTCAATTATAGCCAATTTGGCAACACCAATTAACCCAATTTCAAATTAACTTGACCCCGGACCCACTTACCCGATCCGCCCGCCTCCCCATTCAATCTAGGCCGTTGATCTAAATGATCAACGACCACATTTCACTATTTCCTTTTTAATTTACCGGCCCCACCCTAACCCTAATCATTTCTCACCAAATGCTGCCCTCGAATTCCTCTTCTCTCTCAACTCTGTTTGAAGCCCTCATAAACCCTTGCCGCCGCCTTTCAATCCTGCCCTAATCCATGGCCTCCCACGACCATTGGAGATGTGTAATGCCTCCCCCCCCCATGGCTCATAGGTGTTTGCTTTTATGGTTTCACGGCAAAATCGCGAAGGAAGTTGGTCGAGTCGCTGCCTGATTTCCATTCATGACCTTTCTCCGGTCGTCCCAGACTTTTTTTCGGCCAACCATGGCCGTTTGAGTCAGATCCTTGGCGGTTTTGGTTAGATCATTAATTTCCAAGGCCTTTCTCACCTTTCTGGGTTCTTTGAAACCCTAATCTTTGGGTTTTTTATTTTTCTTTCAGATCTGCTTTAGATCTATACTTGTCATGAATGTTTAAGTGTGTTCTCAAAAGTTCTTCAACTTTTATTGCAAAAACGACCCTTCATTAGGGTTTTCCTATAAGTTTTTCAAAAGATCTCTGATTTTTTAACATTTTTATGATTTGGCAATGATTTTCTCATGTTTATTCCTCTGTCTTTTTCATGCATGTCAAAAACCCTAATTCCTTTTCAATTTATCGGAGTTCTGAAAGTTGTTTATTTAAATGTGCACTTGTTCTTTGTTGCTGATTCTTTCTTCCTTGTTTAATTTGTTTAATTTTGAGTTCTTACCATCTTGCAAAACTTGGTTACTGTTAAAGCCCTAATTTTCTTTAGAAGTTTTCTCACTTGTTCCTACTCTGAGACCCGTTACTTGCTTCTATGTCTTTTTCAATGTCTGCTTGACTACTGTGCTTCGAATATTTTCTTACTATTGATCCAAGCTTGCCCTTACTGCCATTGTATGTTTGTGTTGCTTCTTTTTGTCAACGCGTTTAACACTCCATGCTGGTTCATTCCTTGCTATTTATATAGTAAGGTGAAAAATCATGCTCTTTTCTTGTTTGATCTTGTGACTGATTGCAAAAAAAGTTTTCTTACGAGCCCTAATATTTACTCATCTGTTTAACATGAATTGATTCACTTCCTTTATTGTGATGTTTTATCTTGCTAAATCCTTCCCCAAAATAAGCCTATTTCGTACTTAGACTCGATATTCACTTCACACTTTTACTACCCTTTTTATGACAATAATCAATCTTCCCCCAAACTAATTTTTCTTTCCTTGATTAGGCATGCTGATACCCGTTAAGCAGTGTTTCCTTAATCAAGGGGCAATCACTTGGGTTAATTGATTCTGAATGGTGATTGTTTCCATGTTTGTGTTTTAATTTTACTTATTACCTTATTTCTCTACACATTTTCAAATCTATAAATACCTACACTCTTCTCTTACAAACAGACAAGTTCTAATGAACAACTTGAGTTATATCATACTCTTACAATTAAAAAATCTCTCTCTTTTTCTGCTACTTGTGCTGTTGCTTTGTCTAGCCGGTTGAAAGCCAATGTTAGGCTGTGGAATCTTGTTTGCTCTACTTTTTCTACACTTTGTTTCTCAACTGATATGTCCTAGTTAATTTACAAGCTTCGACAATAATTTTTTTTCTTTAATTACTCCAGTTTGTCATTCCTGTCTACTTATGTTCATGTTTCTTCAGTCAACATGTGTTTCTAGCATATTGTAATATGTTCCCTTTCCCTTTTAATTTTATGTTTATCTATGTGTGTATTCTGTCAGTCGTGTGTTATTTATTTGATACCTTATGAATCCCAAACCCACATATCCCCTTTATATGCTTTAAGTTATGGTTCAGAAACATGGCAATGTCTGAATTCATTATCCATGGATATGAACTGGACCCTTTGGGCCCTAAGCTTTGTCAAATTCCCATCCATATTCCCTTATTGTGTGTGCTGAGTAACAACCTTGGACAACCAGTATTTCTAGTTATTGTTCAGGCCGTGGCTTGACCCCCAGTAGGATTTTACTACCTAAATGCTTGATCAACAGGTTTGGTCAGGGGTGTGCCAGTTTATTTTGTGGCTGGGCATGACCACCAGCCTGCCTGGGTAGACCCTACCCCTTGTATTGCACTTACACTCATTATTAGAACTTAGGTTCTGCCCCTCTTGTGTGAGCTTTGCCTTGGGACCCTTGAGCTCCCTCTGAACTTAAACACATAAGGGCTGGTCCTTCCATATTGCACAACTCAATTTTGACTAACATCTTGGGTGTATGCACTGCCTGGGGTACCTGAAATCCCTTGGATCTCTGAAACAACCTAGATGAGAGAAGGCTTGGAAATGTGGATCTCGAAAGTTGCTCAATATCATATTATTAGCCCTCAAGTCTGGGTTAGGATGCTTGTATGTAGCTGAGGATTTCTGATATATTTTTTCAATTACAGTTTATTTTTTTGGGTTGTAATAACTTGTATAAACTCGGGGACTTAGTAAAAAGGCTGTAAGGAATTTATTTTTTATGCATCAAGGGTAGATCATGCCTATAAGGGTTTGTTATGATTTGTGCAATTTCACACCTAGAAATCATGCCTATAGGGTAATTCTTAATTTCTGCAATCTCACACCTAGAGACCATGTCTGTAGGGATTTGTTATGATTACTGCAATTTCACACCTAAAAATCATTCCTATAGGGTAAATTTTAATTTTTGCAAACTCACACATAGAAACCATGCCTATAGGGTAACTTTTAATTTCTACAAATACGCATAGAAATCATGCCTATAGGATTAACTTTTAATTTCTGCAACGCCACGCATAGATATCCTGCCTATAGGATTAACTTCTTATTGTTGCATAAATTCATAAAATATGGTCTATAAACTACTGCACTTTGCACTTATAAACATCACTAGGCAAACAGTTTGTAGGTTTAATAATAAGAGCTGCATATAGATACCATATTCATAGGACCTTTGTTAACATCTAAAAAGTGTCAAAATTAGCAAACGTATAGAAAACATGCCTACAGGAAATCGTGAATCTGAATAAAGGTAATATTAACTGCTGAACTTGTAATGATCTGTTAAAATTGGTAACCCTTTTTCAGTTTGCATCTTTTTCTAAAATCAGTAGATATCATGCCTAGTTTTAACCAACACTTAGACAAAGAGATTAAATGGTCAATCAGATCAGTTTTAGTCAACTACATTCGAATAAGCATAATGTAGACTTTTCTCCTAAAAATATGCGTTGAGCCAGTCCGCTCTTCGCTTTATTTAATTAATACCAAAAATAGTACGTGTAAGACATGCTAAACTCTATGACTTTTTCTGGTTTATGGAGCTATATTTGAGCCATGTTTGCTTGTCTGTTTCCCCTTTATTTGCATTACGTGTTTTGGTTGGCACCTTAGCATTTTGTCCATTGAAAATTTCAAAAAGCCCCAAATCCTTATCCCTTTAGGATTAGCTGTCCATTTTCCTCTGGGACTGATAGGAACGGGATGGGTAATAGTATGCAATAAATAACAATAATATTCCACGCTTCAATACCTTAACGGGGTGGGAAGGGCAGACATGGAGATGATGATCACACGAAGTGATGACCCGACCTGTCGTCTTACATGCTACTGCTCTATTTCCCCCTTATTGTTTTGCTTCATGTTTCAATATCAGCATTAGAGTCGATCGAGTGTAATTGAATTGGTTTTGTTTGGAAATAAGGCACATAGCCTCTTAGAAGGAAGCTTATTTTAGAAAAGTCAACCGGAAGTTGACTATGTGGTTAGAGGGCTCAGATGTGAATTCTAGTGGGTCGGGTAGCTTCAGGGGATGATTTGTGACTTAGGAGAGTGATCAGAATTGAATTTGGAGGTCCGGTGTAGAAATAGGCTTGAATTGGCGAAGTTGGAATTTCGGCAAATTCCGGTTGATTGGTGAGATTTTGATCCGAAGGTCAGAATGGAATTTCAAAAGTTTTAGTAGCTTCATTAGGTAATTTTGGATATGTCTATAAATTTTCAGGTCATTCAAACGTACTTTGGTTGGGTTTTTGATCAAATATGAGTTTCGGAAGTTTTAAGAAAACTTAGGCTTGAATCTGTGGTAATTTGATGATTTTTGTGTTGTTGTGTGTGGTTTTATGATTGGAACAAGTTTGTATGGTGTTAGAGTAGGTTGGTATTTATGGTTGAGGTCCCGAGGGCCTCAAGATGGATTCGGGTGGTAAAACGGACTAATTCCATGTTTGAAGATAGCAGATTTATAGAAAATATTGCAGAAGAAATTTCAAAGGATGCGAACGTGTAGACTTAGCTAGAGTGGGCCTGTAATTTGGCTATCGTGTTCAC
>JASVEL010013282.1:0-69678 GCA_032618575.1 Nicotiana noctiflora
GATCTATAACTTTTGAATTGCATGTATGATAATATGCTGCACCCAGTTATCAAACTGGGGCAGAAAATTTTCTTTGTTTTGGATGTTGTAAGCAGGAGCCCAACTGAAAATAAGGGAATATCTTTTCAAAGTTGTAAGCAGGCGCCCACCTGGAGAACAAAGGAATATCTTTTCAAAAATTGTAAGCAGGCGCCCACCTGAAGAATAAAGGAATATCTTTTCAAAGTTGTAAAGAGGCGCCCACCTAGAGAGCAAGAGAATATCTTATCAAAAGTTGTAAGCAGGAGCCAACCTGAAGAATGAGGGAATATATTTTTCAAATGTTGTAAGCAGGCACCCACCTGAAGAACAAGATAACACATTTCAAGCACAACAAGCAGGCATCCACCTGAAAAAACAAGGGAAGTATAGCACAACTTTTTATCGCAAGTTAACATTCGATAATATGCTGCACCCAGTTTTCAAACTGGGACAGAAAATTTTCTTTATTTTGGATGTTGTAAGCAGCCGCCCACCTAAAGAATAAGGGAATATCTTTTCAAAGTTGTAAGCAGGCGCCCACCTGAAGAACAAGGTAATATCTTTTCAAAAGTTGTAAGTAGGTACCCACCTGAAGAATAAGGGAATACTTTTTCAAAGCAAATCGTAAGCATGCGTCCACCTGGAAAACGAGGAAAGCACCATTTGGAAATTTAGCTTTAAATTTTAATCTTTGATAACATGATATACCCCAGGCACCATACTCGGGCAGAAAATTTTCTTTGTTTTTCAATTGTATAAGCAGGCGTCCACTGAAGAACAAGGGAATACATTTCAAATGCAGTAAGTAGGAGCCCACTTGAAGAACAAGTAAATATGTTTTTCAAGCAAGTTGTAAGCAGGTGCCCACCTGAAATAAGGGTATAGTTTTCAAAGTAAATTGTAAGCAGGAGCCCACCTAAAGAGCAAGGGAATACTTTTTCAAAGCAATCGCAAGAAGGAGCCCACCTGAAGAATAAGGGAATATTTTTAAAGCAATCATAAGCAGGAGTCCACCTGAAGAATGGACACAGTCAAAAGTTATATGGAAAGAATGCAAGATGCGAGATCAAGGCAATTCAAGAACACAAGATAGCACACATTAGATAGGATTTTGTTAAACATAAGGCATAAACTAGGAAAACTTCTTTTATCTTTACAATGGTGTAATAAGGGGATCAGCAAGCAGTAACAACAAGAAACAACATGATATCACAGCTCCGGGTAGTCCCAGCTACAAGACAGTCTTGAACTACACTAACCTGATTCCTATTTAGCCTAGGATATGTAGCCAATCTTTGAAGCACGATGCGGTCAAACATTCCAAAAATGCTTCACACGGAATATGCGAATGGGCAAGAATCCCTCATTACTTCTTACTTGTGTTTGCACTGAAACTCTGCGTGTTCCCGAGCAAAGAGGGGCAGCTGCGAGCACGTGATTTTTGCCCTAAGCAAACTATTCTCAAAATCTAAACAAAATGAATTTTAAAATTTTGTCTAATATTTTGTGGCATTTTTGTGCTAATTAGTTACATACTAATTCATAAAATATATACAAAATATGCAGGAGTATTAAGATTTTTATTTTTACAATTTTGTGTTAATACATTTTAGAACAAATTAAAAAAATCAAAATAGCATTTTATTATTTTTAATTGAAAAATACCATAAAATAGAAATTAATTACTTTTAAAATTAGCAAAAATCAGGAAAAAAATAGATACAAGAAAGATATACAAAAAGAAGTAAATAAAATACAAAAGGAAAATACAAAAAATATATAAAAGAAATAAAATACACAATAAAAGAAGAAACACTAAATAAAAATGTACATATACATTGGGATAATAATAAGTGGCCCAAAAAATTAAATATACAATACAACTGACCCAGGACCAAATATATTACCCATCTGCCTGCCTATTAAACCAAACGACACCGTTTAAAAGCACTCAATCTGGGCTGTTAAAATCCTTAATCAAACGGCAAGATATACAGAACATTTTATAAGTCAAACGACGATGTTTAAGATGTCAGATCTTCACCGTTCATCTATTTGATCTAACGGATAGAATTGAACTATTACTAATCGTATGTGTAATAACAAATCTCAGCTGTTAAGTATTTCTAATCTAACGGTTCCTAGTGACCATAAGTTTTTACATACAAAAAAATATATTACACCCCCATTTCATATCAGTCTTTACAAACCAAAACCCTAGCCACCTCTTCTTCCCCCCTTCTCCTCTCACCAAACCCCGCCGGAACCCTACCGGCAGGAAACACAACCAATGACGATGAATCCACCATTAACACCACAGTAAGGTCTAGACCTCCTCTTTCACCCCCATAACCAGTTTCCTTTCGAAACCAACCAGAACTCCTCGAATATTCATCCAAGTGTCGTCAGAACCCTACTCCGGCGAACACGAGGTTTGATTCTGCTTCCACCCTTAACACCGTAGGACCGCCTAGATCTCCCCTTTCCACGCCTCTAAGTATTTTTCTTTGAACATGCCTAGATTTCTTCAAATATCGATTTGAGTGTCGCTGAAACCCCACTACGGCGAACACCACTACTTCAAAACCATCCCATAACATCCCTTAAACACCTCAGCCCTTATTCTAAGAGTCTTTAATCGTGGAAATCATTGAAAGAAGACTCGAAGGTCTGCCTGAAGTTAAAGATCCAAGAAAACTATATCCAACGTTTCAAAAGCCTGGAAAATCAAGAAAAAATGAATAAAGAAAAGAACAGAAAAAAAGAAAGAAAAGAAAATAAGAAAAAAGCCAAGTTTTTCTCTTTTACTTCTGTCATTTGCATGTTAGCTTTGCGTTATTAATTATTTTTGATAAATATGATGTAACTTTAGGGCTTTGATTTTTATTCAAATAAGCACATTGTTACACTTAGTTTTTAGGGTTTTGATTACTTAAAAAACCCTGATTAGTAACTAAGATTTTCTGTTAATTGGATTTTTTATTATTTGAGTGGTTTTCTGAATCTCAATAATTATTACCTAGTTCTGATTTGGTTGTTAACTGACAATTAATTGATTAATCCTAGTAATTAGTTAAGGTTTTTCTATTCTGATTTCTAGAATAATTTTGGGTATTTGATCATAATTAGGGTTAAAGGGCAGTATGGGTAAAATGGTAATTAAAATTGGGAAGCAGGGCTAATTTGGGGAATGGCAATTGTCTCAGTGTAATAATCTTAAAGAGTGTCACGACCCCAAACCCAGCCGTGATGGCGCCCAGCACACTGATAGGCCAGCCCGACCAATCAACAACAATTTCGGAGCTATGAGCTCACTTTATCCAATTTAGACATAACTATTATAAGCCAACATTTATGGAAATATCAAACCAGGGAACCAAGTCCCAAAACAATACAACTCCCCAAAGACCGAGGGGTCAAGAGTCATGAGCCTCTACAAATAGCATAAGTGTGATAGTGTTTTTACATGATACCAAGTGCGGAAAAAAATAGAAAATACGAAATCAAAAGACAGCCACCGAATCAGGACTGCTGAGAGGTACCTGGATCTGCACATAAGGTGCAGAGAGTAAAATGAGTACTGCCAGACTCAGTGGTAATAAACAGGGGTAAGACATCGTAGATAAGAAATCCACAATAAAGCACTATGTAAAGCTGTAACCAATACCCTGTAACAGTTCAATATCAACAGTAAAGTACCAACAAGTATAAACAACATAGTATAACAGCAAGCAGATGTAGCTAAATGTAATGTAATGCAATGCATGAAATAACCGCTACGGCGCGTAGCCCGATCCAATTTGGGCACCCGTGCTCACTGTGGGGGTTTAGACTCCGGAGGGGCTCCTACAACCCAAGCACAATATCATGAATATACTTTGCGGCACGCAGCCCGATCCACCACCATTCAGCTAATATACAAATGCAGCCTCGCAGGCCCAAAAGTAGTTTTGAAAACTCTTTTATCATTTTGCAGTTGAAAACAGTAAATGTCAAGTTCCAGAGATTTGGAAATAGCATGATAACAGTAATAGCTATGGACTGGTAGTAAAACTAGCATGTCAATATCACAGAACAATGATAACGATCCTCGCAGGATCCCAATAACTGACTCACAGCCCATAAATGTACTCAACCATCCAAGAAGGAGGGCAGGTTCAATGGCTCAAGAGTAGCCAATATCACAATATAATACGCAACCATCCGAGAAGGAGGTTCAACGGCTCAAGAATAGCCAATATCATAATACAGTAACAACAGGTCGGACTAAGCCATAGTCCCCAAATCACAATCGACCTCGCACTCACAAGAGAGTACGTGACTCGCCGCTATATAGCATCACAAAGTGGTATACCGGGGTTTTGAACCCGCTGATCATCACCCACATCTATTACTCACCTCAATATGGCTTGACGACTAGTCCACGATGCCCTTACCACGAGAATCAAGCCCCGTACGCATAGAATCTGATCAAATATAGTAAAAACTCATCAAATGAGGCCAATGGGACTACACCCAGTCAAAACAACTCAATTTACACCAAAATTTACAAAGTTGTCAAAACCCGACTTTCGGTACACTTCTCGAAAAATTACGAGAGTCACATATTCGGATCCCTCGTCTCAATATGAGTCTAAGCATATATAATTTACTAAAATCGGACTCCATTTGCCCCCTCAAATCAGTGATTTTCTATAATTTTAGGCCTAGGGCTAAAACCCCCATTTAATCTTCCATTTACAAAGAAATAACCAAGTATTTCATGATAAAATGCTGTAATTAGGTCATAAAACTTACCTCCGACGAACACCCGATGATTTCCCAGCAATCTCCCGTCAATACCTTCTCTTAGAACTCAAAAATGGAGGTCATGGGTATGAGGTTTGCGAATACACTGTTCTGAAATATTAATATTTTGACTGCTAGGCGACCCTATGCGATCGCAGCCACAGGCTCGCGATCGCGATGAACAAACTCGGCCGATTCCCAAAACTACCCTACGCGATCGCGACATGCACCACGCGATCGCAATGCTTCCAACCATATACCCTACGCGATCGCATACGACCTCACGCGATCGCACTGCTTCCAATTCCAGACTTACGCGATCGCACACTTCACCTCGCGATCGCAGAGCTCCAGGTTTTCATTCTACGCGATCGCACTCTTGGCATCGCGATTGCGATGCAATACAACCACACCATACGCGATCGCATGGCTATCTCCGCGATCGCGGAGAGCAAAATAGTTCTGCAATTATTGTAGCAGAAAACAGCAGTGCCTTTGGCACAAATTGGTCCGTTTGGACCCCCGAATTCATCCCGAGGCTCCCGGGACCCCAACGAAAACCACCAACATACTCCAAAACACGATACGAACTTGTTCCAATCATAAAAACACGTCCTTAAACACAGAAATGATCGAATTATAGCAGATTCAAGCCTATGATTTCATCTAAACTTGAGAAACTAACATTCAATCTAAAACCCGACCAAACGACATCCGATTGACCTGAAAATTTGCAGACATATCCAAAATCATATGTCGAAGCTACATAAATTGTCGGAATTCCATTCCGACCCCTGGATCAAAATCTCACCTACTGTTCGGATTTTGCCAAAATTCAACCTTAGCCAATTCAAGTCTATTTCTACACCGGACCTCGAAATTAAATTCCAATCGCTCCCCTAAGTCACAAATCACCTCCCGGAACTAACCGAATCATCAGAATCCGATTCCGAGCCCTCTAACTAAATAGTCAACTCCAGGTTGACTTTCCACATTCAAACTTCCTTTAAAAAGGCTATATGCCTCATTTTCAATCCAAATCACTCCCAACTCACCCGATAGACTCTAACACCGATATGAAGGCATAAAACACATAAATGCAAGGTAACGGGGTAGTAATTCCCGTGACGAAGGGCCGGGTCATCACATTCTCCCCCTCTTAAGCAAACGCTCGTCCTTGAGCAGGTCAATAAACATACCTGAAGTCTCAAACAAGTGAGGATATCTGCTCTGCATCTCTCGCTCGATCTCCCAAGTGGCCTCCTCCACGGGTCGACCTCTCTATCGAACCTTGACTGATGCAATGTCCTTGGACCTCAATCTTCTCACCTGATGACCCAAAATAGCTATAGGATCCACATCATAGTCAAGTCATCATCAAGCTAAATAGTGCTAAAGTCCAACACATGCGATAGGTCGCCAACATACTTCCGGAGTATGGACACGTGAAACACTTGATGAAGTCCTGATAAACTGGGTGGCAAAGCAAGAATAAACGCCACCTCTCCAATCCTCATGGGATCTCAAAAGGACTAATAAATCTCGGACTGAGCTTCCCTTTCTTCCCAATTCTCATGACACCCTTCATTTGCGAAACCTTCAGCAAGACTTTCTCACCCACAGAATAAGACACCTCTCGAACCTTCCAGTCCGCATAACTCTTCTGGCACGACTGAGCTGTACGAAGGCTCTCCTGGATAACCTTCACCCTATCCAAAGCATCCTGGACTAACTCTGTCCCCAATAACCTTGCCTCACCGAGCTCAAACTAACCAACTGGGGATCTACATCGTCTCCCATATAAAGCCTCATACGGTGCCATCTGAATACTGGATTGGTAGCTGTTATTATAGGAAAACTCTACGAGCGGCAAGTAATCAACCCAAGAACAACCAAAGTCAATAACACAAGCTCTCAACATATCCTCCAAAATCTGAATAGTACGCTCGGACTGTTCGTCCGTCTGAGGATGAAATGCTGTACTCAACTCAACCTGGGAGCCCAACTCTCGCTGAAATGTCTTCCAGAACTGTGAAGTAAGCTGTGTACCTCTATCTGATATAATAGAAACTGGGACTCCATGCAATCTAACGATCTTCCGAATGAATGTCTCAGCCAACCGCTCCGAGGAGTACGTAGTACACATAGGAATGAAGTGAGATGACTTGGTCAGCCTATCCACAATCACCCATACAGAATCAAACTTCCTTGCTGTCCGAGGGAGTCCGGTAACAAAGTCCATAGTGATCCTCTCCCACTTCCACTCAGGAATATCAATGCGCTGAAATACACCACCGGGCCTCTGATGCTCGTACTTAACCTGCTGACAGTTGAGGCACCGTGCTACATGTCTGGCAATGTCTATCTTCATCTTTCTCCACCAATAGTGTTGTTTCAAGTCTTGGTACATCTTCGCGGCTCCTGGATGGATAGAATACCGTGAGCTATAGGCCTCATCCAGAATCAACTCTTGAAGGCCATCAACATTGGGCACACATATCCGGCCCTGCATCCTCAATACTTCGTCACTATCAATGGTGACATCTCTAGCATCATCATGCTGAACTCTGTACCTAAGGACAGTCAAATGTGGATCATCATACTAGTGTTCACGAATACGATCATATAGAGAAGACCGAGATACAACATAAGCCAACACCCTGCTGGCTCTGAAATGTCCTCCAGAACTGTGAAGTAAACTGTGTACCTCTGTCTGATATAATAGAAACTGGGACTCCATGCAATCTAACGATCTTCCGAATGAATATCTCAGCCAACCGCTCCGAGGAGTACGTAGTACACATCGGAATGAAGTAAGATGACTTGGTCAGCCTATCCACAATCACCCATACAGAATCAAACCTCCTCGCTGTCCGAGGGAGTCCAGTAACAAAGTCCATAATGATCCTCTCCCACTTCCACTCGGGAATATCAATGCGCTGAAATACACCACCGGGCCTCTGATGCTCGTACTTAACCTGCTGACAGTTGAGGCACCGTGCTACATGTCTGACAATGTCCATCTTCATCTTTCTCCACCAATAGTGTTGTTTCTAAGTCTTGGTACATCTTCGCGGCTCCTGGATGGATGGAATACTGCGAGCTATGGGCCTCATCCAGAATCAACTCTCGAAGGCCATCAACATTGGGCACACATATCCGGCCATGCATCCTCAATACTTCGTCACTATCAATGGTGACATCTCTAGCATCATCATGCTGAACTCTATCCCTAAGGACAGTCAAATGTGGATCATCATACTAGTGCTCACGAATACGATCATATAGAGAAGACCGAGATACAACATAAGCCAACACCCTGCTGGGCTCTGAAATGTCTAACCTCACTAGCCGATTGGCTAACACCTGAACATCATACGAAAATGATCTCTCCTCATCTGGAATATATGCCAAGCTCCCCATACTGACCGCCTTCCGGTTCAAAGCATCGGCCACCACATTGGCCTTTCCCGAATGATATAGAATAGTAATGTCATAATCCTTGAGCAACTCAAGCCATCTTCGCTGTCTCAAATTAAGATCCTTCTGTTTGAACAAGTGCTGGAGACTACGATGGTCGGTATATACCTCACAGGACACGCCGTACAAATAGTGCCTCCAATCTTCAAGGCATGAACTATGGCAGCTAGCTCCAAATCATGAACATGATAATTCTTCTCATGTGGCTTCAACTGCCGAGAAGCATAAGCAATCACCTTACCTTCCTGCATCAATACACAACTTATCCCCACTCTCGAGGCATCACAATATACGGTATATGAACCTGAAGCTGATGGCAACACTAACACTAGAGCTGTGGTCAAAGCTGTCTTGAGCTTCTGAAAGCTCTCCTCGCACTCATCCGACCACACGAATGGTGCACCCTTCTAAGTCAATTTAGTCAAAGAAAAAGCAATGAATAAAAATCCCTAAACAAACCGGCGATAATATCCCACCAAGCCAAGAAAGCTCCGGATCTCTGTAGCTGAAGACGGTCTAGGCCAACTCTGCACCGCCTCTATCTTCTTCGGATCAACCTGAATACCATCACGAGACACCACATGTCCTAGAAATGCTACTGACTCGAGCCAAAACTCGCACTTGGAGAATTTAGCATACAGCTTCTCCTCCCTCAATCTCTGCAACACAATACTCAAATGCTGAGCATGCTCCTCCTGACTACGGGAGTAGACTAGAATGTCATCAATGAATACAATCACAAATGAATCCAAATAGGGTCTGAACACACTGTTCATCATATGCATAAATGCTGCTGGGGCATTGGTCAGCCCAAAAGACATCACAAGGAACTCATAGTGGCCATATCTGGTCCTGAATGTAGTCTTCATAATATCAGAGTCCCTGATCTTCAGCTGATGATAGCCTGAACGAAAACATTCTTAGAAAACACTCTCGCACCCTGTAACTGATCAAACAAATCATCAATGCGCGGTAGAGGGTACTTGTTCTTCACTGTTACCTTGTTTAATTGTCTATAATCAAGAGACATTCGCATGGAACAATCTTTCTTTTTAACAAATAACACTGGTGCACCCCACGGGGACACACAAGGGCGAATGAAACCCTTATCCAGAAGCTCATGAAGCTGCTATTTCAATTCTTTCAACTTAGCTGGTGCCATCTGATAAGAAGAAATGGAAATGGGCTGAGTGCCAGGCACCAAGTCAATGAAAAAATCAATATCCCTGTCCGGCGGCATGCCCGGCAGGTCTGAGGGGAATACATCCGGAAAATCCCTCACAACAGGTACAAAATCAATGCTAGGAGACTCTTCTCCCACATCTCTCACAAATGCTAAGTACGACAAACACCCATTTTCAACCATTTTCTGAGCCTTTAAGAATGAAATGACACGGCTAGGGACGAAATTAGTCGAACCCCGCCACTCGATCTGAGAAATACTGGGAATAGCCAACGTAACTATCTTAGTATGACAGTCCAATATAGCATGGTACGGAGAAAACTAGTCCATACCCAATATCACATCAAAGTCCACCATCCCCAACAATAACAGATCCGCCTGGGTCTCCAGACCCCCAATAGAAATAACACAGGATCTATAGACATGATCCACAACAATCGTATCACCCATGGGGGTGGATACATAAACAGGTAAATTAAGACTACCACGAGTCATACCCAAATGATGTGCGAAATAAGAGGACACGTATGAATATGTGGACCCTGGATCAAATAGAACAGAGGCATCTCTGTGACAGACAGAAATGATACATGTAATCACTGCATCGGAGGAAACTACATCACGCCTGTCATGGAGTGCATAGAATTGTGCATGACCTCCACTGGATCTCTCCTCGCCTCTAGGGCGACCACGAGAAGACTGACCTCCACCTCTACTAGCCTAAGATGGTGCTGAAGAGGAGGGCTGATCCCTCTGCTGAGCCCTATCCCTATGGAGTCGAGGGTACTGCCTCCTTATGTGGCCAAACTCACCATACTCATAACAGGCACCTGGTGCTGGAGAAGGGGACTGAAGGGAACCCCTCACCGCAGAAGAACCCTGGGCTGGAGAAGTAGGTGCTGCACTCTAGGCTGGGAGGGTGCTAAGTGAAGACTGACCCTACTGAAATCCCTGTCGACCATGACCAGAATAACCTCCACTCTGCTCAGGGAGGCCTAAATGAGAAGGTCTAGATGAGCAACCTCTGACCTGCTGAAAATGCCCTCTAGATGGAGCACCACTAAAGCTACCAGAACTACGAGGCCTCTTGGCCTCCTGCTCCTCCCTCTCTCGGCGACGATCTGCCTCAATGGAGTGTGCCATATCCAGAACCTGCTCAAATGATGACGATAGAACTCTCTCTTTGGTCATAAGAATGCGGATGGAGTAGTTGAGGCCATCAATGAACCTTCTGATCCTCTCCCTATCAGTAGGGATCATCCATGTGGCATGCCTAGCCAACCGTGTGAATCTAAGCTCGTACTGGGTCACTGACATGTCGCCCTGAACCAACCACTCAAACTGGCGATGAAGCTCCTCGTGACTGGACTGAGGTACATACTTTTCTAGGAAGAGAGTAGAAAACTACTGCCAGGTGAGAGGTGCTACTCCTGCAGGCCTACTCCTCTCAAACTCCTCCCACCAATCAAATGCGGGACCGGCAAACTGAAAAGTAATGAATGAAACTCCGTTGGACTCAAGAATACCAGCTGTACGTAGCATCCTCTCACACTTATCTAAGAAACCCTAGGCATCCTCGCCCTCAACGCCACTGAAATGGGGTGGCTGGAGTCTACCAAATCTCTCTAGACGACGCTGCTCATCATCGAGCATAGCCTGAACTATATGCTCTGGAGTTGGTGCAGCTGGAGGAATAACTGGTGCAACTACCTGAGCGGGGACCGCCTCTAGCGTCTGAAGTCCCTGAACAACCTGCTCGAGTGTGCGAGCTGCAGGGGTCTACTGACCATCCCCTGTCCGAGATGTTACTGCAGTAGCGGTAGCTGATACTACTTGAGCCAAACCGGAACACACCGATAATATCTAGGCAAGAGTCTCCTGAAGACCAGAAATAGCAATAGATACACTCTGGGCCTGAACTGGGGCTGCTGGAGAATCAACCACTGGGGGCTGCGCCTGAACAGGTGCAACAGGCGAGTCAGCTTGCACTGCCTCAGCTGCCCTACCTCTACCTCTAGCACGACCGCGTCCACGGCCTCTGGCAGGTGGCAATGGAGGTCGTCCGCCTCGTCCTGATGCTTGAGTTCTTGCCATCTGCGAGACAATAGAATATAGAAGTTCAGTTCTCAGAACAACAAGATCGCACGATAGAGTTCAAGAACTGTGAAGTGTTTCCTAAAGGTTCGCAGCCTCTCGAGGATAATTACAGGCGTCCCCGTACCGATCCACAAGACTCTACTAACCGGCTCAAGACTCATGAGGCCTAGTAAACCTAGGCTTTGATACCAACTTGTCACGACCCCAAACCCGGTCGTGATGGCGCCCAGCACACTGCTAGGCCAACCCAACCAATCAACAACAATTTCGGAGCTATGAGCTCACTTTATCCAATATAGACATAACAATTATATGCCAACATTTATGGAAATATCAAACCAGGGAATCAAGTCCCAAAACAGTACAACTCCCCAAAGGCCGAGGGGTCAAGGGTCATGAGCCTCTACAGATAGCATAAGTGTGATAGTGTTTTACATGATACCAAGTGCGGAAAGAAATAGAAAATACGAGATCAAAAGACAGTAGGAAGGAATATCGGGTCCTGCGGACTCTGCAGCTACCTCGATTATCCACAAAAATCGCCTCGAACAGCTACCGGATCAGGACTGTTGAGAGGTACCTAGATCTGCACACAAGGTGCAGGGAGTAAAATGAGTACTGCCAGACTCAGTGGTAATAAACAGGGGTAAGACACCGTAGATAAGAAATCCACAATAAAGCACTATGTAAGGCTGTAACCAATACCCTGTAACAGTTCAATATCAACAGTAAAGTACCAACAAGTATAAACAACATAGTATAACAGCAAGCAGATGTAGCTAAATGTAATGCAATGCATGAAATGACCGCTACGGCACGTAGCCCGATCCAATTTGGGTACCCGTGCTCACTGTGGGGGTTCAGACTCTGGAAGGGCTCCTAAAGCTCAAGCACAATATAATGAATATACGCTGCGGCGCGCAGCCCCATCCACTACCAGTCAGCTAATATGCAAATGCAGCCTCGCATGCTCAAAAGTAGTTCTGAAAACTCTTTTATCATTTTTCAGTTGAAAACAGTAAATGTCAAGTTCTAGAGATTTGGAAATAGCATGATAATAGTAATAGCTACGGACTGGTAGTAAAACTAGCATGTCAATATCACAGAACAATGATAACGATCCTCGCAGGATCCCAATAACTGGCTCACAGCCCATAAATGTACTCAACCATCCAAGAAGGAGGTTCAACGGCTCAAGAGTAGCCAATATCACAATATAATACGCAACCATCCGAGAAGGAGGTTCGATGGCTCAAGAATAGCCAATATCATAATACAGTAACAACAAGTCGGACTAAGCCATAGTCCCCAAATCATAATCAACCTCGCACTCACAAGAGAGTACGTGTCTCGCCGCTATACAGCGTTACAAAGTGGTATACTGGGGTTTCGAACCTGCTGGTCATCACCCACATCTATTACTCACCTCAATACAACTCGATGACTAGTCCGCGATGCCCTTGCCACGAGAATCAAGCTCCGCACGCGTAGAATCTGATCAAATATAGTAGAAACACATCAAATTAGGCCAATGGGACGACACCCAGTCAAAACAACTCAATTTACACCAAAATTCACAAAGTTCTCAAAACCCGACTTTCGGTATGCTTCTCGAAAAATTACAAAAGTCACATATTCGGAACCCTCGTCTCAATACGAGTCTAAGCATATAAAATTTACCAAAATTAGACTCCATTTGCCCCCTCAAATCAGTGATTTTCTATAATTTTAGGCATAGGGCTAAAACCCCCTTTAATCTTCCAGTTACAGAGAAATAACCAAGGATTTCAAGATAAAATGTTGTAATTAGGTCATAAAACTTACCTCCAATGAACACCCGATGATTTCCCAGTAATCTCCCGTCAATACCTTCTCTTAGAACTCAAAAATGGAGGTTATGGGTATGAGGTTCGCGAATACAATGTTCTAAAATATTAATATTTTGACTGCCAGGCGACCCTATGTGATCGCAGCCACAGGCTCGCGATCGCGATGAACAAACTCGGCCGGCTCCCAAAACTACCCTACGCGATCGTCACATGCACCACGTGATCGCACTGCTTCCAACTATATACCCTACGCGATCGCATACGACCTCACGCGATCACACTGCTTCCAATTCTAGACTTACGCGATCGCACACTTCACCTCGCGATCGCAGAACTCCAGGTTTTCCTCCTACGCGATCGCACTCTTGGCATCGCGATCGCGATGCATTACAACCACACCTTACGTGATCGTATGGCTATCTCCGAGATCGCGGAGAGCAAAATAGTTCTGCAATTATTGCAGCAGAAAACAGCAGTGCCTTGGCACAAATTGGTCCGTTTGGACCCCCGAATTCATCCCGAGGCTCCCGGGACCCCAATGAAAACCACCAACATACTCCAAAACACGATACGAACTTGTTCCAATCATAAAAACATGTCCTTAGACACAAAAATCATCGAATTATAGTGGATTCAAGCCTAGGATTTCATCTAAACTTCCAAAACTAACATTCAATCAAAAACCCGACCAAACGACGTCCGATTGACCTGAAAATTTGCAGACATATCCAAAATCACATGATGAAGCTACAAAATTGTCGGAATTCCATTCTGACCCCCGGATCAAAATCTCACCTACCGTTCGGATTTCGCCAAAATTCAACCTTAGCCAATTCAATCCTATTTCTACACCGGACCTCCAAATTCAATTCCGATCGCTCCCCTAAGTCACAAATCACCTCCCGGAACTAACCGAATCATGATAATCTGATTTCGAGCCCTCTAACTAAATAGTCAACTACAGGTTGACTTTCCACATTCAAGCTTCCTTCAAAAAGGCTATATGCCTCATTTTCAACCCAAATCACTCCCAACTCACCCGATAGATTCTAACACCGATATGAAGGCATAAAACACATAAATGCAAGGTAACAGGGTAGTAATTCCCGTAACGATGGGCCGGGTCGTCACAAAGAGGTAGGGGTAGATTTGGAATCCTATTTGGTTTACTGGTAAATATTTAAGGGGTGAAGGGTATTCTAGACAGGATAAAAGAGTAGTCTAGTAATAATCCTAGAGAGGTAGGGTTAGAAGGCTAAACGTCAAGGGTAGGAACCTTCTAGATTGGAGAAAAGGGATAATACTGCACAAATAAAGGGAAAAAGAGTCAATAAAACAAAATAACAGGGGTCTAATTACAATAAAATAAGGTACTAAGGGACAATTTCAGAAATTGAAATTTTGTCCCTTTTCAAATCTATAAATAGGCTACATTAGCCTTCATTGGGGGAGGTGTTTGAAACGTTTTAGAAGTTTTTAAAGTTTAGAAGCCTTAGCAAAAATCTGAAACACTAAAAGATTCTTCCTTCTGTTTGCAATTGCAATTGGAGTATTCTCTTCATATCAATACTTAAGATCCTCAAACGTACCATTGTTTCCTTGATTCTGAAGCAATTTCAAGTTTATATTCTTCATCTATGTAACGACCCGACCGGTCGTTTTGAGCTCCGGCGCATCATTTAATAGATTGAGGCCATGAACAACTTCATTTCAGGTATATTGACTTGTGTGTATGGTCAGAATTAAAATTTAGGAAGTTTGGAGTCAAATCTAAATGGAAATTTTCATTTTGAAAGCTTAAAGTTGAAGAAATGAACTAGGATTGGAATTTTGAGTAAATGACCTCAGAATTGGGCTCTGAAAGTTCTAGCATGCTCGTATGATTATTTTGAACTTGGGCGTATGTCCGGATTTGGTTTTTGATAACCCGTGAGTATTTCGGCGTATATGGTGGAAGTTAGTATTTCAGAAGAATTTCATAAATTTGGGTTGGAAGGCATTTTAGAGTTATAGATGTCCATTTGGATTTTTGAGTATGGGAATAGATCCGTATGGTAATTTTGGAGTTGGGAACGCGATCAAAAGTGAATTCGGATATCCGGAGGTCATTTTGAAGTAACTTGGCTAAATATAGGAATTTGAAGGTTTATGAGAAAATTCGACCAGAAGTAAAAATTTTGATATCGGGGTCGGAATGCGATTCCGAAAGTTGGTGCAAGTCGGTAATGTCGAATGTGACTTGTGTGCAAACTTTGAGTCAAATTCGGATCGATTTTGGTAGGAAATGGGACAATTAATCTCTTTAAGGAAAACTTAAGTTGTAAAAGTCAGCCCAACATTGATTTATGAGTTAGAGGCCTCGGAACTGAATTCAAATTATTTGGTTAGTTTTGGGGGATGATTTAAGACTTAGGAGCTCAATCGGAAGTAAATTTGGAGGTCCGGTGAAGACGTTAGCCTATTTTGGCGAAGTTGGAATTTTGGCGGAATTCGATCGATAGGTGATATTTTGATCCAGAAGACGGAATGGAATTTCGATAGTTGCAGTAGCTTTTTTAGGTTATTTTGGATATGTCTGCAAAATGTTTTTGTCATTCGGACATCATTTGTTTGGGTTTTTGATCGAATGTCAATTTTGAAAGTTTAAGTTTAAGTTTGAATCGAATTCTAGGATTTTGGTGATTTTTGATTTTAAGGTAGCGTTATTATGATCCGAGCAAGTTTGAATGAAGTATTAGATTGAGTTTGTATTTTTGGTTGAGGTCCCGAGGGCCTCGGGGTGATTTCGGATGCCTAACGGGCATTTTTGGTTTTGAAAAAAACTGCTGAAATGCAGCAGATTTGCAGTGCTAGTAGGTTACTTTGGGAGCTCATATCTTGTAATCTATAAGGAATCACAAAAAGTACAAAACACGAAAGTTGTAGAACTCGTGTCTAGTTTCCAGAAATCTAAAGAAACCGTAATTTGGACATCTGTACTAGAAGTTATGATCGACGGAAAATGACTGTTGGAGCAATAGGATATACAACTTGTATAGCGCAAGTGCAAGGTACAACTCGACGAAGCACGGGCAGATTCTTTATTACACGAAATTGGTTTATTTCTTTCATTTATTTCATTTGGTTTGGATGATTTTAGAGAGCTTCAAGAGGGGATTTTCATCATCAATGTGAAAGTAAGTTATCCTCACCTATGTTGAGTTAAGTATATCAATTATGTATGGAATTGGGCATGAAAATTGTAGAAAAATTGAGGATTTATGCCTAGGGATTTGAAAATAGGATTTGGTAATTTGAGGGGTCAAATAAACTCCGATTTTGATGAACTTTATATGTACGGACTCATGGCGATATGAGGATTCTGAAAATATGAGTTTCATAATTTTTTGAGAAGTGGGCCTAGGCTCGGGTTTTGGCAACTTCGTGTTTTTGGGTGTTTTTCGAATCCTTTCGATTGGGTTATGATTCATTAGCCCATTTTGATGTATTCTTATTGAGTTTGGTATGATTTGGCATCCGAGGAGGTGGATTTGCGAGGAAAGCGCAAGGCAAGCTAGGACTTCTACCGATTCGAGGTGAGTGGTGGTAGTAAATGATGTACTGAGGGTTTGAAACCCCGTACTTGCACTATACAGTGCTTGCTGAGATGAAATACGCGTCATGTGATGAGCGTAGTGGTATTGTGACTGGGGATTTGGACTTGGTCCTTCCTGTCTGATAGTTTACTGTGTATAATGACTGAGATTGAGCTTATAACTGTGTAATTGGGCTAGTAGCCATGTTTGGGGCCTTGTGCCGATCTGTAGAGTATTAGGGAAGCATGTAGAGCTGAGTGACACTTATATCACGTTGGACACATACACTCAGCCGTAATCATAGTTGTATAGCATATCACGAGCCAGTACTAGATGTGTACTCAGAGAGAGACTACCTGGGGTGGGATTCCCTATTCCAGCTGAGTGGGCCCGAGAGGCCACGTCTATATTGACTGAGATGGGGCCGAGGAGCCGCTGTGTGGCATTGATATACATACCGGATCGGGCTGCACGCCGCAACATTATATCTATATATTGGATCGGGCTTCACGCCACAGCGCTATATATATATATATATATATATATATAGCCAGAGCGAGAGAGGTTGCAATGTCTTGAACCTCGTCCAGTCGTTGGTTCATCTAAAAGAAGACTATTTTCTACTTATGTTATATTTACAAAATCATGCATAATTATTGTTTGAATTGCTACTGTTTAGCAACGCTAACGATATGCAACACCGGAAGCCATGAGAAAATGAACTAGCCTTTCCCCCTTACAGAACTCACGATTTCTCTTTGGATCTAGGCACTCAACTTACAATATCATCAGGTATATTTAAGTACGCATATTCCTTAAAGACGTGACTTCTCAGAATCATCACTCATTCATAATTGTTATCCGCACACAACCTCACTGATAGTCACGAAATCATGATCAGCAATCAGCTAAGAAACCTCACTACTATCCTTCCTATCATTTTGTTGCATTGCATAAGGCTACCTTTCTTCCTTTCGAGATTAATCCCTGTCTGTTTTGCATTTTTCATAAGGCTACCTTTCTGCCTTTCGAACTAAGCGTTGTCTCCATCTGCATTATTTGCATAAGCCTACCGTTCTGCCTTTTGAGACTAAACATTGTCTACATCTGCATTTTTGCATTGCATAAGGCTACCTTTTTACCTTTCGAGACTAAGCGTTGTCTCCACCCTGCATTATCTACATAAGGCTACATTTCTACCTTCCAAGACTAAGCATTGTCTCCATCTTGCATTGTCTCATAAGGATACCCTTCTTCCTTCTGAGACTAAGCATTATATCCATCTGCATAAGGCTACCTTTCTGCCTTCCAAGACTAAGTGTTGTCTCCATCTGCATTATCTGCATAAGGCTACCTTTCTGCCTTCCGAGACTAAGCATTGTCTCCATCTGCATTATCTTCATAAGGCTACCTTTCTGCCTTCCGAGACTAAGATGTCTCCATCCAGCATTATCTGCATAAGGCTACCTTTTTGCCTTCCAAGGTTAAGCTCTACCTCCACTTGTATGTCTGAAATACCACCACTTTATCTTTCTTGCATCGCTGAAATATCGCCACCTTATCTTTCTTGCATGGCCGAAATATCGCCACCTTCACTTATGTCTTGCAATCGGCTAAAATATCGCCATTTTACTTTTTACATCGGCTGAAATATCGCTTGTTTTATTCAAATTTTTGTCGGCTGAAATATCGCCATTTACATTTTTTGCATCGGCTGAAACATCGCCTTATTCATTCAAGTTTCTGTCGGCTGAAATATCGCCACTTACATATTTTGCATCGACCAAAACATCGCCTATTTTATTCAAATTTCTGTAGCCTAAAATATCCCATTTACATTTTTTGCATCGGCTGAAACATCGCTTGTTTTATTCAAATTTTTGTCGGTTGAAATATCGCCATTTATATCTTTTGCATCGATCGAAACATTGCCTATTAATTTAAATTTCTATCGGTGGAAATATCGCCATTTACATCATATACATCGGCTGAAATATCGCCATTTACGCTTTGCATCGGCTGAAATACCACCAAATCTTGCATTTTATGGGCTGAAATATTGCCAAACTGTCCGAAGGCATCATTGTTCGGAGACATCATCCTTCATAGCCCAAGAACACCATGTCATTGCCCGAGGACCCACTTTATATCTTGCACATCATCATTCAAAGGCATCATGGTTTGGAGGCACATTATCATAGCCCGGGAACATCATTTCATAGCTTGAGAATCCTTTAATTTTGCGCTTTATGGCCCAGGACATCATGGTTCGAGAACGTCATCCTAACCATCAAAAGACAGCATTCATGGTCCAACAGGAACTTGCATCACGTTTAGGTTTATGCACTATATACGCCCGTATTGCTTACTTGCAGGTACACCAACTAGCAATGGCCGTCTCAGTAGGAGCGATCCCGCTCCAGTCCCCACCGCTGATCAAGTTACAAATACCTTTTGCCCCCTAAACGTCGTGCCCGTCTCTTTCGAATCGCCATCACCATGTTCCGTCAATTGTTCCTGAAATACATATGGCCACATTCCTGTAAAACTAGGGATATGTAGGCATCTCAAAAACCAGAGCCTGGTCACATTATTTTCAAATCACCATTTTCGGTCAAAATTGGCCATCATATCTTTACCCGACAACTCTTTCATCCTTCCGGGGTAAAAAGGGGCAGCTGTTGATACCCAAATTTTCCCTAAGTATTTTTATATCCAAAATACTTCCAAAATAGCATATTTGTGCGTGTATAAGCACACCCAAGAGTTTTGGCATTTTTAATGATTTTTAAACCAATTTATTACCTATTTTAATATAACAAAATCCAAGCATTATTCCCAAAATTATCATTCTTGGTGAATAATTTATTCTATTCTCACATTTACACCAAAATATAATTAAGGTAATTTTTGCATATTTTTACAAGTTCATTTGGTATTTTTAAAGCTAAATTGCATATAATTGCAATTATAGCATATCTTGTAATTTATAGCGTGTTATGTTTATAAAATTTATCCCAGCATTTTTAAATTAATATTCATTTACCTAGTACTTTTAATTTATTTTTAAAATCTATATTACTTTTTTATAAAAATTTAAAAGGAAAAATTTGCTATTTACGATTTGGCCTCAATTGCATTTCAATTATAGCCAATTTGGCAACACCAATTAACCCAATTTCAAATTAACTTGACCCCGGACCCACTTACCCGATCCGCCCGCCTCCCCATTCAATCTAGGCCGTTGATCTAAATGATCAACGACCACATTTCACTATTTCCTTTTTAATTTACCGGCCCCACCCTAACCCTAATCATTTCTCACCAAATGCTGCCCTCGAATTCCTCTTCTCTCTCAACTCTGTTTGAAGCCCTCATAAACCCTTGCCGCCGCCTTTCAATCCTGCCCTAATCCATGGCCTCCCACGACCATTGGAGATGTGTAATGCCTCCCCCCCCCATGGCTCATAGGTGTTTGCTTTTATGGTTTCACGGCAAAATCGCGAAGGAAGTTGGTCGAGTCGCTGCCTGATTTCCATTCATGACCTTTCTCCGGTCGTCCCAGACTTTTTTTCGGCCAACCATGGCCGTTTGAGTCAGATCCTTGGCGGTTTTGGTTAGATCATTAATTTCCAAGGCCTTTCTCACCTTTCTGGGTTCTTTGAAACCCTAATCTTTGGGTTTTTTATTTTTCTTTCAGATCTGCTTTAGATCTATACTTGTCATGAATGTTTAAGTGTGTTCTCAAAAGTTCTTCAACTTTTATTGCAAAAACGACCCTTCATTAGGGTTTTCCTATAAGTTTTTCAAAAGATCTCTGATTTTTTAACATTTTTATGATTTGGCAATGATTTTCTCATGTTTATTCCTCTGTCTTTTTCATGCATGTCAAAAACCCTAATTCCTTTTCAATTTATCGGAGTTCTGAAAGTTGTTTATTTAAATGTGCACTTGTTCTTTGTTGCTGATTCTTTCTTCCTTGTTTAATTTGTTTAATTTTGAGTTCTTACCATCTTGCAAAACTTGGTTACTGTTAAAGCCCTAATTTTCTTTAGAAGTTTTCTCACTTGTTCCTACTCTGAGACCCGTTACTTGCTTCTATGTCTTTTTCAATGTCTGCTTGACTACTGTGCTTCGAATATTTTCTTACTATTGATCCAAGCTTGCCCTTACTGCCATTGTATGTTTGTGTTGCTTCTTTTTGTCAACGCGTTTAACACTCCATGCTGGTTCATTCCTTGCTATTTATATAGTAAGGTGAAAAATCATGCTCTTTTCTTGTTTGATCTTGTGACTGATTGCAAAAAAAGTTTTCTTACGAGCCCTAATATTTACTCATCTGTTTAACATGAATTGATTCACTTCCTTTATTGTGATGTTTTATCTTGCTAAATCCTTCCCCAAAATAAGCCTATTTCGTACTTAGACTCGATATTCACTTCACACTTTTACTACCCTTTTTATGACAATAATCAATCTTCCCCCAAACTAATTTTTCTTTCCTTGATTAGGCATGCTGATACCCGTTAAGCAGTGTTTCCTTAATCAAGGGGCAATCACTTGGGTTAATTGATTCTGAATGGTGATTGTTTCCATGTTTGTGTTTTAATTTTACTTATTACCTTATTTCTCTACACATTTTCAAATCTATAAATACCTACACTCTTCTCTTACAAACAGACAAGTTCTAATGAACAACTTGAGTTATATCATACTCTTACAATTAAAAAATCTCTCTCTTTTTCTGCTACTTGTGCTGTTGCTTTGTCTAGCCGGTTGAAAGCCAATGTTAGGCTGTGGAATCTTGTTTGCTCTACTTTTTCTACACTTTGTTTCTCAACTGATATGTCCTAGTTAATTTACAAGCTTCGACAATAATTTTTTTTCTTTAATTACTCCAGTTTGTCATTCCTGTCTACTTATGTTCATGTTTCTTCAGTCAACATGTGTTTCTAGCATATTGTAATATGTTCCCTTTCCCTTTTAATTTTATGTTTATCTATGTGTGTATTCTGTCAGTCGTGTGTTATTTATTTGATACCTTATGAATCCCAAACCCACATATCCCCTTTATATGCTTTAAGTTATGGTTCAGAAACATGGCAATGTCTGAATTCATTATCCATGGATATGAACTGGACCCTTTGGGCCCTAAGCTTTGTCAAATTCCCATCCATATTCCCTTATTGTGTGTGCTGAGTAACAACCTTGGACAACCAGTATTTCTAGTTATTGTTCAGGCCGTGGCTTGACCCCCAGTAGGATTTTACTACCTAAATGCTTGATCAACAGGTTTGGTCAGGGGTGTGCCAGTTTATTTTGTGGCTGGGCATGACCACCAGCCTGCCTGGGTAGACCCTACCCCTTGTATTGCACTTACACTCATTATTAGAACTTAGGTTCTGCCCCTCTTGTGTGAGCTTTGCCTTGGGACCCTTGAGCTCCCTCTGAACTTAAACACATAAGGGCTGGTCCTTCCATATTGCACAACTCAATTTTGACTAACATCTTGGGTGTATGCACTGCCTGGGGTACCTGAAATCCCTTGGATCTCTGAAACAACCTAGATGAGAGAAGGCTTGGAAATGTGGATCTCGAAAGTTGCTCAATATCATATTATTAGCCCTCAAGTCTGGGTTAGGATGCTTGTATGTAGCTGAGGATTTCTGATATATTTTTTCAATTACAGTTTATTTTTTTGGGTTGTAATAACTTGTATAAACTCGGGGACTTAGTAAAAAGGCTGTAAGGAATTTATTTTTTATGCATCAAGGGTAGATCATGCCTATAAGGGTTTGTTATGATTTGTGCAATTTCACACCTAGAAATCATGCCTATAGGGTAATTCTTAATTTCTGCAATCTCACACCTAGAGACCATGTCTGTAGGGATTTGTTATGATTACTGCAATTTCACACCTAAAAATCATTCCTATAGGGTAAATTTTAATTTTTGCAAACTCACACATAGAAACCATGCCTATAGGGTAACTTTTAATTTCTACAAATACGCATAGAAATCATGCCTATAGGATTAACTTTTAATTTCTGCAACGCCACGCATAGATATCCTGCCTATAGGATTAACTTCTTATTGTTGCATAAATTCATAAAATATGGTCTATAAACTACTGCACTTTGCACTTATAAACATCACTAGGCAAACAGTTTGTAGGTTTAATAATAAGAGCTGCATATAGATACCATATTCATAGGACCTTTGTTAACATCTAAAAAGTGTCAAAATTAGCAAACGTATAGAAAACATGCCTACAGGAAATCGTGAATCTGAATAAAGGTAATATTAACTGCTGAACTTGTAATGATCTGTTAAAATTGGTAACCCTTTTTCAGTTTGCATCTTTTTCTAAAATCAGTAGATATCATGCCTAGTTTTAACCAACACTTAGACAAAGAGATTAAATGGTCAATCAGATCAGTTTTAGTCAACTACATTCGAATAAGCATAATGTAGACTTTTCTCCTAAAAATATGCGTTGAGCCAGTCCGCTCTTCGCTTTATTTAATTAATACCAAAAATAGTACGTGTAAGACATGCTAAACTCTATGACTTTTTCTGGTTTATGGAGCTATATTTGAGCCATGTTTGCTTGTCTGTTTCCCCTTTATTTGCATTACGTGTTTTGGTTGGCACCTTAGCATTTTGTCCATTGAAAATTTCAAAAAGCCCCAAATCCTTATCCCTTTAGGATTAGCTGTCCATTTTCCTCTGGGACTGATAGGAACGGGATGGGTAATAGTATGCAATAAATAACAATAATATTCCACGCTTCAATACCTTAACGGGGTGGGAAGGGCAGACATGGAGATGATGATCACACGAAGTGATGACCCGACCTGTCGTCTTACATGCTACTGCTCTATTTCCCCCTTATTGTTTTGCTTCATGTTTCAATATCAGCATTAGAGTCGATCGAGTGTAATTGAATTGGTTTTGTTTGGAAATAAGGCACATAGCCTCTTAGAAGGAAGCTTATTTTAGAAAAGTCAACCGGAAGTTGACTATGTGGTTAGAGGGCTCAGATGTGAATTCTAGTGGGTCGGGTAGCTTCAGGGGATGATTTGTGACTTAGGAGAGTGATCAGAATTGAATTTGGAGGTCCGGTGTAGAAATAGGCTTGAATTGGCGAAGTTGGAATTTCGGCAAATTCCGGTTGATTGGTGAGATTTTGATCCGAAGGTCAGAATGGAATTTCAAAAGTTTTAGTAGCTTCATTAGGTAATTTTGGATATGTCTATAAATTTTCAGGTCATTCAAACGTACTTTGGTTGGGTTTTTGATCAAATATGAGTTTCGGAAGTTTTAAGAAAACTTAGGCTTGAATCTGTGGTAATTTGATGATTTTTGTGTTGTTGTGTGTGGTTTTATGATTGGAACAAGTTTGTATGGTGTTAGAGTAGGTTGGTATTTATGGTTGAGGTCCCGAGGGCCTCAAGATGGATTCGGGTGGTAAAACGGACTAATTCCATGTTTGAAGATAGCAGATTTATAGAAAATATTGCAGAAGAAATTTCAAAGGATGCGAACGTGTAGACTTAGCTAGAGTGGGCCTGTAATTTGGCTATCGTGTTCACGTAGGGTTTGTTCGCGTTCGCGTTTAAGAGGAGGATTGAGCATCGCGAACGCATGGGGTCAGACACGTTCGCATAGTAGAATTACCTGGTGCATCGCTGTCACGACCCGGATTTCCCACCATCGGGAGTCATGATAGCGCCTACTAGTGGAAGCTAAGCAAGCCAAATATTACTTACATTTCCATTTTGTTACAACTCTGATTAAGACTTAAAAATTAAAACATATAAATTTCAGTGGAATAATTAAACATAGCGGAAGACTTAATCAATCTTATCAAATATGATAAAGAAACCCAACATGATACACTACCCAAGACTGGTGTCACAATACTCACAAACTTCTAAGAATAATACACATAATTGTCTGAAAGAAATATAAGCTGTTTATCTCGAATACATGAGATAACAGAATGAAATACATAGATAGAAGAGACAACGGGTCCTGCGGACGCCTGCAAGGCTACCTCGTAGTCTCAGTAGTCGGAATATCCACAATCGCTACTGTCGCTGCTGTTGTCCGTAACCTGTATCTGCGCAAAAAGAGCGCAGAGTGTAGTATCAGCACAACCGACCCCATGTGCTGGTAAGTGCCTGGCCTATCCCGGCGAAGTAGTGACGAGACTAAGGCCAGTCACCCACATAAACCTGTACAGTTGAAATATATATATACATATACAAATGTTTATATATATATATATATATATATATATATACAAAACATTTATAAGGAAAGACTCTGCTCTGAAATAACAGTCAATAACTCATAATATCCAGAATAATCTAGTCAACATAATAAATATTACTTTCAAGTCTCAATTCCTTCTCCATTTCATATCTCGTGGTAGGCGTACCACTCGCTCCCAACTGTAACAGTAAATTATATCTTGTGGTAGGCGTACCACCCGATCCCAATTGTATCGATAAATTATACCTTGTGGTAGGCGTACCACCCGCTCCCAAATATATCAATAGGCTACCAGCATCTATGGCCAATGCCAAGATTTTTAAATCACGTTGTGGTCGGCGTGCCACACGATCCCAATTCTTATTATATAAGTGGTCGGCGCGCCACACGATCCCAATTCATAAATATATATATATATATATATATATATATATATATATATATATATATATATATATATATATATATTACCGGCATTCAACCAATAATTGATAATAATTCAACAATTTATCTCCGTTACCGGTGTGACACCAATAACTCTTAATCAACAATTCATACACAACTAAATTCTTATTCCTTCAAACTATGATAGAAGAAACACTTACCTCGAAAGTTTACGAACGATTCAATCCGTAGTAATGCCTTTTCCTTTCAAATTTGGCTCCAATCCAATCGTATCTATACACAATTGATTTAATATCATCAATTCTACTTAACAAACTAGTTCATATTGTTAAATATGATTTTTACAACATTCTGCCCGGAATAGTAAAAATCAACCCCAGGCCCACATAATCGAAACTCAAGTTTCGAACCAAAATAAGTTCACCCAATCATCCATGAGTTCAAATATACAATTTGTTTGTAAGTTCGACTACAAAACGAAGTCTAGATCGCAAATTCTTTGAAAACACTTACTATACTCAATTCTCTAGTTTTTCTACCCATTTACACCTATTTAGGCTTAGGAATTCAAATAATATTGACGGGAAATGAAGAAAAGGAGTTAAGAATCACTTACCCAAGAAGTTTGATGAAGAATCGCTCAAAAATCGTCCAAGGAGCTGTGGAGAAGAGAGTTGAACAGAAATGGGATTTTTATCCCGTTTCTGTTCTGTTTTCTGACTTAAAATCACTGGGCATAAGTTTGTTCATCGCATTCGTGACACCCCGGTCGCGTTCGCGAAGAAGAAGAAGTTTTACACATCGCGTTTGCGTGGGGCTTGTCGCGAACGTGAAGAAGAAAATTCTAGGGCTTACAGGTTAGCCTACGCGAACGCGTAGAGAAAAGGGGTTGGCTCAAATTTACACTACGCGAACGCGTGAAGTAGTACGTGATCGCGATGAAGGGAAAACTGCTGGGCATCGCGAACGCGACCAGAAGGACGCGAACGCGTTGAAGAAAAGAAGTTGGCCATCGCGAACGCGACCACCTGGACGCGAACGCGTAGAAGGATTGCCTGCTGCAGATTTTCTGCAGTTTTTCTTAAGTCCAAAACCACCCCGATGCCTATCCGAAACTCACCCGAGCCCTCGAGGCTCCAAACCAAATATGCACACTAACTCAATAACTTCATGCGAACTTGCTCGAGCGATCAAATCGCCAAAATAACATCAAAATCAATGAATTGAGCCTTAAAACTCAATAATTCTCTCAAATTTCATAATTTTCCAAAATTTCCATTTTAAGGTCGAAACACGTCAAACGACGTCCGTTTTAAACCAAACTTTACAGGAAGCGCTTAACCAACATATATGACCTGTACCGGGTGTCGGAACCAATATACGAGCCCGATACCAGTACTTTTTCATCAAAATTCAGTTTCATTTTCCTTAAACATTTTCAGAAAACAATTTAACAGAAAATTCTTTTACCGGGGTTCTAGACCTCGGATTTCAATTCCGGGCATACGCCCAAGTTCCATATTTTTCTACGGATTTTCTGAGACCGTCAAATCACGGGTCCGGGTCCGTTTACCAAAAATGTTGACCAAAGTCAACCATATCAATATTAATATCAAAATTCTTCAACTTTTTCACGTATTTTTCATATATTTCAACATAAAAAATTTTCCAGCTTCGTGCCCGGACTGTGTACGCAAATCGAGGAAACTATAAATAGGGTTTTCAAGACCTCAGAAGCTCGAAATGATTAATAAAACAAGTGATGACCCTTTGGGTCGTCACATTCTCCACCTCTAAAACAACCGTTCGTCCTCGAACGGACAAAAGAAAGAAGTACCTGAGTCAAGGAATAGATGAGGATATCGGCTCCGCATGTCGGACTCGGACTCCCAGGTCGATGCCTCAGGAGGCTGACCCCTCCACTGAACTCGCACAGAAGGAAAACTCTTCGACCTCAACCTGTCGAACCTGCCGATCTAGGATAGCTACCGGCTCCTCCTCGTATGACAGATCCTTGTCCAATTGGACAGTGCTGAAATCTAACACGTGCGACGGATCGCGACGATATTTTCGAAGTATGGACACATGAAACACTGGATGTACAGCTGATAAGCTAGGTGGCAAGGCAAGTTTATATGCCACCTATCCCATACGATCAAAAATCTCGAATGGTCCAATAAACCTAGGGCTAAGTTTGCCCTTCTTTCTAAATCTCATCACGCCCTTCATAGGCGACACTCGGAGTAATACTCGCTCCCCTACAATGAAATCTATATCTCTAACCTTGCGATCTGCATAGCTTTTTTGCCTGGACTGAGCTGTGCGAAGCCTTTCTTGAATAATCTTAACTTTATCTAAGGCATCCTGAACTAAATCCGTGCCCAATAACCGAGCCTCTCCCGGTTCAAACCATCCAACTGGAGAACGACACCGCCTACCATACCATGCTTCATAAGGAGCCATCTGGATGCTCGATTGATAACTATTATTATAAGCAAACTCTTCCAAAGGCAGGAATTGATCCCACGAACCTCCAAAATCAATAACACACGGCCGTAGCATATCTTCCAGTATCTGAATAGTCCTCTCGGACTGACCATCCGTCTGGGGATGAAAGGCTGTACTTAGCAGAACTTGCGTTCCCAACTCTCGTTGAACCGCCTTCCCGAAATGTGAGGTAAACTGTGCACCTCGATCTGAAATAATAGAGATTGGCACACCATGAAGGCGAATGATCTCCCTGATATAAATCTCAGCTAACCTCTCGGATGAATAGGTAGTGGCAATAGGAACAAAATGAGCTGACTTGGTCAGCCTATCAACAATCACCCAAACAGCATCAAACTTCTTCCGAGTCTTCGGAAGTCCGGAAACGAAATCCATCGTGATTCGCTCCCACTTCCATTCAGGAAGTTCAATTCTCTAAAATAAACCGCCAGGTCTCTGATGCTCATACTTAACCTGCTGACAATTAAGACACCGTGCCACATATGCCACAATATCCTTTTTCATTCTGCGCCACCAATAATGTTGATGCAAATCTCGATACATTTTCGCTGCGCCTGGATGAATAGAATACCGCGAACTGTGAGCTTCGTCTAGAATCAATTCTCTAAGCCCATCAACATTTGGCACACAAATGCGCCCTTGCATCCTCAGGATCCCATCAGCATCTAAGGTGACCTGTTTAGCACCTCATCGCTGCACCGTATCTCTAAGGTCACATAAATAAGAATCATTATATTGTTGATCGCAGATACGCTCCAATAATGAAGAGCGAGCGATCGTCCAAGCTAGTACTCGACTAGGCTCAGAAATATCCAACCTCACAAATCGGTTGGCCAAGGACTAAACATCCAAAGCAAGTGATCTCTGATTGACTGGAATATAAGCAAGACTGCCCATACTGGCCGACTTCCTACTCAACGCGTCGGCCACCACGTTTGCTTTTCCCGGATGATATAAAATGGTGACATCCTAATCTTTTAGCAATTCTAGCCACCTTCTCTGCCTCAAATTCAACTCTTTCTGCTTAAACAAATACTGAAGACTCTTATGATCGGTGTATACTTCACATGCTACACCATACAAATAATGCCTCCGGATCTTCAATGCGTGAATAATCGCCGCCAATTCTAGATCATGCACTGGATAGTTCTTCTCATGAATCTTCAACTACCTCGAAGCATAGGCAATAACCTTTCCATCTTGCATTAACACCGCACCAAGCCCAATACGGGAAGCATCACAATAAACAATATAAGGTCCCGTACCTGTGGGTAAAACCAATACCGGTGCTGTGGTCAAGGCTGTCTTGAGCTTTTGAAAGCTCGTCTCACATTTATCGGACCATTCAAATTGAACACCATTCTGGGTCAATCTGGTCAGTGGGGTTGCAATAGATGAAAATCCCTCTACGAATCGGCGATAATAACCCGCTAACCCCAAGAAACTCCGAATATATGTGGCTGATGTCGGTCTAGGCCAGTTCTTGACTGCCTCAATTTTCTTCGGATCAACCTGAATACCTGCTGCCATCACAATATGACCTAGGAATGCAACTGAACTTAGCCAAAATTCACACTTTGAAAATTTTGCATATAATTGGCTATCTCTTAGAGTTTGCAAGGCCACTCTGAGATGTTGCGCATGCTCCTCCTGACTGCGGGAATATGTTAATATGTCATCAATGAAGACTATTACAAACAAGTCTAAATAAGGTCGGAACACCCGATTAATTAATTCCATAAAATCTGCTGGAGCATTTGTCAACCCAAAGGACATGACCAGAAATTCATAATGTCCATACCGAGTGCGGAACGCTGTCTTAGGGACATCAGATGCCCTAATCTTCAGCTGATGATAGCCAGATCTCAAATCTATCTTTGAAAATACCTTGGCACCCTGAAGTTGGTCAAATAAATCATCAATTCGCGGAAGTGGATATTTATTTTTGATAGTCACCTTGTTTAACTGTCGATAGTCAATGCACATTCTCATCGAACCATCTTCCTTCTTTACAAATAATACTGGTGCACCCCACGGCGAAACACTGGGTCTAATGAAACCCTTTTCAAGTAAATCCTGCAACTGTTCCTTCAATTCTTTTAACTCTGGCGGAGCCATACGATATGGGGGAATGGAAATGGGCTGAGTGCCTGGAGCCAAGTCAATGCAAAAATCAATGTCCCTATGGGGCGGCATACCTGGTAAGTCTGAATGAAATACTTCAGAGAATTCGCGAACCACAGGCACAGAGTCAATAGAAGGAACCTCAGCACTGGAATCACGGACATAGGCCAAATAAGCCAAGCATCCCTTCCCAACCATACGCTGAGCCTTAACATAAGAAATAACATTGCGACTAGTATGACCTGAAATTCCTTTCCACTCTATACGAGGCAAATTCGGCAGAGCTAAAGTCACAGTCTTGGCATGGCAATCTAAAATAGCATGATATGGAGATAGCCAGTCCATGCCTAATATAATATCAAAGTCCACCATATTTAGGAGCAATAAATCAGCATGGGTGTCGAGACACTCAATTACTATAATACATGACCGATGAACTCGATCAACCACAATAGAATCGCCTACTGGTGTAGAAACATGAACAGGAACACTCAGTGGATCACTGGGATGAATCAAGTACGGTGCAAAATAGGAAGACACGTACGAATATGTAGACCCAGGGTCAAATAATGCTGATGCCTTTCTATCACAAACCAAAATAATACCTGTAATGACGACATCAGAAGACTCAGCCTCTGGTCCGGCGGGAAGTGCATACCATCGGGGCTGTGCCCCACCACCCTGAGCAGTATCTCTAGGACGATCGGCTGCTGGCTGGTCTCTACCTCTATCGGTCTGAGCTCCACCTCTATGACCTCTACCTCCACCTATATGCCCTCTACCCCAGCCTCTAGCTGGCTGGGCAGGCTGTGGGGGAACTGGGGCCTGAATCATGGCACGAGAACCCTGCTGCTGAGATCTGTCAGAAGCTCGAGGGCAATACTTTGCAATGTGCCTAAGATCACCGCACGTAAAACAAGCCCTCGGCTGCTGAAAATAGCGAAGTGGTGGTGCGCTGATAGGCTGCTGATCAGAGTAGCGTGACTGAGAATTACGATCACCAGAAGCATCATGAGAAACCTGAAGAGCTGACCGATAAGTCCTAGGAGGATAGCCTTTATCATGAGAATCTCTACCTTCCGATGAGGTACCACTGAATCTACCCGAATTACGGGGCCTCTTATCTGATCCACGACCTGCTCCCTGTGACAGGGCTATCTCGATCTGGCGGGCTACATTAGCCACCTCCTGAAAAGTGATTTCAGTCCCTGCCCCCAAAGCCATCTGTAGTCGAATTGGCTGATTCAAGCCATCAATAAACCTTCTCACCCTTTCCCGATCCGTGGGAAGTATGATAATAGCATGATGAGCCAGGTCCACGAACCTAGTCTCGTACTGTGTGACAGACATAGAACCCTGATGAAGACGCTCAAATTGTCTGCGCAGAGCCTCCCGCTGAGTTGCTGGAAGGAACTTTTCCAAGAATAATTCTGCAAATTGCCCTCAAGTCAAAGATGATGATCCCGCTGGCCTGGATAGACAATAATCCCTCCACCAAGTCTTGGTAGAACCAGATAATCGAAAAGTAGCAAAGTCCACACCATTAGTCTCCACAATGCCCATAGTACGGAGAACCTCGTGGTAGCTATATAGGAAATCCTGTGGATCCTCTGAAGGAGTGCCACTGAATATGGTAGTAAACATCTTGGTAAACCTGTCCAATCTCCATAACGCGTTAGCGGACATAGTTACACCCTCATTAGACGGAGTCACAATAACAGGCTGAGCTGCCTCAACTGGTTGAATCACAGGAACCTGAACCTGGGGAATTACTGGCTCCGGAGTGCGCATAGCAGGAGTCTGATTACCTCCTCCAGCCTGAGAAGTGGCTGGTGCTACCGGTAATAAACCCGCTCTGGTGATATGATCCATAAAACCTGCTATCCGGACCAAAGCATCCTGAAGATCCGGTGAAAACAAAACTCCTCCTGGGACCTGAGCTGGGCCTACTGGAGCTGCTGGGACTGGAACCTCCTCCTCGGTATGAGCCTGAGGTTCTGTCACTTGGGCCGCTGCTCGGGGCGGAGCTCTGCTCCTATCTTGGCCTCTAGGACGACCTCGACCTCGGCCTCTACCCCTAGCGGGAGCTGCCGCTGCTGGGACCTCGGGCTGCTGGTCAATAGATGAGGATGCACGTGTCCTTACCATCTGCGGAAGAACAGAGTAGAAGTTAAATTAACATTTAAAAGATCAAGTCGCACGACCGGAAAGAATAAAGGGAATATTTTCCTAACTCTGTAGCCTCTGGAGGATAAATACAGACATCTCCGTACCGATCCTTCAAACTCTACTAAGGTTGTTCGTGAGTTGTGAGACCTATGCAACCTAGTGCTCTGATACCAACTTGTCACGACCCGGATTTCCCACCATCGGGAGTCATAATGGCGCCTACTAGTGGAAGCTAGGCAAGCCAAATATTACTTACATTTCCATTTTGTTACAACTCTGATTAAGACTTAAAAATTAAAACATATAAATTTTAGTGGAATAATTAAACTTAGCGGAAGACTTAATCAATCTTATCAAATATGATAAAGAAACCCAACATGATACACTACCCAAGACTGGTGTCACAATACTCAAGAACTTCTAAGAATAATACACACAATTGTCTGAAAGAAAATATAAGTTGTTTATCTCGAATACATGAGATAACAGAATGAAATACATAGATAGAAGAGACAACGGGTCCTGCGGACGCCTGCAAGGCTACCTCGTAGTCTCAGTGGTGGAATATGCACAATCGCTACTACCGCTCCTGTTTTCCGTAACCTATATCTGCACAAAAAGAGCGCAGAGTGTAGTATCAGCACAACCGACCCCATGTGCTGGTAAGTGCCTGGCCTATCCCGGCGAAGTAGTGACGAGACTAAGGCCAGTCACCCACATAAACCTGTACAGTTGCAATATATATATATATATATATATATATATATTTATAAGGAAAGACTCTGCTCTGAAATAACAGTCAATAACTCATAATATCCAGAATAATCTAGTCAACATAATAAATCTTACTTTCAAGTCTCAATTCCTTCTCCATTTCATATCCCGTGGTAGGCGTACCACCCGCTCCCAACTGTAACAGTAAATTATATCTTGTGGTAGGCATACCATCCGATCCCAATTGTATCAATAAATTATACCTTGTGGTAGGCGTACCACCCGCTTCCAAATATATCAATAGGCTACCGGCATCTATGGCCAATGCCAAGATTTTTAAATCACTTTGTGGTCGGTGTGCCACACGATCCCAATTCTTATTATATAAGTGGTCGGCGCGCCACACGATCCCAATTCATAAATATATACATATATATATATATATATATATATATATATATATATATATATATATATATATATATATATATATATATATATATATATATATATATATATATATATATATTATTATCGGCATTCAACCAATAATTGATAATAATTCAACAATTTATCTCCGATACCGGTGTGACACCAATAACTCTTAATCAACAATTCATACACAACTAAATTCTTATTCCTTCAAACTAGGATAGAACAAAGACTTACCTCGAAAGTTTACGAACGATTCAATTCGTAGCAATGCCTTTTCCTTTCAAATTTGGCTCCAATCCAATCGTATCTATACACAATTGATTTAATATCATCAATTCTACTTAACAAACTAGTTCATATTGTTAAATATGATTTTTACAACATTCTGCCTGGAATAGTAAAAATCGACCCCGGGCCCACATAATCAAAACTCAAGTTTCGAACCAAAATAAGTTCACCCAATCATCCATGAGTTCAAATATACAATATTTTCTTAAGTTCGACTCCAAAACGAAGTCTAGATCGCAAATTCTTTGAAAACCCTTACTATACTCAATTCTCTAGTTTTTCTACCCATTTACACCTATTTAGGCTTAGGAATTCAAATAATATTGACGGGAAATGAAGAAAAGGAGTTAAGAATCACTTACCCAAGAAGTTTGATGAAGAATCGCTCAAAAATCGTCCAAGGAGCTGTGGAGAAGAGAGTTGAACAGAAATGGGATTTTTATCCCGTTTCTGTTCTGTTTTCTGACTTAAATTCACCGGGCATAAGTTTGTTCATCGCGTTCGCGACACCCCGGTCGCGTTCGCGATGAAGAAGAAGTTTTACACATCGCGTTCGCGTGGGGCTTGTCGCGAACGCGAAGAAGAAAATTCTGGGGCTTACAGGTTAGCCTACGCGAACGCAAGCTTATCCACGCGAACGCGTAGAGAAAAAGGGTTGGCTCAAATTTACACTACGCGAACGCATGAAGTAGTACGCGATCGCGATGAAGGGAAAACTACTGGGCATCGCGAACGCGACTAGAAGGACGCGAACGCGTTGAAGAAAAGAAGTTGGTCATCGCGAACGCGACCACCTGGACGCGAACGCGTAGAAGGATTGCCTGCTGCAGATTTTCTGCAGTTTTTCTTAAGTCCAAAACCACCCCGATGCCTATCCGAAACTCACCCGAGCCCTCGAGGCTTCAAACCAAAAATGCACACTAACTCAATGACATCATACGAACTTGCTCGAGCGATCAAATCGCCAAAATAACATCAAAATCAATGAATTGAGCCTTAAAACTCAATAATTCTCTCAAATTTCATAATTTTCCAAAATTTCCATTTTAAGGTCGAAACACGTCAAACGACGTCCGTTTTCAACCAAACTTTACAGGAAGCGCTTAACCAACATATATGACTTGTACCGGGTGTCGGAACCAAAATACGAGCTCGATACAAGTACTTTTTCATCAAAATTCAGTTTCATTTTCCTTAAACATTTTCAGAAAACAATTTAACAGAAAAATTCTTTTACCGGGGTTCTAGACCTCGGATTTCAATTCCGGGCATACGCCCAAGTTCCATATTTTTCTACGGATTTTCTGAGACCGTCAAATCACGGGTTCGGGTCCGTTTACCAAAAATGTTGACCAAAGTCAACCATACCAATATTAATATCAAAATTCTTCAACGTTTTCACATATTTCACATATTTCAACATAAAAAAATTTCCAGCTTCGTGCACGGACTGTGCACGCAAATCGAGGCAACTATAAATGAGGTTTTCAAGACCTCAGAAGCTCGAAATGATTAATAAAACAAGTGATGACCCTTTGGGTCGTCACAATCGCGATCACGGGCTAGTGGACGCGTTCGCGTAAGGAAAATTTTGGTCAGAGAAATTTAGTCATCGCGAATGTGGAAGGTCGATCGCGTTCGCATAGAAGAAAGGCCTGGGCGTCAGATTTCATTTCAGTGTTATATTATCCGCGACTTATGCTATTTTTCGACCATTTTTACACTACCTTGAGAGCTTGTTGATAGAATTTGAAGGGGATTTCAACGGGAAATGATTGTAGGTAAGTCTCGTGGCCTAAATACGTCATTTAATCGAAGAATCATCCATTAATTCTCTGAATTTGGATATAAAATTGAAGAAGTTAGGGCTTGGTTTTTGCTATATAAATTTGGAATTTGGTGGCCCATTTGAACTCCGATTTTGATAAATTTTATATGTACGGACTCGTTGTGAGACGAGGATTCCAAAAATGTAAGTTTTTTAATTTTTTAAGAAGCGGTTCTGGGGCTCGGGTTTTGCTAGTTTTGAGGTTCTTGCTATAATTCAATTGTTTTCGATTGGGTATTGTCTCATTTGCATATTGTGATATATTCACTCTATTTTTGGCTAGTTTCGATGCACGTGGATGCTGATTTGAGGGGAAAAGGCATTGCGTTCTTGAGATTTTGCTGGTTCGAGGTGAGTAATACTTGGGAATGATATCCTGAGGGTTTGAAACCCCGGATTTCACATCATAGTGCTGTATTGAGGTGACTTGCATGCCGGACCTGAGCGTGGTGTTGAGCAGTGTTGGGGATCCTGACTTGGTCTATTCCGGTTGTTGTTTTTTACCGCATATTTGCAAAATGATTTGTTGTTATCATTATGATTCGGGCTCTGATACCAACTTGTCACGACACAAATTCTATACCGGTCGTGATGGCGCCTCTCGTGAACACAAGGCCAGCCAACAACCCCAAATCCTCTTATAACAGCTATTAAACATAAAGGAATATAAATACTACTTATTAGCATTTAACTATTAATTTGATCCCAATACAACCCGATCGGAGTATCACAAGTAACGAGCATCTAATGATATCAGAGCCTAGGTTACTAGGCCTCACAAGTCATGAGCAGGTTGAGTAGTGTCTTGCAGATCGGTACGGAGACTTGTGTATTTATCCTCGAGAGGCTGTAGAACCTTTAGGAAAACTTCCCATTCTTAGAATTCTTATCGTGCGTACTTGATTCATTTTGAGATAACTCTTGAAATTCCTTCCGTACATTTGTATGCACACGTGAGCTCTCGATAATGTATGTTCCTTGATGGCTTGTGATTCCTCGATCAAGGGACGAGAGGTAATCTCCGTAAGTTCATGTTGGGTCAGTCTGCAGGACTTCATACCGGATCTTTGCCTATGGCTTGAGCACCGAGGTGTTGATTGTGTGAGCAAGTGTTTTGAACTTATGTGTTCAGTAATTTCCTTATTATCCGGGTTGGCAGTTGGTTATCCTTGCGATGAGTATGTTAGTACTGTGAGGTGTGTCTATGTGGTTTTGGTAGTGACGAAGAAGTCTGCTGGATAATAGATGAGATGTTAAGTGTTTATTTCCTATTGCATTTTGTTTTGTAGCCCCATGTTATGGGCGCGTGAAGAATATATTCATATCTCTTAGTTGGAAAGTAAAGTGCATTTCATATGGTGGTACGAGTTTAGATTTAGAAAGACTAATTAATTGTGTAATGTATATGATGGTGGAAGGTATGTTAAAATCTTGAAATGAGGCGAAGCATGCAGGTTATCTCCTGCGGAGTATTTTTGAGCGGTATGATCCTTATGTGTATGTTAAAATATCTCATGTATAATTGGAGGGTTTTTGTTGTTACTAAGTAATTGGGACGCTTAAGAAAGTGGACTCAACTGTGGTAGAGATGAATGTGAGATGTGTGGAGGATTACGGTACTAGTTGATCTGTGTTTTCACTAACTTGTAGACGACTTCAGTTTAAATCTCACTATAATGTTGTGATTTCATTAGAGTAAAAGTATTAAGGATTATTGAGCGTATCCTGGTATATGGCTTCGAGCCAAGTTGGGGAGGTTGCTATGGAATAGTTGATTGAACGATTGTGTGCTATGTTGGTTTTGTCTCAAAGTATGTTGGCGAATCAGGTCTGATCGTAGAATTGAGCCGAAAATGGCGCGTGTGAAAGAAAATTTTGATAAAGTTTATATGTGCTTCGTAGACATGAATAAATACTAGGATGTTTTGAACTGCTGTTGATGAAGAATGCTCAATATATAGAGAAGAAAGATGGTTGTTTGTATCTGTATGAAATCATGTTCTGCGGTGTTAGAGTACTAATAAGGCACGAGTGGTTCAGTTAATCAAGGCAGATGAATTACAGCTAAATAAGAGTGAATGACTCTCGGGAATGGTTTTATTGTGTTCAAATTTTGCATATAACAATCAGGTGTCTTAAGTTTGTGCATATGGCTAGACACTGTATTTTCATTAGAAGAGATCAACATTTGTGGTATGTTATGTTAATTATGGGATTCTATGTATCAATATCTGGAAAGTAATGGTAACGAATTTAGATTCGCAGGAAGTTCTTCAATGTAGTATTCTGGAATGTGGTATCCCTACGAAACTTTTGAAAGGGTATTCAGTGACCTATGAGTCTTAGACAGTGTGGTCTTATAAGCGAATCTCATGTGGTAACCTGGGTTGAGGTATTGTGGTGCTACAAAGGGAGAATGTCAAACTAAATATGAATCAGGTAGGAAACTGGGTAAATGTAATAACTTGATAATAAACCGAATCGGTACGATAAGGATATGATTAATTCTTTGTATGTGTCCGAGGTAATGTAAACTTCTAATATTGGTAGTATTGCGGTGTTCTATTGTTGGATCGACCGTTGATAATTGAGTTGTTGATGGCGTAGGGAAATTTTTGAATATACTTCGTGGTATGAAGGGATACTTGATGTGTGTTATGTATTCGTATGGTGGATAGTGGGACCAGGTATAGTAATTCATGTGTTATATGTGTTGGAGACTAGAAGTTCTTGTGATCCGACCATGTAGTGGTTGTGGATCGTGTGTATCATCATCGTCTAGTAGTGGATGGAAACCGGAGGTCCGAGTGGATCTTTCTTTGCTTGGTATGTTAAATTTGGGTTATGATATTAGATTGCAGACTGGTTGTCCCAATGTCAGGTTGACTAGACTAATGTGTTATGGGCTATATCGGAAAATGACATAGGTTGCGTAGTAAGGTGCATTGAATTATGTTCTATTAGAGCAGTTTGTATTCCAAAGACTAGAGGACGTTTGGCAAGTATTGCTTTGTTAATTGGGCCTTCGTGGCAGATGTCAGTGCAGAGGTTTCTACAATTGATTCCCTTCCGGTATTGAGGTACTTTTCATATGCGTTTCTTGTGGCCGGGAATGAGGCTATATGTGTTTATCATAATGAGCAAATTTGACTCGATGTGCATCTCTTTGGTGAGAAATATGTGCAGATCGGGTGGCACGCCGCCATGGGTATGGTATCTGGATCGGGTGACACGCCACCATGGGTATGTTATTTGGAGCGGGTTGCACACTGCAACAGTGTTATGTTGAGAATAGTTTTCTATATGTTACTTTGTATGCATGGTCTCTGAGACAAGTCCGTATTGGGTGTTGCTCGGCGAATAGCGCATCAGTTGTGTCCTTTCAAGATTAAATAGTGTATATTAGTTGCTTCACCGTGGGTGTGATGGATTGCTTGGTTTCAGACCTCAATCTGTGTGTGGCTGTTTGTGTTGAGCATGGTGACTTGAGGTGCTTCATGGGTATTAGAGTTTGGATAGAATTGCGCGTTGTGTCAAGGCCACTTGATGTTATGACCTTTCGAGGAGGATTCAGGTACTCTATTTCTATGATGTGAGATAGAATCTAAGTTATGTGTTGTGATAGTGCGGAGGAATTTAAATTACAGCTCTTTCGTTTGAGTCAGTTGTCATGATTTGAGTGTACTGAGATCATTTCTTATTGGTGTCTGTGTTGTGCATGTTGTGTCTTAGGCGGGTGTTGAGGTGTCATATCACCAGAGTGATGTGTTGTAGTCGAGATGATCGTTAGAGTCATTAATGAGTACGAGCATATTTGATTTCAGCTTGTTAGAAAGGTAATATCGAGGTTTGGCTCTGAAATCAGTTGTAGTATCAGCAAGAAAGGAAATTGACTCATGAATGGGTGATGGGTTCGGTTTATCGCCTGTTTCAGTTGCCGTTGGCAGTATATGGAAGTGTTGGAATAAGACTTTAGCTAATAAAAAGGTTTTTCTATTTGTATTTGGTTATTGTGGGCAATTGTTGTGAATAGATGCCATCATCTCGAGTGTTTGGGTGGTGTAGTATATCATATGGTCTCTCTTGGAGTGGCGTGTATGTGGTATTACAGTTGGTTCGGGTTTATTCTGAATACAGACGTAAGGTTCTGATCTGGTGTATGATTTCGGGAAGTGCAATGTGGTTTATGGTTTAGAGGGACTTTGAAATTCAGCTATATTGTTTTATCGGACCTGTATGAGATAGGGTAACTTGGGATCACCCCGAGTATATGCCTGGTAAGGTCATTCAGCTATTGGGTTGCTCCTAGTACAACTCTCTGCACGCTCGAGGACAAACGTTTGTTTAAGTTGGGGAGAATGTTATGACCTGACCAGTCGTCTTATGTGTTACTACTCTATTTCCCCCTTAATGTGTTGCTTCATGTATTAATACCATTAATAAAGTGTGACGACCCGGCCCGTCGTCACGAGAATTACCACCCCGTTATGTTTTAAATACATGTTTTATGCTTTTATACCAGTGCTAGAGTCTATCGGGTGATTTAGGAGTGATTTGGATTGAAAATGAGGCATATAGCCTTTTTGAAGGAGACTTGAATAAGGAAAGTCAACCCGGAGTTGACTATTTGGTTAGAGGGCTCGGAATCAGATTCGATGATTCGGTTAGTTCCGGGAGGTGATTTGTGACTTAGGGGAGCGATCGGAATTGAATTTGGAGGCCCGGTGTAGAAATAGGCTTGAATTGGCTAAGGTTGAATTGTGGCGAAATCCGAACGGTAGGTGAGACTTTGATCTGGGGGTCGGAATGGAATTCCGACAGTTGCAGTAGCTTCGTTAGGTGATTGTGGATGTGCCTGCAAAATTTCAGGTCATTCGGACGTCGTTCGGTCGGGTTTTTGATTGAATGTGTAATTCGGAATGTTTTAAGGAATTTAGGCTTGAATTTGATGTGAATTATGGGTTTTGGTGTTATTAGACGTGTTTTGAGGATTGGAGCAAGTTCGAATAAGGTGTTAAGATGTGTTGGTGTGTTTGGATGAGGTCCCGGGGGCCTCGGGGTGTTTTCGGATGGTTAGACGGAAGAAAATTTTGGAAAAATTGCAGGTTGGGATCCTGTTTCTGTTGTTTCCGCTCCTGCGGAATTATGGGCGCAGGAGCGAGTCCGCAGAAGCGGACGAGGGGCGCAGGGGCGCTTGGCACCGCAGAAGCAGACTCCTTTCCGCTGAAGCGGCATCGCTGGTGCGAGCCAGTGATCGCAGAAGCGGACGAGAAGAAAATGGGCAGGTCCGCAGAAGCGGACATTTGACCGCCTGGGCGAGTCCGCAGAAGCGGACTCTGGTGCGCAGAAGCGGACGTTTCATCGCAGAAGCGGGCGCGCTTAAGCGGCCCTTTGCTCGCAGAAGCGGAATTGGCCGGCTAGGCCTGGAACCGCTGAAGCGACCCTTTGGTCGCGGATACGGACGCGTAGGAGCGGAAATTCTTCCGCGGAAGCGAAAATCGCTGTGAGTTAAGTGTATCAGAAGTTAGAAAAATTTCAGAACATTTCACACATTTTGGGTCTCGGCTTTAGAGGCGATTTGGGCGATTTTGAAGAGAAATCCAAGGGAAATCATCAGGTAATCAACTATGGACTTAAACTATGATTAGTATTGGTAATATTATGCAATTATATCATGAAAATGGAGGAATTTGGGGTAATTTATGGAAGAATTAACCCTAGGCTTGAACTTTAGAAAATCAAGGTTTTGAATGGGCAAATGGAGTCCGAATTTGGTAAAAGTGATATGCTTAGACTCGTATTGAGATGAGGGTTCCGAATATGTGACTTTCGTAATTTTTCGGCAAGCGTACCGAAAAATCGGGTTTTGACAACTTTGGGAATTTTGATGTAAATCGAGTTGTATTAATTGGGTGTCGTCCCATTGGCCTAATTTGTTGTATTTCTACTGTATTTGATCAGATTCTACGCGTGCGGAGCTTGATTCTCGTGGCAAGGGCATTGCGGAGTAGTCGTCGCGCCGTATTGAGGTGAGTAATAGATGTGGGTGATGAACAGCGGGTTCGAAACCCCGGTATACCACTTTGTGACGCTGTATAGCGGCGAGACACGCACACTCTTGAGAGTGCGGGGTCGATCATGAACTGGAGACTATATATTAGTCCGACCTGTTAATACTGTATTATTGGCTATTCTCGAGCCGTCGAACCTCCTTCTCGGATGGTTGCATATATATATATATATTGTGATAATGGCCACTCTTGAGCCGTTGAACCTCCTTCTTGGACGGTTGAGTATATTGTGGGCCGTGAGCCGGTTATTGGATCCCGCGAGGATCGTTATCATTGTCTTATCATATAGACATGCTAGTTTACTACTAGTCCGCAACTATTTTTGTTATTATGCTAATTCCAATCTCTGGAACTTGATATTACTGTTTTCCAACTGAAAAATGATAAAAGAGTTTTCAAAAACTACTTTTGAGCCTGCGAGGCCGTATCTGCATATTAGCCGACTAGTAGTGGATCGGGCTGCACGCCGCAGCAAGATATATGTTGGATCGGACTGCACGTCACAGGAATATCTCTATGAGATGTGCTTGGGCTGTAGGAGCCCCTCCGAGTCTGAACCCCCACAATGAGCACGGGTACCCAAAATTGGAGTCGGGCTACGCGCCGTAGCGGTCATATCATGCATTGCATTGCATTTAGCTACATCTGCTAGCTGTTATGCTATTTATTGGTAATTGTTGGTACAGTACAGTGAATATTGATTCTGTGACAGGGTAGCTGATTATAGCTTTACATAGTGCTTTATTGCGGATTTCTTATCTGCGCTGTCTTACCCTTGTTTATTACCACTGAGTCCGGCAGTACTCATTTTACTCCCTGCACCTTGTGTGCAGATCCAGGTACCTCTCAGCAGTGATCCAGTAGCTGTGCGAGGCGACATCCGTGGGATATACGAGGTAGCTGCAGAGTCCGCAGGACCCGATATTCCTTCCTACTGTCTTTTGATTTTGTATTGACATTTTCTTTCCGCACTTGGTATTTCTTTTGTAAACCTTTATACACTTACGTTCAGTAGAGGCTCATGACTCTTGACCCTTCGGTCTATGGGAGTTAGTATATTTTGGGACTTGGTTTCCCCGCTGTTGGTATAAGTATTACTATTGTCTCATATTTTGAAATGCTTAAATGGGTTACAGAGAGCTTCTAGCTCTATTGTTAATATTGATTGGTCAGGCTGGCTTAGCAATGCGCTGGGCGCCATCACGACCGGATTTGGGGGTCGTGACAAGTTGGTATCAGAGCCTAGGTTTACTAGGCCTCATGAGTCTTGAGCCGGTTAGTAGAGTCTTGTGGATCGGTACGGGGACGCCTGTACTTATCCTCGGGAGGTTGCGAACCTTTAGGAAAACTTCACTTTTCTTGAACTCTATCGTGCGATCTTGTTGTTTCTGAGAACTGAACTTCTATATTCTATTCTCTCGCGGATGGCGAGAACGCGAGCATCAGGACGAGGTGGACGACCTCCATTGCCACCTGTTAGAGGCCGTGGGCGCGGTCATGCTAGAGGTAGAGGTAGGGCGGCCGAGGCAGTGCCAGCTGACCCGCCCGTTGTACCGGTTCAGGAGCAGCCCCCGCTGGTTGATGCTCCACCGGTCCCAGTTTCAGTGCCGGACTATATCTATTGCTATTCCTCGGTCTTCGGGAGACTCTTGCTCGGATATTATCGGTGTGTTCCGGTTTGGCTCGGGTAGTTTCAACTACCGCTACCGTAGCGACATCTCAGTCAGGTGGGTGGTCAGCAGACCCCTACGGCTCGCACACCGACCCGATTGTTCGGGGACTTCAGACACCGCAGGCGGTCCCCGCTCGGTGGTTGCACCGGTTATTCCTCCGACTGCACCAGCTCCGGCTCCGGAGCATATGGTTGAGGTTATGCCCGATGACGAGCAGCGTCGTCTTGAGAGACTTGGTAGACTTCGACCACCCCATTTCGGTGGCGTTGAGGGTGAGGTTGCCCGGGGTTTCTTGGATAAGTGTCAGAGAAGATGTCGCGTACGGCCGGTATTCTTGAGTCCGGCGGAGTTTCATTTACTACATTTCAGTTCACCGGTCCCGCATTTGATTGGTGGGAGGAGTTTGAGAGGCGTAGGCTTGCAAGAGCAACACCTCTCACATGGCAGCAGTTCTCTACTCTCTTTCTAGAGAAATATGTACCTCGGTCTCGTCGCGAGGAGCTACGTCGCCGGTTCGAGTGGTTGATTCAGGGCGACATGTCTGTGACTCAGTATGAGCTTAGATTCACTCAGTTGGCTAGGCATGCCACATGGATGATCCCCACTGATAGGGAGAGGATCGGGAGGTTCATTGATGGCCTCAACTACTCTATCCGTATTCTTATGACCAGCGAGCGAGTTCTGTCATCATCGTTTGAGCAGGTAGCTGATATGGCACGCTCCATTGAGGCGGATCATCGCCGAGAGAGAGAGAGGAGCGGGAGGCCAAGAGGCCTCGTGGTTCTGGCAGTTTCAGTGGTGCTCCATCTAGAGGGCATTCCCAGCAGAGCCGAGGTCGCTCATCTAGACCTTCTCATTCAGGCCGCCCAGAGCAGAGCGGAGGTTCTTATGGTCGTGGTCGACAGGGGTTTCAGCAGGGTCAGTCATCGCTTGGTGCCCTCCCAGCCCAGAGTGCAACACCTACTTCTCCGGCACCAGGTGCATGTTATGAGTGTGGTGAGTTTGGCCACATGAGGAGACAGTGCCCTCGACTACGTAGGGGCGGGACTCAGCAGAGGGATCAGCCCTCCTCTTCAGCACCATCTCGGTCTAGTAGAGGTGGAGGTCAGTCTTCTCGTGGTCGCCCCAGGGGCGAGGAGAGATCTGGTGGAGGCCAGGCACGGTTCTATGCACTTCCTGACAGGCGTGATGCAGTTGCCTCCGATGTTGTGATTACAGGTATCATTTCTGTCTGTCACAGAGATGCCTCTGTTCTATTTGATCCAGGGTCCACATATTCTTACGTGTCCTCTTATTTTGCACATCACTTGGGTGCGACTCGTGGTAGTCTTGATTTACCTGTTCATGTATCCACCCCCGTGGGTGATACGATTGTTGTGGATCATGTCTATAGATCCCGTGTTATATCTATTGGGGGTCTGGAGACCCAGGCAGATTTGTTATTGTTGGGGATGGTGGACTTTGATGTTATATTGGGTATGGACTGGTTGTCTCCGTATCATGCTATATTGGACTGTCATGCTAAGACAGTTACATTGGCCATTCCTGGTATTTCTCAGATTGAGTGGCGGGGTTCGACCGATTTCGTCCCTAGCCGTGTTATTTCGTTCTTAAAGGCTCGGAAGATGGTTGAAAAAGGGTGTTTATCGTACTTAGCTTTTGTGAGAGATGTGGGAGCTGAGTCTCCTAGCATTGATTCTCTACCTGTTGTGAGGGATTTCCCAGATGTATTCCCCTCAGACCTGCCGGTCATGCCGCCGGACAGGGATATTGATTTTGGCATTGACTTGGTGCCGGGCACTCAGCCCATATCCATTCCTCCTTATCGAATGGCACCAGCCGAGTTGAAAGAACTAAAAGAGCAGCTTCAAGAACTTCTGGATAAGGGTTTCATCCGTCCTAGTGTGTCTCCGTGGGGTGCGCCGGTATTATTTGTTAAAAAGAAAGATGGTTCCATGCGAATGTGTATTGATTATAGGCAATTGAACAAAGTGACAGTGAAGAACAAGTACCCTTTACCGCGCATAGATGATTTGTTTGATCGGTTACAGGGTGCGAGGGTGTTTTCTAAGATCGATCTTCGTTTAGTCAATCATCAGCTGAAGATCAGGGACTCGGATATTATGAAGACTGCATTCAGGACCCGATATGGTCATTATCAGTTTCTTGTGATGTCGTTTGGGCTGACCAACGCCCCAGCAGCATTTATGCATCTGATGAACAGTGTGTTCAGGACTTATTTGGATTCATTTGTGATTGTATTCATTGATGACATTCTAGTCTACTCCCGTAGTCAGGAGGAGCATGCTCAGCATTTGAGTATTGTGTTGCAGAGATTGAGGGAGGAGAAGCTATATGCTAAATTCTCCAAGTGTGAGTTTTGGCTCGAGTCCGTGGCATTTCTGGGACATGTGGTGTCTCGTGATGGTATTCAGGTTGATCAGAAAAAGATAGAGGCGGTGCAGAGTTGGCCTAGACCGTCCTCAGCTACAGAGATCGGGAGTTTTCTTGGCTTGGCGGGGTATTATCGCCGGTTTGTTCAGGGATTTTCATCCATTGCTTCTTCATTGACTAAATTGACCCAGAAGGGTGCACCATTCGTGTGGTCGGATGAGTGCGAGGAGAGCTTTCGGAAGCTCAAGACAGCTTTGACCACAGCTCCAGTGTTAGTATTGCCATCAGCTTCAGGTTCATATACCGTTTATTGTGATGCCTCGAGAGTGGGGATAGGTTGTGTGTTGATGCGGGAAGGAAAGGTAATTGCTTATGCTTCTCGGCAGTTGAAGCCGCATGAGAAGAACTATCCTTGTTCATGACTTGGAGCTAGCCGCCATTGTTCATGCCTTGAAGATTTGGAGGCACTATTTGTACGGTGTGTCTTGTGAGGTGTATACCGACCATCGTAGTCTCCAGCACTTGTTCAAACAGAAAGACCTTAATTTGAGACAGCGGAGATGGCTAGAGTTGTTGAAGGATTATGACATTACTATATTATATCATCCGGGGAAGGCCAATGTGGTGGCCGATGCTTTGAGCCGGAAGGCGGTCAGTATGGGGAGCTTGGCATATATTCCAGCTGAGGAGAGGCCATTTGCTTATGATGTTCAGGTGCTAGCCAATCGGCTAGTGAGGTTAGATATTTCGGAGCCCAGCAGGGTATTGGCTTGTGTTGTATCTCGGTCATCTCTATATGATCGTATTCGTGAGCGCCGGTATGATGATCCACATTTGGCTGTCCTGAGGGACAGAGTTCAGCATGATGATGCTAGAGATGTCACCATTGATAGTGACGGCGTATTGAGGATGCAGGGCCGGATATGTGTGCCCAATGTTGATGGCCTTCGTGAGTTGATTCTGGAAGAGGCCCATAGCTCGCGGTATTCTATCCATCCAGGAGCCGCTAAGATGTATCAAGATTTGAAACAGCACTATTGGTGGAGAAAGATGAAAATGGACATTGTCGGACATGTAGCACGGTGCCTCAACTGTCAGCAGGTTAAGTACGAGCATCAGAGGCCCGGTGGCGTATTTCAGCGCATTGTTATTCCTGAGTGGAAATGGGAGAGGATCACTATGGACTTTGTTACTGGACTCCCTCGGACGGCGAGGAAGTTTGATTCTCTATGGGTGATTGTGGATAGACTGACCAAGTCAGCTCACTTCATTCCAGTTAGTACTACCTACTCATCGGAGCGGTTGGCAGCGATCTTTATTCGAGAGATTGTTCGGTTGCATGGAGTTCCGGTGTCTATCATATCCGACAGGGGTACTCAGTTCACTTCTCAGTTTTGGAGAGCATTTCAGCGAGAGATGGGTACGCGGGTTGAGTTGAGTACAACATTTCACCCACAGACAGACGGGCAGTCTGAGCGCACTATTCAGATCTTGGAGGATATGTTGCGAGCTTGTGTGATTGATTTTGGTGGTTCGTGGGATGAGTTCCTACCACTTGCTGAGTTTGCCTACAACAACAGTTATCAGTCGAGTATTCGGATGGCCCCGTATGAGGCATTGTATGGCAGGCGGTGTAGATCCCCCGTGGGATGGTTTGAGCCTGGTGAGGTTAGATTGATAGGGACCGAGTTAGTCCAGGATGCTTTAGATAGAGCAAAGTTGATCCAGGAGAGGCTTCGTACAGCACAGTCTCGTCAGAAGAGTTATGCGGACCGTAGAGTTCGAGAGTTGTCTTTCATGGTTGGTGACAGAGTATTGTTGAAGATTTCACCTATGAAGGGTGTCATGAGGTTTGGGAAGAAAGGAAAGTTGAGTCCCGGGTACATTGGTCCTTTTGAGATACTTAGGAGAGTTGGAGAGGTGGCATATGAGTTGGCCTTGCCGCCCAGCTTATCCAGCGTTCATCCAGTATTCCATGTGTCTATGCTCCGGAAGTACATTGGAGATCCATCTCATGTATTAGATTTCAGTACCATCCAACTTGATGGTGATCTATCCTATGATGTGGAGCCTATTGCCATTTTGGGACATCAGGTGAGAAAATTGAGGTCTAAGGAGATTGCATCAGTTAAGGTTCAGTGGAGAGGTCGACCCGTGGAGGAGGCCACTTGGGAGACCGAGCGGGAGATGCGGAGCAGATATCCTCACTTGTTTGAGACTTCGGGTATGTTTCTTGACCCGCTCGAGGACGAGCGTTTGCTTAAGAGGGGGAGAATGTGACGACCCGGCCCGTCGTCACGAGAATTACCACCCCGTTATGTTGTAAATACATGTTTTATGCTTTTATACCAGTGCTAGAGTCTATCGGGTGATTTAGGAGTGATTTGGATTGAAAATGAGGCATATAGCCTTTTTGAAGGAGACTTGAATAAGGAAAGTCAACCCGGAGTTGACTATTTGGTTAGAGGGCTCGGAATCGGATTCTGATGATTCGGTTAGTTTCGGGAGGTGATTTGTGACTTAGGGGAGCGATCGGAATTAAATTTGGAGGCCCGGTGTAGAAATAGGCTTGAATTGGCTAAGGTTGAATTGTGGCGAAATCCGAACGGTAGGTGAGATTTTGATCCGGGGGTCGGAATGGAATTCCGACAGTTGTAGTAGCTCCGTTAGGTGATTTTGGATGTGCCTGCAAAATTTCAGGTCATTCGGACGTCGTTTGGTCGGGTTTTTGATTGAATGTGTAATTCGGAATGTTTTAAGGAATTTAGGCTTGAATTTGATGTGAATTATGGGTTTTGGTGTTATTAGACGTGTTTTGAGGATTGGAGCAAGTTCGAATAAGGTGTTAAGATGTGTTGGTGTGTTTGGATGATGTCCCGGGGCCTCGGGGTGTTTTCGGATGGCTAGACAGAAGACAATTTTGGAAAAATTGCGAGGTTGGGATCCTGTTTCGTTGTTTCCGCTCTCGCGGAATTATGGGCGCGAGGAGCGAGTCCGCGAGCGGACGAGGGCGCGAGGGCGCTTGGCACCGCAGAGCGGACTCCTTTCCGCTGAAGCGGCATCGCCGGTGCGAGCCGGTGATCCCGAAGCGGACGAGAAGAAAATGGGCAGGTCCGCGAGGCGGACATTTGACCGCTCAGGCGAGTCCGCGAGCGGACTGCGGTGCGCAGAGCGGACGTTTTCGCGAAGCGGACATTTCATAGCGAGAGCAGGCGCGCTTAGCAGCCCTTTGCTCGCGAGAGCGGAATTGGCCGGCTAGGCCTGGAACCGCCGAGCGACCCTTTGGTCGCGGATACGGACGCGTAGGAGCAGAAATTCTTCCGCAGAAGCAAAAATCGCTGTAAGTTAAGTGTATCGGAAGTTAGAAAAATTTCAGAACATTTCACACATTTGGGTCTCGGCTTTAGAGGCGATTTGGGCGATTTTGAAGAGAAATTCCAAAGGAAATCATCAGGTAATCAACTATGGACTTAAACTATGATTAGTATTGGTAATATTATGCAATTATATCATGAAAATGGAGGAATTTGGGGTAATTTATGGAAGAATTAACCCTAGGCTTGAACTTTAGAAAATCAAGGTTTTGAATGGGCAAATGGAGTCCGAATTTGGTAAAAGTGATATGCTTAGACTCGTATTGAGATGAGGGTTCCGAATATGTGACTTTCGTAATTTTTCGGCAAGCGTACCGAAAAATCGGGTTTTGACAACTTTGGGAATTTTGATGTAAATCGAGTTGTATTAATTGGGTGTCGTCCCATTGGCCTAATTTGTTGTATTTCTACTGTATTTGATCAGATTCTACGCGTGCGGAGCTTGATTCTCGTGGCAAGGGCATTGCGGAGTAGTCGTCGCGCCGTATTGAGGTGAGTAATAGATGTGGGTGATGACCAGCGGGTTCGAAACCCCGGTATACCACTTTGTGACGCCGTATAGCGGCGAGACACGCACACTCTTGAGAGTGCGGGGTCGATCATGAACTGGAGACTATATATTAGTCCGACCTGTTGATATTGTATTATTGGCTATTCTCGAGCCGTCGAACCTCCTTCTCGGATGGTTGCATATATATATATATATATATTGTGATAATGGCCACTCTTGAGCCGTTGAACCTCCTTCTTGGACGGTTGAGTATATTGTGGGCTGTGAGCCAGTTATTGGATCCCGCGAGGATCGTTATCATTGTCTTATCATATAGACATGCTAGTTTACTACTAGTCCGCAGCTATTTTTGTTATTATGCTAATTCCAATCTCTGGAACTTGATATTACTGTTTTCCAACTGAAAAATGATAAAAAAGTTTTCAAAAAACTACTTTTGAGCATGCGAGGTTGTATCTGCATATTAGCTGACTAGTAGTGGATCGGGCTGCACGCCGCAGCGAGATATATGTTGGATCGGACTGCACGCCGCAGGGATATCTCTATGAGATGTGCTTGGGCTGTAGGAGCCCCTCCGGAGTCTGAACCCCCACAGTGAGCACGGGTACCCAAAATTGGAGTCGGGCTACGCGCCGTAGCGGTCATATCATGCATTTGCATTGCATTTAGCTACATCTGCTAGCCTGTTATGCTATTTATTGGTATTTGTTGGTACAGGTACAGTGAATATTAATTTTGTGACAGGGTAGCCGATTATAGCTTTACATAGTGCTTTATTGCGGATTTCTTATCTGCGCTGTCTTACCCTTGTTTATTACCACTGAGTCTGGCGGTACTCATTTTACTCCCTGCACCTTGTGTGCAGATCCAGGTACCTCTCAACAGTGATCCAGTAGCTGTGCGAGGCGACATCCGTGGGATATACGAGGTAGCTGCAGAGTCCGCAGGACCCGATATTCCTTCCTACTGTCTTTTGATTTTGTATTGACATTTCTTTCCGCACTTGGTATCTTGTAAACCTTTATACACTCATGTTCGGTAGAGGCTCATGACTCTTGACCCTTCGGTCTATGGGAGTTAGTATATTTTGGGACTTGGTTTCCCCGCTGTTGGTATAAGTATTACTATTGTCTCATATTTTGAAATGCTTAAATGGGTTACAGAGAGCTTCTAGCTCCATTGTTAATATTGATTGGTCAGGCTGGCTTAGCAATGCGCTGGGCGCCATCACGACCGGATTTGGGGTCGTGACATAAAGTCCACCGGGTGTAATTGAATTGATTTTGGTTGTAAATAAGGCACATAGCCTCTTAGAAGGAAGCTTATTTTAGAAAAGTCAACCAGAAGTTGATTATGTGGTTAGAGGGCTCGGATGTGAATTTCGTTGATTTGGTTAGCTTCAGAGGATGATTTGTGACTTAGGAGAGCGATCAGAATCGAATTTGGAGGTCCGGTGTAGAAATAGGCTTGAATTGGCGAAGCTGGAATTTCGGCAAATTCCGGTTGATAGGTGAGCTTTTGATCCTAGAGTCAGAATGAAATTTCGAAAGTTGCAGTAGCTTCATTAGGTGATTTTGGATATGTCTGCAAATTTTCAGGTCATTCAAACGTCGTTTGGTCAGGTTTTTGATCAAATATGAGTTTAGGAAGTTTTAAGAAAATTTAGGCTTGAATCCGTGGTAATTTGATGATTTTTGTGTTGTTGTGTGTGTTTTTATGATTGGAACAAGTTCTTATAGTGTTTTATAGTAGGTTGGTGTTTTTGGTTGAGGTCCCGGGGGCCTCGGGATGGATTCGGGTGGTCAAACGGACTAATTTCCATGTTTGAAGATAGCAGGATTTTACGAAAAATTGCAGAAGAAATTCCTTCTACACGTTCGCATGAGAAAGGATGCGAACGCGTAGAGTTAGCGGGAGTAGGCCAGGAATTTGGCTATCACGTTCACGTAGGGTTTGTTCGCGTTCGCGTTTAAGAGGAGGATTGAGCATCGCGAACGCTTGGGGTCAGATGCATTCGCATAGTAGAATTACCTGGTGCATCGCGATGGCGGGCTAGTGGACGCGTTCGTGTAAAGGAAAATTTTGGTCAGAGAAATTTACTCATCGCGAACGCGGAAGGTCGACCGTGTTCGCATAGAAAAAAGGCCTGGGCATTAGATTTCATTTAAGGGTTATTTCATCCGCGACTTTTGCCATTTTTACACTACTTTGAGAGCTTGTTGATAGAATTTGAAGGGGATTTCAACGGGAAGTGATTGGAGGTAAGTCTCGTGGCCTAAATACATCATTTAATAGAAGAATCGTCCATTAATTCTCTGAATTTGGGTATAAAATTGAAGAAGTTAGGGCTTGGTTTTTGCTATGTAAATTTAGGATTTGGTGGCCCATTGGAACTCCGATTTTGATAAATTTTATATGTATGGACTCGTGGCGAGACGAGGATTCTGAAAATGTAAGTTTCGTAATTTTTTGAGAAGTAGGCATTGGGCTCAGGTTTTGCTAGTTTCGAGGTTCTTGCTATAATTCGATTGTTTTCGATTGGGTATTGTCTCATTTGCATATTGTGAAGTATTCACTCTATTTTTGGCTAGTTTCGATGTGTGTGGAGTTCGATTTAAGGGCAACGGCGTCGTAGGCTTGAGATTTTGCCGGTTCGAGGCGAGTATTACTTGGGAATGATATCCCGAGGGTTTGAAACACTAAATTTGCCTACCATAGTGGTGTTTTGAGGTGACTTGCACACTGGACCTGAGCGTGGGGTAGAGCACCATTGAGGATCGTGAATTGGTCCGTCCCGGTTGTTGGTTTTTACCGCGTATTTGCAAAATGATTTGTTATTATCATTATGATTTGGGCTCATTACCATACTTGGGGCTTATTGCGCATTGTTTGAACTCTTTGTGAACTATCATCATTGTTTCCCTCACTATTTGAAATATGATTCGAACTCAGTTCGTGTGATTTACACTGTTTTATGAACTCAACTATATTTTACTCAAACTTGGAGTTTTAAACGATTTTTGAACTATCATTTGAGCTGAGTATTATTGTTTTACTGATGCCTGAGAGGCTTTTTGACTATTTTGCAGTGATTGAGGCCGAGGACCATATGTGAGGGCATGAGGAGGTTTGTGAGGAGGCTTTCAGGCCTCGAGTGAGATGTGAGGAGGCTTTTAGGCCTCGATTGATATGTGAGGAGGCTTTCAGGCCTCGAGTGTTATGTGTGCATATGTATATACATGCATGGATCAGACTGCACGCTATAGTAGCATATTGCATGGATCGGACTGCGCACCGCAGTAGTATATTATATGGATCTGACTGCACACCGGAGTGATATGTTATGTAGATCAGACTGCATGCAATATTATTGCGCTTGGGCGGTAGGAGCACCTCAGGAGTCTGAACCCCCACAGCAAGCGCAGGTACCCAAATGGATCGGGCTACCAACTGCAGCGGTTATATGCATTGGATTCATGCATTTACTCCTGTTTGTGCTACGTGGCATGACATTTAGCACTCATATATCATCGGTATACATATGTTACTTGCCTTGTTGACCAGATACCCTGGTATTATATATTAAGGAGTGTTGTGCCCAAGGGGCCGATTTATGAGCCGATTTGCTCTATTTGATATAGCATTTATATGCTTGGCTGTTGAAAAAGAAAAACAATATTCGCAAAAGAGATGTTTAACTAATCTTGAGATTTTCTAAAGGACTTTCACAGTATTATGGTTTTTTCTCAAAGTGTTGTACCATCTTTTTATAGAATTTTGGTGTGCCCATACGTGTTTTCTTATTGCTCAGTTATTATTCTCTCTTATTACAACTGAGTTTGAAGTACTCACTTTAGTCCCTGAACCTTATGTGCAGTTATTGTTCACCCGGTAGTGGGTTATTAGCAGGACCGAAGGCCATATTGTGGTAGTTGAGCAAGGTGACTGCCAGTGTTCGCGGCACCACATTCCGTCTTTGAATTCCAGTTTTTCCTTGTATATATATTTTATTGGACCAATAGTAACGTCGTTACTCATTAGATGCGCGTAACTTGTGACACCTCGGTCGGGTTGTATTGGGATGAAATTAATAGTTAAATGCTAATAAGTAGTATTTCTATTGCTTTATGTTTAATAGCTGTTATAAGAGGATTTGGGGGTGTTGGCTGGCCTTGTCTTCACGAGAGGCGCCATTATGACCGGGTATGGAATTTGGGTCATGACACATGATAACACTACGCGTACAATTGGGTATGAGAGTTGTGTGGATGATCCATGTGATATATAAACTTAGGACCCCCCCCCCCCCCTCTTTATTAGTTTGCTATTTTCAGATTTTTAAAAGCTGTTTAGTTTTTAACTTCTGTTTCTTGTACTTCTTTTAAGTACTTGCATCAATTATTTGACCCATTCCCTTTACTCGCATATCTTTTCTTTGATTATAAAATTACTTCCTTCCAATTTTCAACATCTTTTAAATCCTTTTTTGCTTCTTACTTGCAATTGTTATGTGAAGGTAAGGAGTATTTGCAATGCTCGCTTGTCTACTTCTTATTTGCATTTAAAGTCACAATTGTAGCATGTCCGGGAATCACACTAGTTGATCTTGAGGGGTGCCTAACACCTTCCCCTCGAGATAATTTCTAGCTCTTACCCAAACTCTGGTTTTCATCTCAAATTCTTTCTTAAAGTGTCCTAATGCACTATCATTAGGCGGCGACTCTCCAAATCTAAAGCCCAATTCCCAAACGGGAATAGTGTTGTCTTTCCCAAGTGTCGTAAACCTGATTTCGCGAGAAAAAGAGGGCGTCGACACCCCCCTCCTCTAAGCCCTGCCTTGGGACCCTTTGAGCTCCCTCTGAACTTGGAGACTTGAGGGCTGGCCTTTCCACACTGCACTTATCCCCGTTCTGGTAATACATTTGGGTGCGAGCATTGCCTGGAGTTCCATTGAGGCTCCTAGGTAACTTTGACGCACTCAAATGGGAGAAAGGCTTTGGATCATGATCTCTTGGAGTTGGTTTACCTAATAACTCAGTGAGAAAGTCAGAATCAGGCTTCCTCTAGTTGTATTTTTATTATACTTTTTGATGTATTCTAACTTTATTCTGGGTTGTAACAATTTTTAATAAACACTTGGGGATGGTTAGTGAAAAGGGGAAGGTAACTATATATGCAAAGGGTAGATACCATAGCTTATATGTATTTTTGAATTTCGTCTATATTTATATTTGTAAATTCTACATATCCAATCCTCATATAGATACCATGGCTATAGATAAATTCTGCATATCCCATTCTCACATATAAATCGTGTCTATAGGTATTTTGAATTCTGCATATTCAAATGCATATAGAAATCATGCCTATAGGTCATTCTGAATTATGCATATTCACATGCATGTTGAAGTTATGCCTATAGGATTGTTCAACTCTGGGCATTCAATTACACCTAGATGCCGTGCACTTAGGTCTTAATCAAATTTAGCATCAACATATCATGTTCATTGGTCCTAAACAAATTCTACATCTAGATATCATGTTCATATGTTCTAAACAAATTATGCATCTAGATATCATGTTCATAGGTTTAAAACGAGTCTTCTGCATTTTTATACCATGTCTACAAGGTTAAAAATCAACAACGCATAGAAAACATGCCTATAGGAACTCCTAATCGCATCTAAGGCCCGTCATTCACGTATAAAACTAAAACCAGTAATAATGGATACTGTCAGTTGTAGAATTTGTAACAAATTTGCCAAAACTTGCCTTTCTTTTAATAATCTGACTATCCTCACTTTGTGAATTTAAACAGTATGTATTCAGTCTATTTTAGAACTTACTATTTCATTTCTTTGTGAATCCACTAGATACCATGTATATAGGATCTTTGTCCAACGCTTAGGCAAGTTATAGGGTAACAATTAAACCGAATCTGTTTCTATTAATAACTACAACCAGCAGGCAAGCCTTAGTCGGGTTTCTTATCCAAATTATGTGATAAATCAGTTTGCCTCAACCTCTAAGCTCGTTCATGTTTAGTATTTACTCAAACCTAAATAGTATGTGTAAGTCTTGCTAATTACGTGTTTCATTGTTTAAAAGGGGTATATCATAGCCTCTGTTTGCTATGTGTTTTCCCCAACTTGCAATACGTGTTTTGTACGTCGCCTTATAGTTTTTACCTTTTGAAACTACAAATGAGCCTAACATCCCTCTTTTTAGGATTAGTAGTCCTAAATGCCTACAGGATTGATAGCATTGAGATGGATAATAACATGCAATGAGTAATCGAGACCATTCTGCATTTTAATACCTTAACGGAGTGGGAAGGATAGATATGGACAAAATGACTACGCGATAATGCCACGTGTAGCACCTCATTGAGGAGTGATTATCGGGCATTATGTGGGGTGATCCATATTGTTAATAAACCTTGGACCACCTTTCCCTTATTTCTTTGTTTCTTTTAAAAAATTTCAAACCCTTTCTTTTATTTCTCTCCAACTTTGTTTATTTGTAAATCATTATGTGGAAATTCCTTCTTATTTGGAGCTTTATTTGCCTACGTGTTACTTGCACCTAAATTCACAATAATAGTCTAGCCAGGAACCACACGAGTAGATTCTGAGGAGTGCCTAACACCTTGCCCTAAGAATAATTGCAAGCCATTACCCAATCCCTAGTTACTCAAATAAAACCCTCTTTTTGCCCTAATGCACCCTAATCATTAGGTGACGACTCTTCAAATCAAACCAAATTCCCAAAAGGAATCAGTTGTCCTCCCAAATGTCATAAATTCGATTTCGCGAGAAAAATGGGGCGTGACACACACCCTCATTATTGGGAACGTCTTCAACCTTGACATACATTTTTAATAATTTTATTACAATAAAGTCCCTAGATTCATCCGGAATCCGCAAATAATACCTAAGAGTTTCATCTTCTTCGATGTTAAACTCAGAATATCAAGCGAACCCCTATGGAGTCACAGAATACGAAAATCTATTGGTTACTTTAAGGTTCACCGAATATTTTCTCACACTCATTTTCTTACGTAACAACGATACCAATTTATCATACTTCATTTTAAGCGGCAATTTAACATGACACTCTGGAGGTGAACTATCGCTCACAGAGTTAGTCTCCATTACAACCTCATTACCCTTATTTTTGGCTCTTCAGACATTATAAGAAAAATGCTTGATAACAAGAAGAAAAGTATGAACGGAAGTTTGAAGGAAAGTATTGAATGGATTTTCATAAAATTCTAACGCCTTTCAATAAGGCAAGTCCTAGCTCGTGGTGCAGAATTTTTTTATGTAAAATGCACTATAATACAACGCTTTATATATTTAAATTATTGTTATGTCAGTTAACTACAGAACACTTATCGGTGGGCCCAAAAAAAAGTAAAATGCAGTATAATATTGTTCTTTATGTAAAATGCAATATTATACTGCGCTTTACTTTAACGGCTAAAATTTTGTTAAAGTAAAACGCAGTATAATATTGTATTTTAGATACAAACGTAACCTTTTTTTAAACTGTAAAAACGTATTTTGAGTCCAAAAACTTTCCATTTAAGTTTCGGACTCCAATTTTGTCACGACCCGGATTTTTCCCCCAACATCGGGATCGTGATGGCGCCTACTCGTGGTAGCTAGGCAAGCCACTGTACTCATACTATCCTGTTTTTAACACAATTTTAATTAAATAAATGCGGAATACTTTATCGAAATAGAAGTAACTAATTACAAGATGAAAATCATACTGAAATCCTCTACCCAAGACGTGGAGTCAACAACTCACGAACTACTACTGAATACTACACATAAGAGTTTGAAAGAAATATAACATAATTCTGTTTGTCTCGGAACAAAGAGACTACAGCTAGTAACATAAATCAAGAGAGAGACGCCGGGCCTGCGGACGTCTGCAAGCTACCTCGGTCTCAAATGTGATCAACTCCCACACAATCGAATTACTGCTGCTGCTCCTGATCGTAACCTGGACCTGTGCAAAAACGCACAGAAGTGTAGTATCAGCACAACCGACCCCATGTGTTGGTAAGTGCCTGGCCTATCCCGGCGAAGTAGTGACAAGCCTAGGACCGGACACCCACATAAACCTGTGTAGTTGCAATATATATATATATATGTACATAAACATTTATAAGGAAATACTCTGCTCTGCAATAACAGACCAATAACTCATAATATCCAGATTAATCTAATCAACAGAATTAAGTCTTACTTTCGTGTCTCAATTCTTTATTTTTCTTTTCTTATCTCGTGGTAGGCGTACCACCCGCTCCCAAATATATCAACAGGCTACCGGCAACTATGGCCAATACCAAGATTCAAATCACTTTGTGGTCGGTGTGCCACACGATCCCATTTCTTATCATAAAAGTGGTCGGCGCGCCACACGATCCCAATTCTTTAATATATATATTACCACAATTAACAAGAATTAACCAAGTAATAACACAATAAGGAATATCTCAAAAGAACTCAACAATTAACAACGGTTAATAAGTTCACAAGGAAAACAAAGTATAATGGAAACACAAGTAATATCAAGTCAAGGAATAGCAAATAGTTGCACGGCATCACCTAAATAAAATATAATGGAAAAACAAGTAATATCAAGTCAAGGAATAGCAAATAGTTGCACGACATCACCCAAATAAAATATAATGGAAAAACAAGTAATATCAAGTCAAGGAATAGCAAGCGATTGCACGGCATCACCCTTCGTGCTTTTACTCTCATCCTCACCAAATAAGCAAATAAAGTACACGGCATCACCCTTCGTGCTTTTACTCTCATCCTCACATCCATAGTACGGCATGATCCTTCGTACATGGTTCAATAACAGGGCACGGCATGATCCTTCGTGCATAATCAATAAATAAACATGGCACGGCATTAACCTTCGTGCATAAATAAATAAACATGGCACGGCATCACCCTTCGTGCATTATCACTCTTCCTCACCCAAATAACAATCACAGTTAAGGGCAAAGAAAGAAACGACAATTCATAAACCATCCCATCAAGGGCAATCAATAATTATCTTCACAACAAGTCCCAACAGGGGATAACAATAACAATTCATCTGTAATATATCTCCAAATAATCATTTTGCAACGACTCACGGTCATACTAGACGCCAGTGTATGGATGCTCGTTACCACAGCCCATACACCGCACTCGATCACATAACACATAGCACATAATCCTATTCCCTCAAGCTAGGATAGAACAAACACTTACCTCGAATGTTTATGAACAATTCAATCCGTGGAATGCCTTTTCCTTTCAAATTTGGCTCCAATCCAATCGCATCTATACACAATTGATTTAATATCATCAATACTACTCAACAAACTAATTCATAAGGTTAATTACAACTTTTACAACATTCTGCCCGAAATAGTGAATTTCGACCCCGGGCCCACATGGTCAGAACTCGGGGTTAGGACCAAAATCCGGTTACCCATCCCCCCACGAGTTCATGTATATGATTTGTTTCAAAATCGGACCTCAATTCGAGGTCCAATTCCTCAATTTATGAAAAACCCTATTTTCTAACAAAAACAAGAATTCTACCATGAAAATCATTGATTTCTTATGAAAAACATGTTTAATGATGTTAGGAATTGAAAGAATTAAGTAAAAAGTGACTTACAATCGTTTTGATGAAGAAGAAATCCGTGAAGAATCGCAAATGGGTGTTTTTGTTTTGTAAAAAGTGAAGAAATGAACTTAAAATCGTGTTTTACAGGTCTCTGTGTTCGCATTTGCGAACATGGGTTCGCAATAGCGAACCCCGACCAATTTCTGGAGTTTGAAAAATAAGCTAAGGTTGGGAAGTTCGCATTTGCGAACATTTGTTCGCATTTGCGATCACTGGCAGACAAAGGGGTGTTCGCATTTGCGAACTAGTGTTCGCATTTGCGAACACAGGCTGTATAAGGCAGTGTTCGCATTTGCGAACAATGGTTCGCATTTCCGAACCAAGGCAGTATGGGGAATGTTCGCATTTGCGAACATTTGTTCGCATTTGCGAACATAGGCAGGTTCTGGGGACTTTCGCAAATGCGAACAATTGTTCGCATTTGCGAACAAAGCTGTGTCAATGGGGCTTCGCATTTGCGATCAGTGTTCGCATTTGCGAGCCTGTCCCCTTCGCAATTGCGAGAAATACTTCGCAATTGCGAAGCCAACAGCTGGGTGAAAAACCAGCAGTGCAAAAATTCAGAATTTCATCCAACGGCCTATCAAATCTTTACCCGAGCTCCCGGGCTCCAAACCAAACATGTACATAACCTCAAAAACACATTATGGACTTGTTCGTGCGATCACATCGCCAATATCACTTCGTTTTAATCAAATCAAGCCTCAAACTCATGATTTTCATACTTTTGATTTTCAAAACTTCTTAACTTGGAACTCAAGGTCCAAAACATCTCAAACGACATCCGAATGTCACCAAACTTTACAGAAATCACATATATAATATTTAAGACTTGTACCGGGCGTCGGAACCAAAATACGAGCCCGATACCAAGTTCAATTAATTCATTTTCCTTTAACAATTACATCAAAAACAATTTCACATAAAAATTCATAACTTGGGCTCTAGGCCTCAGAATTCGACTCCGGACGCACGTCCAAGTCCCATATTTTCCTACGGACCTCTCAGGACCATCCAATCTCGGGTCCGGATCCGTTTACCAAAAATGTTGACCGTAGTCAACCATACCAATATTAATATCATTTTTATCCAAATTTCTCATAGAATTCATATTTTCTATCACAAAATCTTTCCGGCTACATGCTCGGATTGTGCACGTAAATCGAGGCAACATAGAATGAGGTTTTCAAGGCCTCAGAAGCTCGAAATTATTAATAAAATAAGTGATGACCCTTTGGGTCGTCACAATCTCCACCTCTAAAACAACCGTTCGTCCTCGAACGGACAAAAGAAAGAAGTACCGAGTCAGGAAACAAGTGTGGGTAACGGCTCCGCATATCAGACTCGGACTCCCAGGTCGATGCCTCAGGAGGCTGACCTCTCCACTGAACACGCACAGAAGGATAACTCTTCGACCTCAACCGTCGAACCTGCCGGTCTAGAATAGCCACCGGCTCCTCCTCGTAAGATAGATCATTGTCCAATTGGACAGTACTGAAGTCTAACACATGTGTGCGATCGCCGTGGTATCTCCGAAGCATAGATACATGAAAAACTGGATGCACGGCTGATAAGCTATGCGGCAAAGCTAATCTGTAAGCCACCCCTCCCACTCTGTCTAAAATCTCAAATGGACCAATATACCTAGGGCTGAGCTTGCCCTTCTTTCCGCACCTCATCAAGCCCTTCATAGGTGACACTCGGAGCAATACTCGCTCCCCAATCATGAAAGTTATACCTCGAACCTTGCGATCTGCATAGCTCTTTTGTCTAGACTGAGCTGTGCGAAGCCTATCTTGAATAATCTTGACCTTATCTATTGCCTCCTAGAATAAATCTGTATCGAATAACCGAGTTTCTCCCGGTTCAAACCATCCAACCGAAGAACGACACCGCCTACCATAAAACGCTTCATGAGGAGCCATCTGGATGCTCGATTGATAACTATTATTATAAGCAAACTCTGCCAAAGGCGAGAAATGATCCCATCAGCATCTAAGGTGACCTGATTAGCACCTCATCGCTGAACCGTGTCTCTAAGGTCACATAAATATGAATCATTATATTGTTGATCGCGGATACGCTCCAATAATGAAGAGCGAGCGATCGCACAAGCTAGTGCTCGACTAGGCTCAGAAATATCCAACCTCACAAATCGATTGGCCAATGCCTGGACGTCTAGAGCAAATGGTCTCTGACTTACCGGAATATATGCAAGACTACTCATGCTGGCAGACTTTCTACACAAAGCGTCGGCCACCACGTTTGCTTTTTCCCTGATGATATAAAAAGGTGACATCATAATCTTTCTGCAATACCAGCCACCTTCTCTGCCTCAAATTCAACTCTTTTGTTTAAACAAATACTTAAGGCTCTTATGATCGATGTATACTTACAAATAATGCCTCCAGATCTTCAATGCGTGAATAATCGCCGCAAATTCTACATCATTGTCACGACCCGGATTTTTCCCCCAATATCGGGATCGTGATGGCGCCTACTCGTGGTAGCTAGGCAAGCCACTGTATTCGTACGATCGTGTTTCTGACACAATTTTAATTAAATAAATACGGAATACTTTATCGAAATGGAAATAATAAATCACACGGTAAAAATCATACTGAAATCCTCTACCCAAGACTTGGGGTCACCAACTCACAAACTACTATGGAATACTACACATAAAAGTCTGAAGAAAATATAACATAATTCTGTTCGTCTCGGAATAATGAGACTACAGCTATAAACATAAATAAAGAAAGAGACGTCGGGCCTGCGGACGTCTGCAAGCTACCTAGGTCTCAAATGTAATCAACTCCCACGCAATCTATTTACTGCTGCTGCTGCTGCTGCTGCTCCTGATCGTAACCTGGACCTGTCCAAAAACGCACAGAAGTGTAGTATCAGCACAACCGACCCCATGTCTTGGTAAGTGCCTGGCCTATCCCGGCGAAGTAGTGATAATGCTAGGACCAGACACCCACATAAACCTGTGCAATTCAATAAATATATGTGTACCACAAAATAACAAGAAATAATCAAGTATTAACACAATAAGAAATATCTTAAAGAATTCAACAATTAACCACAGTTACTAATTTCACAAGGAAAAACAAAGTGTAATGTAAACACAAATAATATCAATTCAAGGAATAGCAAACAGTTGCACGGCATCACCCTTCGTGCTTTTACTCTCATCCTCACATCCATAGTACGGCATGATCCTTCGTACATGGTTCAATAATAGGGCACGGCATGATCCTTCGTGCATAATCAATAACATGGCACGGCATGATCCTTCGTGCATAATCAATAATAAACATGGCACGGCATGATCCTTCGTGCATAATCAATAATAAACATGGCACGGCATGATTCTTCGTGCATAATCAATAATAAACATGGCACGGCATCACCCTTCGTGCATTATCTCTCTTCCTCACCCAAATAACAATCACAGTTAAGGGCAAAGAAAGAAACAGTAATTCATAAACCGTCTAACAAGGAAGAATAACAATAATTCATCTTTAATATATCTCAAATAATCATTTTTTTTTCAACGACTCACGGTCATACTAGACGCCAGTGTATGGTTGCTCGTCACCACAGCCCATACACCGCACTCGATCACATAACACATAACATATAATCCTATTCCCTCAAGCTAGGATAGAACAAACACTTACCTCGAATGCTTATGAACAATCCAATCCGTGGAAATGTCTTTTCTTTCAATTTGGCTCCAATCCAACCGTATCTATACACAATTGATTTAATATCATCAATTCTACTCCACCAACTAATTCTTAACACCAAATAACACTTTTACAACATTCTGCCATGAATAGTAAATTTCAACCCCGGGCCCACATGGTCGGAATTCGGGGTTAGGACCAAAATCCGGTTACCCATTCCCCCACGAGTTCACGTATATAATTTGTTTCAAAATCGGACCTCAATTCGAGGTCCAATTCCCCAATTTATGAAAAACCCTATTTTCTAACAAAAACAAGAATTTTACCATGAAAACATTTGATTTCTAATGAAAAACATGTTTAATGATGTTAGGAATTGAAAGAATTAAGTAAAAAGTGACTTACAATCGTTTTGATGAAGAAGAAATCCTTGAAGAGTCGCAAATGGGTGTTTTGGTTTTGTGAAAAATGAAGAAATGACCGAAATTCGTGTTTTTCAGGTCTCCTGTGTTCGCATTTGCGAACATGGGTTCGCAATTGCGAACCCCGACCAATTTCTGGAGTTTGAAAAATAAGCTAAGGATGGGGTGTTCGCATTTGCGAACTTTTGTTCGCATTTGCGAAGCCAAGGCATACTGGGAGGTTCGCATTTGCGACATAATGTTCGCATTTGCGAACGAGGCTCCTTCGCATTTGCGAAGAAGGCTTCGCATTTGCGAAGCACGGCTTAGCAGTGAGGGCATCGCATTTGCGAGGTTATGTTCGCAATTGCGAACCCAGGCTTTCCTGGACGCCCTTCGCATTTGCGATCAAGGGTTCGCATTTGCGAACCCTGCCTTGGTCTGTCACCTTCGCAATTGCGAGAAATTCTTCGCAATTGCGAAGCCAACAGCTGGGTGAAAAAAACCAGCAGTTAAAAATTCAGATTTTCATCCAACGGCCTATCAAATCTTTACCCGAGCCCCCCCGGCTCCAAACCAAACATGTACACAACCTCAAAAACACATTATGGACTTGTTCGTGCGATCATATCGCCAATATCACTTCGTTTTAATCAAATCGAGCCTCAAACTCATGATTTTCATACTTTTGATTTTCAAAACTTCTTAACTTGGAACTCAAGGTCCAAAACATCTCAAACGACATCCAAATGTCATCAAACTTTACAGAAATCACATATATAATATTTAAGACTTGTACCGGGCGTCGGAACCAAAATACGAGCCCGATACCAAGGTCTATCAATTTATTTCCTTTAATAATTGCATCAAAAACAATTTCACATAAAAATTCATAACTTGGGCTCTAGGCCTCGAATTCGACTCCGGACACATGTCCAAGTCCCATATTTTCCTACGGACCTCTCGGGACCATCCAATCTCGGGTCCGGATCCGTTTACCAAAAATGTTGACCGAAGTCAACCATATCAGTATTAATATCATTTTTATCCAAATTTCTCATAGAATTCATATTTTCTATCACAAAATCTTTCCGGCTACATGCTCGGATTGTGCACGTAAATCGAGGCAACATAGAATGAGGTTTTCAAGGCCTCAGAAGCTCGAAATTATTAATAAAATAAGTGATGACCCTTTGGGTCGTCACAATCTCCACCTCTAAAACAACCGTTCGTCCTCGAACGGACAAAAGAAAGAAGTACCGAGTCAGGAAACAAGTGTGGGTAACGGCTCCGCATATCAGACTCGGACTCCCAGGTCGATGCCTCAGGAGGCTGACCTCTCCACTGAACACGCACAGAAGGATAACTCTTCGACCTCAGCTGTCGACCGGTCTAGAATGGCTACCGGCTCCTCCTCGTAAGATAGATCATTGTCCAATTGGACAGTACTGAAGTCTAACACATGTGTGGGATCGCCGTGGTATCTCCGAAGCATAGATACGTGAAAAACTGGATGCACGGCTGATAAGCTAGGCATCAAAGCTAATCTGTAAGCCACCCCTCCCACTCTGTCTAGAATCTCAAATGGGCCAATATACCTAGGGCTGAGCTTGCCCTTCTTCCCAAACCTCATCACGCCCTTCATAGGCGACACCCGGAGCAATACTCGTTCACCAACCATGAAATCTACATCTCGAACTTTACGATCCGCATAAGTCTTTTGCCTAGACTGAGCTGAACGCAATCTCTCCCGAATAGTCTTGACCTTATCCAAGGCCTCCTGAACTAAGTCTGTACCTAACAACCGAGCCTCTCCCGGTTCAAACCATCCAACTGGTGATCGACATCGCCTACCATACAACGCCTCATAAGGAGCCATCCGGATGCTAGATTGGTAAATGTTATTGTAGGCGAACTCTGCTAATGGCAGAAACTGGTCCCATGAGCCTCCGAAATCAATAACACAGGCTCGAAGCATGTCCTCAAGAATCTGAATAGTCCTCTCGGACTGGCCATCCGTCTGAGGATGAAATGCTGTACTCAACTGAACCTGGGTGCCTAACTCCTGCTGGACCGCTCTCCAGAACTGCGAGGTAAACTGCGTACCCTGATCAGAGATAATGGATACTGGCACCCCATGGAGACGAACAATCTCCCTAATGTAAACCTCCGCTAACCTCTCCGACGAGTAGGAGACAGATACTGGAATAACGTGTGCTAACTTGGTCAGCCTATCAACAATGACCCAAATAGCATCAAATTTCCTCCGAGTCAAAGGAAGTCCAGTAACGAAGTCCATACGATCCGCTCCCATTTCCACTCGGCAATTTCAATTCTCTGGAATACACCACCAGGTCTCCGGTGCTCATATTTCACCTGCTGACAATTTAGACACCGAGCGACATACGCAACAATATCTTTCTTCATTCTGCGCCACCAATAGTGCTGCCACAAGTCCTGGTACATCTTCGCGGCGCCCGGGTGAATGGAATACCGCGAACTGTGGGCCTCCGCTAAGATCAACTCTCGAATTCCTTCGACATTGGGCACACAAACTCGACCCTGCAATTTCAATATCCCATCATCATCTAGGTTTGCCTGTGTGGCACCTCCCCGCTGTATTGTATCCCTCAACTCACGCAAATGAGGATCATCAAATTGCCTCTCACGGATACGCTCTAATAATGAAGAACGAGCGACCGTGCAGGCTAACACCCTGCTAGGCTCAGAAATGTCTAATCTCACGAACCGGTTGGCTAAGGCCTGGACATCTAGAGCTAATGGTCTCTGATTGACCGGAATATATGCAAGACTACCCATGCTGGCATACTTTCTACTCAATGCATCGGCCACCACATTGGCCTTACCCGGGTGATATAATATAGTAACATCATAGTCTTTTAGCAACTCTAACCATCTCCGCTGTCGTAGATTCAACTCCTTCTGTTTGAACAAGTACTGTAAGCTTTTGTGATCAGTGTACACCTCACATGTCACACCATATAGATAATGCCTCCGGATCTTTAAGGCATGAACCACTGCTGCTAATTCAAGATCATGAACTGGATAATTCTTCTCATGTATCTTTAACTGCCTCGAAGCATAAGCGATAACCTTACCATCCTGCATCAATACCGCTCCAAGCCCTGTACGAGATGCATCACAATAAATTGTATAAGGCCCTGTACCTGTAGGTAGTATCAACACCGGTGCTGTGGTCAAGGCTGTCTTGAGCTTCTGAAAGCTCGCCTCACACTCCTCTAACCACTGAAACTGGACACCCTTCTGGGTCAACCTGGTCATCGGGGCTGCAATAGAAGAAAACCCCTCTACAAAACGACGGTAGTAACCTGCTAATCCCAAGAAACTCCGTATCTCAGTCACTGAAGCTGGTCGAGGCCAATTCTAGATTGCCTCAATCTTCTTTGGGTCTACCTGAATACCCTCCACAGATACAATGTGACCCAGAAATGCTACCGAACTCAGCCAGAACTCACATTTTGAAAATTTGGCATATAGCTGATTATCCTTCAGAGTTTGAAGAACCACTCTGAGGTGCTGCTCGTGCTCTTCCTGTCTGCGGGAGTATACCAGGATGTCATCTATGAAGACTATCACGAACAGATCTAAGTAAGGCCTGAATACCCGATTCATCAACTCCATGAATGCTGCTGGGGCATTGGTCAACCCGAAGGACATGACCAAGAACTCATAATGCCCATATTTAGAGCGAAAGGCTGTCTTAGGAATGTCAGCCGCCCTGATCTTCAACTGATGGTAGCCTGACCTCAAGTCTATCTTAGAGAATACCCTCGCTCCCTGGAGCTGGTCAAACAAATCATCAATCCTCGGCAGTGGATATTTATTTTTAATAGTCACCTTGTTTAACTGCCGGTAATCAATACACACCCGCATCGAGCCATCCTTCTTCTTTACAAATAGTACAGGCGCTCCCCAGGGGGAAACACTGGGCCTGATAAAACCCTTCTCAAGAAGGTCCTGCAACTAATCTTTCAACTCCTTTAGTTCCGGCGGGGCCATACGATAGGGTGGAATAGAGATGGGCTGAGTGCCTGGTGCCAAATCAATACAGAAGTCAATATCCCTGTCAGGTGGCATGCCCGGCAGGTCTGAAAGAAAAACCTTAGGAAACTCCCGTGCAATAGGGACCGACTCAATGGAAGGAACTTCTGCGCTGGAATCACGAACATAAGCCAAATAAGCTAGACACCCTTCTCGACCATACGTCGAGCCTTAACATAAGAAATAACAGTGCGAACGGAGTGGCTTGAGGTACCCTTCCACTCTAATCGGGGTGATTCCGGCAAGGCTAAGGTGACAGTCTTAGCATGACAATCAAGAATAGCATGGTATGGGGACAACCAATCCATCCCCAATATGACATCAAAATCTACCATATCCAAGAGCAACAGGTCAACACGGGTCTCAAGACCCCCAAATATAACTACGCACGCACGATGCACCCGATCGACTACAATAGAGTCACCCACTGGCGTAGCCACATAAACTGGAATATCCAGAGCATAGCTGGGCACAGCCAAATACGGTGCGAAGTAGGAAGACACATAGGAATATGTAGATCCAGGGTCAAATAATACCGAAGCACCTCTGCCACACACAAGAATAGTACCTGTAATCACGGCATCTGATGCCTCTGCCTCTGGCCTGGCTGGTAAAGCATAGAATCGGGGATCTGCACCTCCCCTCTGAGCTGCGTCTCTAGGACGACCATCAACTGGCTGACCTCTACCTCTCGCCGGACGGTCTCCACCTCTACGGTCTCGACCTCCACCTCTATAATCTCTACCCCCGCCTCCGGCTGGCTGGGCAGGCTGAGGTCAGCTGGGGCCTGAATCATAGGACGAGGACCTCGCTGCTGAGAGTTGCCCGCTGCTAGAGGGCAATTTCTGATAAAATGACCTGGGTCGCCACAACCGTAGCAACTCTTAGACTGATAGGGCTGCTGGCCCTGACGACCCGAATGGCCTCCACGAACACTCTGAAGAGGCTGAGCATTAATAAGAGACTGGTCTGAATAATACCCCCGAGAACCACGATCACCCGATCCACCCCGTGAAGCCTGAAGGGCGGAATGAAAAGGCCTGGAGGACTGGCCTCTATCAAAGGATTCTCTGCTACCAGAGGAAGAACCACCAAATCTACCTGAATGACGAGGCCTCTTATCCGAAGAATAACCGCCTCCCCTAGCAAGAGCCATCTCAACTCTGCGTGCTGCATTGGCTGCCTCCTGAAATGATATGTCACTCCCCACGCCCATAGCCATCTGGAGTCTAATCGGATGATTAAGCCCATCTATAAACTTGCGGACCCTCTCCCGCTCAGTGGGAAGTATCACTACTGCATGACGAGCCAAGTCGATAAATCTCGTCTCATACTGTGTAACTGTCATAGTGCCCCGATGGAGGCGCTCAAACTGCCTCCGAAGTAAATCCCGCTGAGTAGTAGGGAGAAACTTTTCCATAAATAGTTCCGCAAATTGGTCCCATGATAGAGCTGGGGACCCTGCTGGTCGAGTCAGGCAATAATCTCTCCACCAAGTCTTGGCGGATCCTGCAAGTCCGAAAGTACAAAAATCAACTCCGTTTGTCTCCACGATCCCCATAGTCTTGAGAAACTCATGGCAACTGAATAAAAAGTCCTGAGGATCCTCTGATGCGGTTCCACCGAAAGTAGTGGTAAATAGCTTGGAGAACCGATCAAGTCTCCATAACGAATCGGAAGTCGTGGCCGTTCCATCACCGCGATGAGCCGTGGTACTCGACCGAGTAGCCACGACTGGCCGAATTACTCGGTGCTCGAGGCTGAGGAGCTACGGCTCCGGAGTATGAGCAATAGAGTCCGGGCCCCTCCTCCCGCCTGAGAAGTAGGCCGGGGCAACCGATAATAAACCCGCTCTCGGCAATGCCGTCCATGAATCCCGCTATTCCGATCAAGGCATCCCCGGAGATTTGGGGTAATTAAAGTCTCTCCTGGGACCCGAGCCGGGCCCACTGGAGCTGCCGGAATCGGAACCTCCTCGTCGGTCTCAATATGGGGCTCCACCTCCGGGGTAGCCGGCTCGGGCCGAGCCTCTACCCCTACCACG